>JANRMT010062855.1:1971135-1998010 GCA_026402145.1 Polypterus bichir lapradei
CTAATCCTGCCAACTACGCTATCTATCTAATCCTGCCAACTACGCTAACTAGCTATCTAATCCTGCCAACTATGCTATCTATCTATCTATCTATCATATAGCCCCATTCCTATTCTATCTACCTACCACTTATACAGTGCCTTTCATATCTACCTATCTAATCCTGCCAACTACGCTATCTAACTATCTAATCCTGCCAACTATGATATCTATCTATCATATAGCCCCATTCCTACCTACCACTTATATAGTGCCTTTCATATCTATCTATCTGTCTGTCTATCTATCTATCATATACAGCCTCTCCTATCTATCTATCTAAACCTGCCAACTACGCTATCTATCTATCTATCTATCAGCAGACCACCTAGTGTCTTGTGGGTCTGCTTATGGAACTGAACATCTGAAAGTTCAATCGTCCCATCAGCCCTCCACTTTGTTTAGCAGTGTGATCAGAACGGGGAAAGGTTGTGACACCCAAAATAAGTCAGAAGTCTTATCAATCTGGAACATTCTTTGTGGACAACAGAGACATCCCTAACAGAACAGTAGTGTGGATTACTGCATCCATCGCCAGAAGTGTCCCAGTGCCACTGTAAACTTCTCAGTCTGCAGATTAAACTCTACAAGCACAGTAGTCACCGAATTCTGCATTAGAACTTCCTGCATATGACGTCCATCTTGAAGAAGGGGACTCGAAACTTTGACAGACGAAATCAAAGTCATCGGCAAATAAATCTGCAAGGCTCAGAGAAACCGAAGCCAACAGCAAAGTTAAAAGAGTTCAGATAGGAAGAATCTGAGAAGAGTGGGGAAGTGAAGGAGTTCTGGGTGTCCCGGGAGTAGGACGGCCTGCACTTGTGTGTGTGTGTGTGTGTGTGTGTGTGTGAGAGAGAGAGAACTCGATCACACCGAGGGGGGCAATGGCAGACCCAACGTTCCGAATACGTCAGCCTGAAACGATGCTTTCTAGGGGCCCGTGAGCTTGCTTAGTGAGGTAGCCTAGTGGAAGAAAGCGGTTTAGAGCGCTGTGCCCCCAAGTGTAACCCGCCGCTGGCACACAATTAAGCATCCATCTGTTTCTGCTGTTTGCAGGAGCTAAATCCCCTCTGAACAGCGGGAGAAAAGAGAGGGCTCTCTAAAGTTAGCCAGCAGGACTCACACCTGGGCTGGATTTGTTCTCTTCGTCTGGAGGGGAGGGGCGGGCGGCCGCCTCCTTTTCCATACGGTCAAGCCTGCTGCTCGAGGCAGACATGCGCAACTGGCCAGTGCGACGCCCCCCTCGAGTAAAAGGGTCAAGAACGCTGAATGCGACTAATTACCCGCGCACAAGTGCCGTTTCACCAATTAGCCCGCACTTCACATCTGGCCATCCTGAGAAGATAAAAAAAAAAGAGAGATAAAGAGATTTGGGGTGGGGGGGGCACCTGGTGCACCTGCACTTCCGATGTCAGGGGGTACCCAGTCTTCCACATCAGCGGGCAGCACTGCCTACATGACGTGACACTCAGCTGCAATTCACAGGCTTACTCAGCTGTCTTCACATTCGTTTCTTTCCCTCATCAATGACACCAATTTTGCTTAGGAGGTATTTTTGTAACAATGAGTCATCTCCAAAAATAACCCGAGAGAATAAAGTGGCATGACATATGCCAGTGGGGCACATGACAACAAACATGGAACAGCATGGAGTTAGAAATGGGTGCCCCAATAGCTTTAACAGATGGCAGAGTCCAAATGGCACTGACAGATGTGCTGATGTTAGTCAACAGATACATGTGAAAGGCACTATATAACTGTTATACATAGATGTGAAAGGCCCTAAGTCATAGGGACAGGCAGAGGTAAAAAATTCTACACGACAGATAGATAGAAGATGTGAAAGGCGCTATACAGTAGTGATAGATAAATGTGAAAGGCACTACATGATAGGCAGGTGGCCAGGGTCATAATTGATTGTTTTTGTTCATTTTTATTTTGTTTTCTGGGACCATTTTGGGCTCCACTATTCTTGAGATTTGGCCTGCTCTGTTGCTACAGTCACATTCCTGTGCTCCTCTGGGAAAGCGTGGCTTCTGACATCATCAGTGTGATGGTACCTCACCCGCCGTGCACAGACCCTATTCATCCGAGACTGAGGATTACAAGGACCTTCCGCACGATTCACTTTGTTTTTGGTGCGTTTCGGGTTATTTTGACTCTCAGCCTTCTTTCCAGACTTTGATTTGCAGATAGCATTAGGTGTTTACGACTCATCAGTATTATCTTTTTGGTAATAAACCTTGATGTCTTTACATAAAAACTAGAACAGCCAGTCGGACAGAAACAAGACCTGTGCCTTGGACTTCTCTCCCACTGCACTCCATTTCTGTGGCCACCCACCTTGCTCCTGTCCTCCTCCTAATTCAGAAGAGAGTGGACCACACAGCTAAAAGTGCAGGTCTGCTTGTAGAGCCCTCACCTTTCACTCCGTCTATCTATCTATTATATAGTGCCTTTCACATCTGTCTAACTCGTGTACACTGCCTTATCTATCTATCTGCCGATAAGTTACCATTCACTCTATTATATAGTGCCTTTCACTTTATCTAATCCTGCCTGCTATACCAAATTCTATCAATCTGCTAATATGTTACCTTTCATTCTATCTATTATATAGTGCCTTTCAGATCTATTTCTTATATAGTCCCTTTCACATCTGTCTAACTTGTGTACCTTATCTATCTATCTGCTAATATGTTACCTTTCACTCTATTTATCAGTCTATTATATAGTGTCTTTCAGGTCTATCTATCTAATCCTGCCTGCTATACCAAATTTTCTATCTATCTATCTATCATATAGTGCCTTTCAGGTCTATCTATCTATCTGTCTGTCTGTCTATCTATTATATAGTGCCTTTCACCCTATCTAATCCTGCCTACTATACCAAATTCTATCCATCTGCTAATATGTTACCTTTCACTCTATCTATCTATTATATAGTGCCTTTCAGATCTATCTATCATATAGCACCTTTCACTCTGTCTATTCTGTCAGTCTGTCTGCTTGTCCATCAGTCTGAGGTCTCCTGATTAATAGTCAGCACCTTCTCCAGTTTAACGTTTTATTTTCTTGCTTATCGCTCTTTTGCATGGGTGGGCTGCTCACCCGTAGAGCCAACAGAAGAAGCAGAACTCTAAATCAATGATTTCTGGTCACAGCCACAGCGGCGAAAGAATCGGGGAGAAAAACAATCCCAGGGTGTTGCACAAATAAATAAAACTCTGTGAGGATAAACTTGTCATTTGCTATCATCACACCCGAGTTTCAGATCACTCGCCTTAGCTGGTGAAGCGCTCGCTGTGCCCAGCCACCCATTCTGACCCGGCTGCATGGCAGACAGCAGGGGCGCTGGGCAGTATGCCCACTTGGTCCTATCAGTGTCGGCAGGTAACACATGAGGACTTCAAATGCCTTGGCCATCGGTGCAGCTGGCATGCTCTCCTTGTGACCTGCCACTGGCTGGAAGAGGTTAGGTGGACCATGACGGATGGGCATTTCTTCCAGAGTTTTTTCCTGCCACAGTCCCAATGGTGCAGAGAAGAGGATTAATTGT
The DNA here is from genome assembly GCA_026402145.1 of Polypterus bichir lapradei. NCBI lineage: Eukaryota > Metazoa > Chordata > Cladistia > Polypteriformes > Polypteridae > Polypterus > Polypterus bichir. The sequence continues at coordinate 1,974,734 of JANRMT010062855.1, forward strand.
GTCACACAGATGTTCATTATGAGGCACTTTTTTTCTTTTTTAAGTGATAAGAATGACAAGACCACCACGACCACCACCAGCACCAAAGGCCTGGGAGACAATCCATCAAGTTGATAGAATTGGGCGGTTCAGGAGAGGCAGTTCTCCTGAACACCTTTACTATGGCCTAGTGCATGGGCTGCAGAGTAGTGCCAGCTCCAGGGCCAGGCGGGCACACACCAAGCTGGAGGGGCGGCACATGTTAGAATGGCATTATTATGCAGCATCATTAATGACAGCCAACATTTGTATTTACTTATGGAAAATGACGCCAGGCTGAGTAACTTGGCTAAAGCGTACCCAAGAGCTGAGACCTCAGGCTTCCTGGGTAATCTGACATCGATTAGTCAGCAGTATGGAGGTGGGCTTCAGATGTGCCACGCGCTATGCATGCCCTTAACGCCCGAGGCTTTACCTGGCTCTGTTGGCTTCCTTTGTGACATCCCAGGCCCAGCTGATGAAGTTCTGGCTCAAATACGAGACGATGGACTCGGCACACAGCATCTGCGAGCAGAAGACGTTGGCGAGGACGCTGTCATCGTGGTGGAGGTAGATGGCAAGGAGCTTTCTCTGCAGGAAGAAGACACAATCTGTCAGGTGGATGCTGGTGCCAGCCGCGGAGCAGCTACAGATCTCTCACGACTCTCCTCATTTTTGAGGCTTTTGCAGTTACAAAGACGTGTCATCGCTCTGTCACCTAACATGGTGACAAGCACTCAGCGGGGCAGACAAGTGAAGACAGGAGCCATCGTTACTCAGGGAGAAACAGCAGCCACAACCTGGACTGAGCAACTGCATTTCAGACTGTCTGAGCCAGAGTGCCACCCAACATATGGTAAGACCCTCAGCGCCACACAAACAGCAATAACGTCCAGTGATATACCAACGTCAGTACCAACTAAACCCACAAACCTGCACCGACACCCTCACAGCTCTCTAAGCAGATCACGCCCTCAGTGTAGGGCAGCCATCAAATTCAGTGCCATCCAATGCTAGATGCTACCCACACAGGCAGCCACACCAATCCTTAGCCATCAGTGCCAACTAAACCCACATACCACCACTGACGCCATTTAACCCATAAACCAATCTCAGTGTCACCCATGCCATTTCACAATTGATAAAGTCACACGCATACTACTTCATTCTCTCTATTGCCACTCCAACCATGCCATCCTCTTCACTGCCAGATTAAAACAGCCAACAGAGAGAGTGCCACCCAAGTAACACTCTAATCACAATCCAAACTGCAACACCATCTGTTGTAATCTGCCATCTTCAGTGCCAACCGCAGCCATAAAGCAACCTTGGTGAAGCCATTCTCATCAACCCCAAACTGTGCCAACACCCTCAGCGTAAGGCAAGCCAACAGACTCAGTGACACTCAATCCTAGATACAACCAAACAGTCAGCAATGTCAATCCATATTCATCAGTGCCAACTAAGCTAACATAGCACCACTGATGCCATTTAAGCCATATGCCAGACTCAATGTCACTCACAGTAATTCACAACTGATAAAGTCACACCCATAATAATTCATTCTTTGTACTGCCACCCCTGCCATACCATGCCAGACAAAACCGGCTAACAGCCAGAGTGCCATCTAAAATAAAGTAACATCCTTATCACAAGACAAATGGCAATACCACCTATAGTGATCTACCATCTTCAGTGCCAACTAAACCTACAAAACATCCTGAGTGAAACTCACCAACTCTAAACTGTACCAATATGCTCACTGTTATTAAGACAGATAAACACCCTCAGTGTAAGGCGTGCCATCAGACTCAGTGCCATCCAGTCCCAGATACCACCCATATTGTCAGCAACACCAATCCACAGTCGTCAGTGCCAGCTAAGCCCACATATCACCACTGATCGCAAGTGAAAATGAAAACCATCCATTCAATGGAACCCACATACCAATCTCAGTGTCACCCATGCCAAATCATTCTCTGCAGTGCCAAACCAACCATGCCATCCTCTTCACTGCTAGATAAAAAGAGCAAAGACTCAGAATATGATGGCACCCTGATCACAATCTAAGCTGCAGTACCATCTTCACTGCCAACCAAACGGTCAGTGCAGCCCATCCCACCAACTCCAAACTATGCCACCAGCCCACACTGCTACTGAATCAGAGCCTTCCTTGGCGGCTGTGGCACCATGGGGCACACTGAGACTTGACAGTTTGGTACAGCCCTGTTGGGATCTGTGGGAGCTGCCAGAGTAATGGCCAAGGCCGCCCGTCCCACTTACTAGGAGACACAATGTGCCACGTGGCAGCTTCTTCACTTTATGACCTGCACTGCATTTAGTGGAGTGTCCGAGATTCCGGATTCTACTACTCAAACAACTCGGGCGAATTCCCTTTTTAAATGTTTGATTCACAGCAACTCTGGTTTTGACTTTGGTAAAAGTCCTGCGCGTACATTTTAGTGGCTTTACGCCTTTTGATTCTCATACCATTTCAAGTCTATCGAGATTTCGGCGACACTCGCATGGCAGCTCACCGTCAGGCTATCAGAAATCCTCAACAACAAAATTTTGTTGGCAGTACGCTTTCGGACAATCACAGTTTTAAAATTCGTTTTTTGCCTTTGATTTCTCTGTTTTAAGGATTCAGCGCTCGAACAACTTCAACGTGTAAACTCGTAACATTTAAGGTTGTGCCGTTTTCGACTTGCAGCGATTCTGCTCTTTACTCCACTAACAATTTGCCATCTGGAATGGCTGACAGCACATCTCTTGTTCTTTGACCGGCAGCGGCTCGTCTTCGTAACCGAGTTCTGGCCGTTCACCTTTTGGCCACGCCCCTAGTTTTGCACGTCAGCTTTGATGAGTTTCTCTGACTTTTGTTACCAATCTGTTGTCATGTTTCCCAGATGAACAGGTAAGTCCTGGTCCGGGTACCCCAACATGGCGGGTGCTGACTTGCCCTCTTGCCAGCAAACCACTCAGGTGGAACCAAAACGTCGACGGATGTGTCGTGTGCTGCGGTCCAGCAGACCACCGCGGATAAAGCGACTGGCACAACGCAAACGAGCCATCAAATGGCTGGATATCGAGTTGGCAACGTGTGCCAGCAAAGGTGTAAGTCAGGGAGTCTAATGATGGCGACGTGCTACTTGTATCATCTGGATTCTTCTTCTTCTAGTTCTTCAGGGGTATTCAGACCCCTTCACTTTGTCTGCCATTTTGTTACAATTTCAGCTTGGAGTCCTCTTGGGTTTGACACAACAAGCGTCACACACCTGAATTTGGTGGGGGTTTGCACCTCTGGAGCTCCGTCAGGTTACATGGTGACCATCAGTTGGCAGCTCTTTTAGGGTCTCTATGGAGAAGTTCAACTGGCTTCAAGTCTGGGCAACTCAAGGACATTAGGGGACTCCTGTGTCACCTGTTCTTGGTACTTAGGGTCACCGAACATTCGGCCCAGTCTGAGGTCCCGACTGCTCTGGCGCACGTCATCATCTCCGTATTTTGCTCCATTCCGCTTTTCCTTGACGAGTCTCCGAGTCCCTGACGCTGCTGCCACCACCATGCTTCGAGGCTGGCATGGCACTGCAGAGGCGATGGGTGGTGCCTGCTCTCATCCAGACATGACGCCCAGCAGTCCAGTGTTGCGTTGATGAGACCAGAGAGTCACGTTTGTCGCAGTCGGCGAGTCCCTCAGGTGCCCGTTTTCATGTGTCGTCTGCCCACTCTCCCATGGTGAGGACTGTCCTGGAACTTTCTCCCATCTCCAACAGGTTCTCTGGAGTGACAATTAGATTCTTGGTCACCACTCTTGCCAATGGCCTTCCTTCCACTTGGGTTGAATTCTTTCAAGCTCCCTTTCTAAGCCCTCCACAGATGATTTGACCCCAACAAACTAGACATTTGGGGTATCGTTTAAGACATCTGCTCTGTGCAGGACAACGCTCATTTGTTTCCAGCAATGTTCCCAGACCTTCCAGTATTTCGCATTTTCTTGACTATCACAATCCCAGGGGGTCACAAGTTTCATATTTGCCAGCATTGCCTTTCAATTGTTGGACTTGAGCCAAACGTTTCAGTCGCCTTCTGCAAACTTCTTACGATAAGTTGCTGGAATTTTGGCCCAATCCTCCAGACAGAACTGGTGTAACTGGGGCGGGTCTGTAGGACTACCACACATTTTTAATCGGATTTGAGGTCAGGACTTTGTGATGGCCACTCCAATACTGCAACCTTATTGTCCCTAAGCCATTTTGCCACAACTCTGGAGGTCTGCTGGGGGTCCTTGTGCATTCTGAGGACTCATTAGCGACTGAGCTTCACCTTCCATACTGAGCTCTTGAGATGCTCCTGCAGTGTCTCTCCATCATTGCCCTTCCTCATGATGCCATCTGTTTTATGAGGTGTGCCAGTCCCTCCTGCAGCCCCCACCCAATGTTGACTGTTGTGATGGTGTTCATTGGCTCACAAGCCTCACCCTTTTTCCTCCAAACACAACGATGGTCATTATGGCCACACACTTCGATCTCGGATTCATCAGACCACAGGACATTCCTCCAGAAGGTCAGATCTTTCTCCCCATGTGCTACTGTAGAGTGCAGTGTGGCTTTTTCATGGAGGCTTTGGAGCAGTGGGCTTCTTCCTCGCTGAGCAGTTTTCCAGGTGACGTCAGACTTGTTTTACTGTGGATATCGAGACTTGTCTACCGATGTCCTCCACAAGGTCCTCAGCTGCTGTTCTGCGATGGATTTGCACTTTTACGTTTTTCTCTTGGAGTCGCAATGCTTCTCCTTCCTGAGTGGTACGACAGCTGGGTGGTCCCATGGTGTTTGCACTTGTCTATTATCTTGTTAGAGCAGATGAACGGTGAACCTGCAGGTTTTTGGAAATCATTCCCAAGGATGATCCGATTTGGGGAGGTCCACCATTTTTTTGTTTGAACTCTTGGCTGATTTTGTTTGATTTTCCCATCAGGTCAAGCAAAGAGGCCGTGAGTTTGATGGTCGGCCTTAACATGCATCCACATGTGGACTCCTGTTAAGCTAATTGTCGAATTGCCTAAAGGCTTGACATCATCTTCTGGAATTTTCCGAGCTTTTAAAGGTCCAGTTAACAAAGTGTACGGAAACTTGTGACCAACTGGGATTGTGATGTCGTCAGTAAAAAGTGAAATACTTTACCCTGCGCAGAGTAGACGTCCTAAACGATAAACCAAATGTAAAGTGTGTTAGGGTCACATCTGTGGGGGGCTTAGAAAGAATTCACGCCAAGTGGATGGAAAATTCTGACGTCAACGCTACATCTTAAATCAGGCGGTGCGATCAAACGTTCGCACTTTTAACTAAATACTCAGTGCGGTAAAACGTTTGCTGGCGACACCAAGCTTGGTTTCTTTGTGGCTTTTTATTCGTAGCCTCTGTGATAACCCGATGTTATTCCTTCTTTCGAGACGCCGGATCCCCTGCCTCATCAACCCTCCATTTCTGTATCGTGGAGTGATGGGAACGCCCCTTGCCCCTTGCCCCACCTCTCTTGCCACTGATTGGTCATTCAATTACATTCCATGCAGTTTTTTTTTTGGCTGATTAACGCGTGAATTGGAATCGCAATGCAATCCACAGAACGAAATATAATGCTCCTGCTTTGCTTTTAGTTACGACGCTTGTTCTGTGGGCGTGAGTTGAAATGCGATGAAACGAGAAACACGACACGAGAATTGATGTGCCATACTGAAAAGCAGTCGGTCACTTGGTTGGTTGTTCAACAGTAACTGTGTCAAAATTAAACGTGCCACGTACAATGAGGTCGACACGTTAGACTGCAGTTCATTTTGGCACATCTAACCTTCCGGCGTCGTCAGGCTCTCTCTTAAGTGCTAGAAGAAGCCCAGCTGAGTAATAAACAACGATTAATGATGGCGGCGGGAAATACTTGACATGGGGCCTGGTGGTTTACGTGCAGGGAGGACCGGCGGTGGGTCTGACGTTACGTCCGATCTCGACAACTTCACCTCAGCCCACTCCTGTCGTATCCCGGCATCCAGAAAAAGAGACATCCCGCATATGCTCGCGTTTAAATTCTCCCGCGTGTAAGTCGGGACTTGATTTTACCGTATAATATCCGATATTTTATAATGCCGGTCGTATAAGTCGAATGCGGAAAACTCACGCTGTTGGTCCAAGAGATTACGATATGCTAACGCCCACCTGAGAGAGTAACCACGGGGCACACGGCCTTTTTTTTTCTATGTATCGTGCCTACGTGACCACACGGTAATACCCACACTATTCCGAAGTGACGTTGGCACCGTTTTGTGTTTTTTGCATCTCACACCCTCATACACCTTTATTGTAAATGATGGAGCGTTCAATCAGAAGAAAATATGAAGCTGGTTTGAAATGAAAAGGCAATGAAGTGGCGAAAGAAACTGCGAACTGCGCTGGCAACAAAATTCGATGCGTCAGAGAAACTGGGGCGAGATTGGAGGAGGCAATACACAATGGGCGGTTGGAAAATCGAGAGTCTACCTTATGAGAAGGATTTGGGAGTCGTAGTGGACTCTAAGGCTATCGACTTCCAGACAGTGTGCAGAAGCCATTAAGAAGGCTAACAGAGTGTCAGGTTATATAGCGCCTTGACGTGTGGAGCACAAGTCACAGGAGGTTCTGCTCAGGCTTTATAACGCACTGGTGAGGCCTCATCTGGAGTCCTGGGTGCAGTTTGGGTCTCCATAAAGACATAACAGCACTAAAGAAAGTCCAGAGAAGAGCGATGAGGCTGATTACGGGGGGCTACAGGGGACGAGTTATGAAGATGAAAAGAGCTGAAGAGCAGACATGATTTGAAGTGTTTAACATTAGGAAGGGAATTAGTCCAGTGGATCGAGACGGTGACGTTAAAATGAGTTCATCAGGAACACGGGGACACCGTTAGAAACTTGTGAAGGGGAAATTTCACACAAACATGAGGACGTTTGTCTTTACACAAAGAACGATAGACACCTGGAATAAGCGACCGAGTAGTGTGGTGGACAGTAAGACTTTAGGGACTTTCACAACTCGTCTTGATATTAATAAGCGGACAGGACTGGCGAGCTTTGTTGGGCTGAATGGCCTGTTCTCGTCCAGAATGTTCTAACGGGAACTACTTGAATCCAGCAAGGAGATGAAAAAAAAAATGTAATAAAAATGAAGTGTCGTATTTTTGAACGGGCGTACAAGTCGGGGTCTGATTTTATGACCGATTTTTCAGGTTTCAAGACCCGACTCATACGGGAGTATATATGGTAATTAAAAAGATGGTAGGCGTTAAGAGAAGAGGCAGTTAAAATAAAAAAAATAAATCAATAAAATAAATCAATAAGTCCAGGGCTTTAGAGCCGCTGCCCTCCAAACAGCGAGAATTCAAAGAGTTTTGGGAATATTCAGGTAATTCCAAAGGAGATAAGTGACAAATAAATAAATAAATTAAAAAAAAAAAAGCAGAAAGGAAAGAAAAAAAGCAGAAGCCGTCAGGGACCCTCGTAGCTTTGGGGGGGAGGGCACGGCTGTGTTTGCTCAGCGATTAAAGCTTTAGAGTAAGCCTTCGGCTCCTAGCAAGAGAGAGCCCCTGTGCTCATTCACGGGGGCCAATTCACGGCCTTGAAAAGATTAAACACTCACGCTGGGAAGACAAGCAAATGCAGCTTGGAACAAGGACGGCAAGAATTCTTTCAAAAAACTCCACATGGATGACTTCATTATTTCGCCCTTCTCCCTGCTTGGAAACTTTTAAGAAAGTGTTTAGTTAGGAGAAAAAGGCACTTTGACCGGCGCTCAGTTCCCAAAACCCTTTAATCTGCCCTTTTGTGGGAAGCCAGCTTTCTGCTAAAACAGACGGGGCCCATCTATCCCCCAAAGCCATCAACACCCATCACCCCCACTCCCCCCCTAACACTCTTTTAATTTAAACCAGGGGGCACTGGGATCAAAGTACCGTGTTTTTTTTTTTTTTTTAAAATTGGTTTTCAACCCCCCCCCCCCCCCCCAAAATAAGAATGGCTTTATCCCCAAAGTCTGCAGGCCTGGCTTCCCAGAGCCCACTTCAGTAATGGCGACTGCATTTGTCAGCAGGTGAGCCGCGTGCTTTGCCAATGACTCTGCCCCAAAGTTTTCCTTAGCTGCCCTCGGCTTCTTTTCATGGCCGATCAAACGGCAGCCCATGGGAGTCGGGGGACAAAACTGGCCAGGAACGAGGGGTGCAGACGGAATGGAAACCACGTCCCCCTCACGGTCGGTCGGTCTGGGTGTGAACGAAGGGGCAGGCAGATGGAGGTCCGCGCCAATAAGCGCTGTTATTGGGACTTTCCGGGAGTAGCAAATCCTAAGAAGCCCCCCGTGTCATAGGAGCCCCCCCAGCCATGGTGGATGATGATAATAATTCTTTGCATTTTTATATAGCGCTTTTCTCACTACTCAAAGCGCTCAGCAATTGCAGGTTAAGAGTCCCTTTTGGCATTTACGGGATTCGAATCGGCAACCTTCCTAGCCTCATATAGCCTGGGGTCCTCACCCGGCCAGGAAGCCATGATAAAGGAAGGACAGGGTGGGCGACTGTCTCCACCGGGTGCCAGTGTCCCTCTGCTACGGCTCCACTTTGGACACCCACAGGGGGCTGCAGGGGAGTTGCAGTTTTGCTGGGCAGCCCTGTTGGGGGCCCTCAGGTGCTGCATTATCAGAGAGAGCTTCCACCACTCAGAGGCGCCTCCCGGTGGCACTGAAAGTACTCCAGGGTCTCAGCTGAAAAGCAGCCAGCAGTCAGTGGAGTCGGAGTTGGTGGGCGAGGCTCACACGGAGAAGAGTGGAGGTGGGAAAAGAAAGGAAAGGAAAGAAACCAAACGGAGCTGCGGCCGGTGAAAAAAAACTGCTTACCTTGAACTTGTGACTGTGTGGTTTGGCCGGGTCTGGGTGTTTAGGGGGCAGGTGCGCCACCAACAGGTCATGCCAGACACGTGAGAGGTGGTCATTTAGTGTGTTGACCAGCATCATGTGGAGCAGCCATGAGTCACGACACCCATGCAGTCAGAAGCCCTGTGTGCAACACTAAAATGGCTGTTTCATCACGCGGACTGAGAAGTCAGCCTGCTACAGCGGCACCCTGCAACAGACCAGCATTGCTACTCTAGGGGAGGTGAGAGCATGGAAGGCAGAAGCACCTGGAGGGGCAAAGCAGTGCCCGCTTCTGCTGTTGGCATCAATGAGGCAAAGGCAGGCAACTAATGGCTGTGTCGGGCTCCTACTTACACTTTTGTCTAAAAGCTCCTGCCACCTTTTCTCAAATTGTCCTGAGGTTTGTCACAGGATGCCCGTCCCTTCCCTACAAGATGGGCAGTTCTCACTCAAATAGCTTGCTCTGCCCCACCTGCTGCCACTCAACCATTTAGGCCCATCCCACCTGCTACCAAGTCAAGTCAAGTTGGCAAACCTGCACTGGTACAGCGCGTTTGCACACCCACTACACGACGAAACATCTCGGGACCCCGGTTTGCAACCCGCGGCAGACACGAGGTCCAGTCCCACCCTCCAGAAATGACCCTCCATCTGGGCGACCCCTTGGCCTGGTCCAGCCACTAGGGCCACCAACAATGAGGATCTCATGAGCCGGATCATACTCGGGGAAACGCGCCACATGGCCGTAGTGCCGTAACTGACGTTCCCTCACAATGCAGGTCATGTAACTCATTCAGGACTCCATGAGCAACACAAAGTCAGACCAACGGTACCCAAGGACTTTACGGAGAGACACAGTACCAAAGGAGTCCAGCCTTCGTCTCAGGTCACTGGATAGCGTCCATGGCTCACAAACAGGGGGCACCAGGCATCCTTTGGCATAGATATTGGGAACGCCACACACCCCTTTCCAGCGACCTCATGACCCACCATGCTCTCCCAATCAGTCTACTGACTTCATAGGAGGAGTCACCAGAGTCATGAATGTCACTGCCAAGCTAAGTAAACCTCTCGATGACGAGGTCGACACTCTCTCCGCAGACAGACACACTGCTGATGGCCGTGCCCAAGAGGTCATTAAAGGCCCGACTCTTTGGTTTTTATCAGGACCCTCACAAGCCCAGACACTCAGACTCCCCACTCAGTCTCTCGAGCGCCCCGATCAGAGCCTCCATTGACTCCCCGAAGATCACAGCATTGTCAAGATCCGTGAATCTTTCGTCATCAACAGATGCCCCCCAGCCACTGGACCCCATGACCTTCCCCAACACCCAGTCCATACAAGCACTGAGCAGAGTAGGAGCAGAACGCACCGCTGACGAACCTAAAACGCAGAGGTCCTGCCTCCACTCTGCACAGCACTCCCAGTACCATTGGACAGGCCAGCCATGATATCCAGCAACCTCGAGGGGATCCCACCAAGTCTCAGGATGTCCCCGACGAAGGCTGCAAAGAAAATCTGGCGATATTCGCGTTTGCACTCCATGAGAACCCTCCGTGCCAGGATGCGGTCGATGGCAGACTTCTTAGGCGTAAAACCAGACTGTTCCGGTCGCTGGTAGGTGAGCAGGTGATCACGGATCCTATTGAGGACGACCCTAGCGAGGACCTTACCCGGCACTGAGAGCAGTGTTATCCCCCTGTAGTTGCCACAATCCAGGCGATCACCTTTCCCTTTCCAGATTGGAATGACAAGTCCCATTTTCCAGTCAGTTGGGATGATGCCAGTCTCCCAAATGGAAGCAAAGATTGCTTGCAATGCCAGGACGACAGCCTGGAGAAGGTCATCCCTGCAGCCTTCACTACCCTCAGCTGGTTCACCACCTGTGCCATCTCAGTGAGACTGGGGGGTTCACGGCTAATTGGATGATCAGCCTCAAGAACCGTGGACCAGAGATACCCAACATCCTAGCCGGAGGATCAGCTTTGAACAACTGCTCAGAGTAGCCAGCCCAGTGGGTCACATCTGCAGTGTCATCCGTAAGGACCGTTCCATCAGCTGCCCTGTCTGTGACTCTCCGAGGATCAGATTCAGATGTGCGTAATACTTTGATTCCACTGTAAGCAGGACGTGGGTCGCTAGACCACAGATGGTGGGTCACCTGCTCACAGATTTCTCTAAGAAACGCCTCCTTATCTGCCCTCAGAGCCCTCGCAGCCGTCCCTCTCAGTTCCCGGTACAGACCAGAGTTGCCATTGAGCCGTGCGCTGAGACTCCTCTCGATGATATCCAGGGTGCCCTGCGAGATGAAACACCTCCTTCTGGGAACACCGGTAACACCAACACCACCCTCGGCAACCTTCAGGGTCTTGTCACATTAAGATCGGCAGGCGTACCCAAATCTACAAGTTCCTCACACAAACTGCATGCAGACTCATTAGAAACAGCCTGGTCTTGGAGTCTGGCCAAGTCCAGGCTCATTTTCCCAGTAGGTGGTAACCCACTGGACCTCAACTGGATCCTCAGAATAGCAACAACAAGTCTGTGGTCAGAATTCACAAACTGGGCACTTCTGTAGACCCTGCAGTTTTGCAAGAGCCTCCAGCGTTTGCCCACGAGGATGTGATCGATCTCCTTCACTGCACCACCAGTATTGGGGTACCAAGTCCAACGACGCAGTTCAGGGTGCAGGAACTGGGATCCAGCGATTCGCAGCCTCTGACCTTTTGCAAAGTCAACGAACATGGAGCCACTTTCAGCACGGTCACCAGACCCATGGGGGCCGAGACAATCCTCATGGCCGGCCCTGTCAGTGCTACCACTCAAACATTTAGCCTCACCTTGTCAGCTGCCACTCAAGCATCAAGGTCCGCCGCCCCACATATTGCTACTCAAGCATTAAGCTCCACCCATTTTCTTGCCACTCAACTATCTGGTCCCAAACAGGTTGATACGGGCAGGTGAGGCCTACACTTTTATCCAGATGAGTGTGGAGTGCTGGTCTGATTCTCGTGAGAGTTTCGCGAGATGTCAAGATTCATAACAAATATCAAATACTACTATAAAATCATCACCTGTGACGCCACAAAGTGATAAACAGCATCTTTAGTAACGTCTGGAAGTGTCCGTGTAGTCAGCGTACCTCAACCACTGAGTAGGCTGTGACCCACCTTTGGGTCATGAGCATCTATTGTCTATAATGGCAGTGGCTTGATTCCCACCCCACTTGAGTCACCCAGAGGAGCCCAGCCCCTCAGTGGGTCACAATGGCACACACCTAAAAGAGTGGAGAAGCACTGATATTATCGATTGTGTTATTCTAATCGAACACTGAGAGAAACGAAGACTAAACAAGCTTCTCCTGCCAACTTGGTCCTAAAAGAAAACCCATCGTACTTCTCAATATCTTCATTAATTTATCAATTGCAAATTTTAAAGGATAACCTGCTATCAACCCAGGGGCACTATACAGACTACAACGGGGTCGATTGTTCTCTGATAACTTCATCTGCCGTATCGCACTTGCAGGTCGACTGATCGGCTTGCTATTCCTGTTCTGTGCAAGCCTTTCTCGTTTCTCTGCTCTTCTTTCCGTTAGACGAAAGTTACAAACGGACTGACTGACGTCTTTGTCTTGGAGATGTCATATTAGGGTCCCAACAGGATGTCTGGTCGTGGAAGGGTCCTGCGGTGACCCCATTCTGCCTTTAACACTCGTAATTATGTAGACTGAACTAAAATGTCCCCAAATCCCTGCTCAGGCCCTCATTGGTGACACTATGATCTCAGGCAACACAAGAGAGCACCAGAACAGGCTCGTATTATAGAGAACGGGCCCAAAAGATAAGCGTCGGTGAAATAACATTAACGCATCCTGGCAATGGGCTACCAGGCGGCTCTCAGTCTTATTCGTCTCTGATTGGGATGGCGACGCCGATGGCCTGGAAAGGATGGAAAATGGCAGAGAGGGAGGACGAGTTTCCTTGTTATGTCCGTCTTTTTGTTTGATATTATAGTGCAGGTCCTCACACCTCAGCCCTCGGTTACATTTCTAAGACGTAACCCCAAATTCCGCAGGCTCAGAGACTCATCCTAACCCATCCCCTGCAGGCTAAACTCTCATCTCAGCCCACCCGTATTCCCCCAGGCTAGCTGCCCAGTCAGTTTCTGAGATTATGCCAAAGCTATTTTCAACGTACAACAATTGGTTTCTAAAGCATTGTTATTTATTTTTCTCCTAATATTATTTCACCGTCCTCATGACACAGGAGCACTCGTTCATCTCACCCGGACACAGCGGTGACAAACAGGATGGACTCTCAGACACACTGAAGTTAAGCAGACTACGGCCATCAACGCATTGAGCGATGTCTTACACTACCTGGACATGGCCTGACTTTCAGTCGTGGCCTTCATTTACCTGATCTCAGTAATTTGGGGTTCCTGTGACCACCAGTCACGTAGTGCGATGTCTGAGCCGTGGCAAAAGCAAATGGCTGCGGGCCACAGTGGCAGCTCAAGTGTGAGCGAGAGGTGACAGCCGGACAGATGACAGATGACAGATAGTAAGGCCAAAAGAAACAAAAAAAACAAAAGGGAAGTGGGAATGTTGGACAGTGCAAACGTACGAATGACCGAACAAACGAAAACGACAAATGGTGGGACGAACAAATGAAGAGATGAACAAAAGGACTAACGACTGGATGACTAAATTGACAGACAAGCAGACAGATGGACAAATGAACGGGCGGACAGACAAACAAACAGATGGACGGTGGAATGAAAAAACAGAAAGACAAAGGAACAGACAAAAGGTCAAACAAAAGGAGAATCAAACAAATGGACAAACAGACACACAAATGGACAAATGAACAGATGGATGAATGAACCAACAGAAGGACATACAAAGGATAAAGAACAGACAAAAGGACAAATAAACAGACAAATGAAAGGATAAACAACTGGACAATGGAAAAATGAACAAACAAAGGGACAAATGAACAAAAAGGACAGACAGACATACGAATGAATAAGCAAATGAAAGGACAAACAAACAAATCAATGAAAGGAAAAACAAATGAACGGACAAACAAATGGGTGGACAGACGGCTGAAAGTACAAACGAAAGGACAAACAAATGGATGAATGAAAGTGTGAACAATGGGACGCTGGAAAAATGACCAAACAGGTGAACTAGGAGGACAAGCAAATGGACAGACAAATGGCCTGATGAACGACAGGATAAGCGAAAGGACAAACGAAAAAGGACAGATGAATAAATAGGACAAATGGACAGAAGGATGGACGAAAGACCAAATGAACGAACAAGCAAACTGCAGAGTTAACTAACTGTGCACGCGAGTGTAGGTTTGGTCCTAGAATTGTGACTTTCACTATCGATACCAGCTTTCGGACCACAGTGACCGTACCAAAGCTGATCACGCACAGCTCCAAAGCCCCCGTCTTACTTTACTCTCCCGCCACGAAGTCGCGATTACGTCAAAGTAATCATTCGATAACAATGAAGCTCCATGGAGCACAAAGGCAATGGGATTTTCCTAAAACAATAAAGTAATCCATTACAACTCAAAGTCCCACTACGATATCTCAAGAACAGTCGAAATTCCAAGTGAAACGTCAAGTAACCCAGTAACCACAAAGCACACAGAATTCGCAAAAAAGCACAAGAACTCACCACAGGGACTGTGGGAGACCCTCTGGCTTTAGTTCCTGGTGGTGACTGGCAGGTGGCCCCGCCTCTTGGGGAACCACCCACAAAACGCAAGGGACATAACACAGGCAATTAAATCAAAAACTAATGAATGGGGCACATAATCAAGAGTGAACAAAAGAGACGTCAGACGTGAATAGGAACCCCCTGGCTGAGGTATGACAACACAGATACGTAAAAAATAACATTTTACATAAACTAATAAGAAAAAACAGAGAATAGTGCAAATAAATAAAATTAACGAAGACAAAATAATCAAAAATGAAGACAAAGAACATAAAACAGGAATCATAAGGCCTAGAGGATGGTCACTGACAGCAGCAGGCCAGACGTTTTTATGTGAGTTTATTATACTATGTATATTTTTCTTACTCTTCTATAAAGTTTTAATTTCCCTTTGGGGGAAAAAATAAGGAAACATCCGTCTATCTACAGATGAGTGGACTAAAATTACGCAGCAGCAACATGACGGAGTGAAGCCAAATTACAGGAAGCGTTTTGTTACGACTACTAAACCTGCTGCACCCTTCTATCGAAACTACAGGGGGCAATTACTTTCTCACACTGTTTTTTTTTGGTTTTTTTTTTGATTTGGTACACTGTATTGTCTTTTTGTATGACCCTTTGGTGGTCCGAGTGCAGGGTCAGCCATTGCACTGCAGCCCCTGAAGCAGTTTTCAGGTTAGCTCAGGGGCCCAACGGAGTAACGGGATTTGAATCAGCAAGCTTCCAGATAGCAGCGCAGATCCTTAGCCACACAAACTTTGATCCTTGAATAAAGAGGGTCCTGATTTGAAAACTAACTGCCTGGTGTGCCCACCCTGTCCCCTTTCTGTGACACTGCACTTCATAAAATACGCAGAGACGGAGGAGACTACTAATAATAATAATTCTTTGCATTTCTATAGCGCTTTCCTCACTACTCAAAGCGCTCAGCAATTGCAGGTTAAGGGCCTAACAGAGCAGAGTCCCTTTTGGCATTTATGGGATTCGAACCAATTGCCAGTGCAGATCCCTAGCCTCAGAGCCACCACTCTGCCTAGGAAGGGGGCGCCGTGCCATTTTTTTCAATCTTTACTTTGTGTGTAAGAGCTTTTTTTTTGGGCGATTTGTTCTCCTTTAAACTTTCACTAAAGTTTTTAAAGCTGTGGCTTTTCTTTAGTTACGCAGACCCTGCCTCGCTGACTGGGACGTTTATGAACCTGGAAGAGGCGCAGCTACAGGTATAAAATGCCAGCCTGTGCCCCATTTCTGGACTCAGCACTCCACATTCTGCTGCCGTTTCTCCTCCCTTTGGCGTCGGCGATTTCCTGAAATGAATGAGACTGCTTCGTTGTTCGGGGGGCTGCAGAGGTGCTACGAGGCCGGGACAAGCGGTCTGAACACCTCCGGTGTTTACCAAAGCTCATCTGAACCGAGCAAAGTGGTCACCCGTGCCTTTGGAGGGGCAGCACCCTCGGACTGGCAACGACGAGCCTCAGGCTGCAGCCGCACAAAAGCTTCAAGTGAAAGGAAGGAAGGAAGAACGCTGGAGGAATGGCAACTGGCGGCCGGGCCCCGTCATGAATTTTGATAACCCTCATCATCTGAACAAGCAGGGATCGGGTGTCAAGAGCGCGCTGACACTCGGCTCACTCTGAAGAGGCCCGGGATGAGAGGCTGATCTCTCGGCTCAGCAGCCCCTCAGCATTTTCATTAAGAGGGATTGAGAGACTCTTCAGCAGAAACACTTCATCAAATGTACTGTTTTACTAAGTGATTAGCTGGACAGCCATTGAGGGGGCTTTGCAAAATCCTTCAAGAACCTGTCCACAGCAATAAACACTTAATGAGCGGCAGAGTTCACCGAGGGGCGGCATGGGAGCTTTAGAACAATCTTTTTATTTACTGTTTTACTCAAATCCCCACTTCACACCGAATGAGATCTGAAATTACTGGCACTGGGGGGCTGCTGGGGCAGAAGAGAGGTCAGGCCAGAAAACTTCATGAAAATTGGAGCCGCCGTCTGCATGTATCTAATGCCCCCCCCCCCATTACTTTGTACATCGGTGGGCTAGCGAGAAGAGTTCTGGGGAGGACTGGGGCCGTTTGGGGAGACCTCAACAAAAGAAAGTGACGACAAGGAGCATCTGTGGCAGCAAAATATTAGAAAACTGGAATAAAGGATGGAGACGGAGCAAAAACAGTGAGGCCCATTAGAATTGTGAATAAACCGGAAAAGAAGAGAAAGAAACCCAAACTGCACTAAGGGTGGTAATGGCAGCCACAGCACAGTCATGTCTGCTTACTGGTATGTCAAGGGTACACTTAATTAAAAAAAAAAAAAAACAACACACACGCACAAAACACGCCGCAGGTACTTACATCCCGGGCTTTCCCATAGAAGGCTTCCTGAAAAGCGGCTTCGAGAGAGCCGATGAAGAACACGGGGTGGCAGTCTCCATACCTGCAGGACACAAACAGATGGAGAGATGAGAACGGGTATTGCCATTAGGATGCCGTCTGTCACACACGTGCGACTGGGAGACTCAAAAAAAAGTGCCCGCTCCTGCCGGACCAGGGGTTGGCACTGCCCTCTAACTCTTCCTGTTGATTATGTAACACAACCGATGACCCTTCAAGTTAACGATCACTTCCGGTCCTCACAACGTCACTTCTGGTTCCAGGCCTTGAGATCCCACTTTCCATGACCTCATTTCCCCTCCCGCCCACTCTAACTCTCTCTCTATACACACACACACACACGAGGGGGCTCTGCCCCCTGTTCACTTTGCTCACCAGCCCCCGGGCCTGCGCTACCCGCTAGCCTCTTCGTGTTTCTGCAGCTCACGTATGGGGATGCGGATGTACAATTTAAACAGATTGTTATTTTCATGGGAATTGTCACATATGCATAATAGAACTAACTATTTTACATCACAGCGAGTGATTAACCAGAGTAAAACGCAGTAATTTGAAAGTAAATTATGTTTCATGCAGCGTTAAGAGTTATTCATTGCGTCATACGTTTTCATTCTGTTTGGCTCTGAAATTAACATGCAAATACTTTTAAAAGTTACACTTTTACCATAAAACTTGAGTAAAAACAATATTTGGAATTAATTTTTCGTCAATATCGCATTTGATTCCGTGTTTGGACCTTCATCGTGACAACGCCACGTATAACTGCCCGTGAGTGAATTTCGTTTCTTTCTCCCTAATAAATAAACCGACTTTTTCAAATGTTTGTCCCTGTGATTTAATTGTCATAGCAAAAGCTATTCTAATGGGAAACGGTTAACATTTAAATACGAATGGCATATCGAGATCTCCTTTGGTGTCTCATGTTAGATGGACTACGTTACCTTTCTTGTTGCCTGTTAAGATTTTACATGTCAGAATTGTTATAACTGTGGTGGGCTGGCGCCCTGCCCGGGGTTTGTTTCCTGCCTTGCGCCCTGTGTTGGCTGGGACTGGCACCAGCAGACCCCCGTGTCCCTGTAGTTAGGTTGGATAATGGATGGATGGATGGAATTGTTATAAAGTTATCAGGGTTTGTGTCTTTCTTACAACAAACTGCATTTCCTGACATGATTGAGAAGGTGACACTGCCGAGAGAACAAGAAGGGCAGCAACATCTGCTGAGTGTGAAGCATATTATGGAAGCTGCTTACAGTACATGGTAGGAAGAAGAAGAATGAGATCCCCAGCATCTGCTAAGTGTCAAGAGCATGTGGTGCTCACAAACTAGTGGGGCTGCAATCTTGATCTTGGGGGGACTGCATTTTTTCTACTTTTATAGTTATAGATGCAGACAAAACAACATGGTGTCATTTTTGCCCTTTTTCTCTCCCTATTTATGTCACACAAAACTCAAAATGTAAAGGAACAATAGAGTTAAATCAATCAATCAATCAACAAAAGACAAGAAGTGATAACAGCGACAGAGTCAAATGTACATGGTTTGAGCTGCTGATCTTACTTCATACTACCACAGGGGGCGCTGAAGTCCCCTCTTTAATTCAATTCTGGACCAGAAGGAGTGGAGACGCACAGCTTACCTTGAAGAAAACTCCGCAGTAAAGTGCAGTAAGGCGTCCCCTTCGTTTTCAACATTGTCGGGCACTAAATAAAAGATCAGAAGGAAGAGAAGAACGTGTGAGATCAGCGAGTCAGGCAGATGGAGGCGCCTGTGTGGTCAGCCAAGTAGTTGAGGGAAGGACACAGGAGGTGGAGGGGCCCGTGTCACCAATTTATTTTAGTGTCAGTCACATTATATGAGCAGCTTGAGCACAGGAAAGGAGCTATATAAATAAAATGTATTATTATTATTATTACATAATCATCAGTCGAATAAATGCAATGTCTCTAAAAACTTGAACATCTGATAAAAAAAACACATAAATATAATATATAAATGTTCTATATATAAAACACATTTTGTTTCTCTATATATGCTGCCTGTCACACAAACACTCGCATAGCACTGGGCCTTGACTGAGAGCTTATGACATGACATACGTAACGTAACCCCAGAATTGGAGGTGACAGCTACCACGGCCATGTAATTGGGTTCCGCGCCAGGCCGGACATGGGAGCAGTGGATGGGCGTGCACAGCGCACCGCACAGGCCGACTGATAAGCAGAGAGTCGTAAAACAAAGTGCAAACACCAAGGCGAGAGGTCAACCACACAACGCCAGCATCGTACACACAAGTCATTCACTCCGAGCGCGACTGACGGTCCTACACGACCCAAAGAGTGTGAGGTTCGAGCTTCCTCCACCATGTTATTACCAGAAATGCCTGCCGACTCAGTGGTGTGAGGACAACAACAGTCCCTTAATGTCAGCAAAGCCAAGGAGATGGTCGCAGAGTGGCAGAGCGGATGCCGTGGAGAGGAAGAGCCCCTTTAAATTTGTTGGCGCAACCATAACCGATGACCTGAAGGGGGCACAACTTGGTCAAGGCGGCACACCCTCACTCTTCCACTTCTTCTCACTTTCCTCCACCTGTTCTCGCCAGCTGGCTCACCATTTTCATTGGCTGCATCACCGGCTGGGTGAGGCGAATGCTCAGCCCAGGGCTGCAGGACCCCTGCAGATACCTAGATGGGGCCGACATCCTCAACGGAACAAACGATTTGAGCCGAAGACCTCCACAGCTGTATAGGGAGGAGTTTAAGTAGATTGGGGTCTTATCACCGAGCGAGGGAAGAAGAAGGGGGTCGAGAGATCAACAGGTGGAGCAGAGTGGCGGTGATGCATATTTGTCCTCACCAGGGGCCACCAGATGGGGGCAGCGACTAAAAGAACTCGACCGCAGATACAAGAGGCAGAAATGAGCTTCACTGGCGGGACGTCCAAGCTCAGTCTTAGAGTTAGGGTGAGGAGCGGACATTTGGGACGAGCTAAACGTTGAGACGCTGCTCATCCGTATCAAAAGGACTCCATTGAGGTGTCTCAGACATAACCACCTGGGAGGAGATCCTGCACACACAGTTGAGTTTATATCGCCCACCTTGGTAGGGAACGCCTCGGATCTCCTGGAGGAGTTGGCACGGAAAAGGGAGGTCTGGGTATCCTCGCTGAGACTGCTGCACCCCATGACCTGGACATGGATGGATGGATGGGACCCCTAGAGCTCGGCTCCACTGGTGAGCCAATCAAATTGCAGACCTCTAATAACACTGAGCTGCCTTCGTATTCCAATCTCGCGTGCTGAACTCCATCTCCGAAAAGACAAACGCGTCACTCCACGCGTCTGAAGCTTCCCATTCACTGCAATCCGATTGGCCGCTGAGTGGAGCTCTGGGGGTCTGCAGCAAAGACCCCTCCAGGAATTGAGAGATAATGAGGGCTTTGAGAAGAAAAGAAGAACAATAAAAGACACTGAAAGTGAGATTAATAAACAAAAACAAAACATAAAGGCTGATATTAAAAAGCAATTAGAACAATAAATACGTGCTAAGTGGCAAAGCTGGAAGGGTGAGAGCGCCACGAGGGGGTCCGCCAGTGTGTATTTTCTTTTTAATTTTCCAGTGTCTTAACAACTCCTGATTAACATTGAAGACCCCCCCCCGCTCACGACCAAACGAGGCCCCCACAAAGCCTGCCATTTATTTATCTTGGGCTGAACTCCATAATCTCCGCGACCATCTCGGACCCGACCTGACCCACCGTCATCTCTGCGACCACACATGACAGAGCACACACGGCTCTGCTTGGCCAACCCGCCTGTTTATTTTTACTAACCGCCTGCCGGCAAGCGACTGAACGGCTTCTCTCTTTGACCACTTCACACCACCCAGGGTGGTCAGTCAAGGTGAAAAAACCCCCACCAGCTGGAGCAGCGAGGTGGGCCGCGCACGGCAGGGGAGAAGCAAGAAGCGCACTTACTCATCGGTGACTTCCGGGTTCCCGTGCAGCCCATTCCGAATATCTCCGATTCATCCACCCCAAACTCTGACGCGTCTTCAAAGTCGTCCCCTTCGCTGTCGCTCACCATGTGTACGTCTGAGCACTGCAGAGAGAAAGAGCAACAAGTGGGTAGGGGGAAAGCCGTTCCGGTAGACCCCCAGACGTGGCCGGCAGCCCCAACCGTACCTCCTCGGACTGCTCTCGCGTGTGGGCCGGCGAGGACCTTCGGCAAACACTGAGGTGGTGGCAGGGGTGGCTGATCCCCGACTCGGCCAGGGTGATCTGGAAAGAAACAACGGAGTGCAGGTGAGCCTAACTTGTCACTTGGGTCGCCCTGAAGCGTCGCCTGGAAGATAAAAGCTGTCACAGGTCATTTTAAAGTTGGCCCCCTAGTGGTCCTTAAAAAGGGAGCAGCTTCAGAGGGTCCGAATTCAGTCATTGTACTTGGTATGTGTGGATGTAAATATGAGATAAGGCAAGTGAAAGGCACTATATAAGAAATGCACTTTAATGTCAACACCAGCAAAACGAAAAGTCCATGAAATGAAGGAAACGTCCGTGAGTGGGGCAAATGAAGAAAGGCACAATACAATAGATAGACACATCTGAAAGGCACTAAATAGTAGAGAGGTCATATAGCGCCTTTCAAATCTGTCTACTTACAAAACAGACAGACAGATCTGCTATATAGTGAAACACCAAGGTCTCTGTGTGTGTAACCCGGTGCCTACAAGCAATCTGATTGGTCAGTTTGTCTTTGGTGACCTCATCAAAAGAGGAAGTACGAGACACCCGAGGAGGCGTAAAGGCGTAAGGCGCAGAGTCACCTCCAAAGACAGGAAAGCATAATGGTGGACAAGAGGTGAGCAAGGCGCCGCGAAATGACAGAGCCCCAGATGTAAGCTTTAGGGGGACACCAGTCAGGACACACGAGGATACCAAGGAAAGGCGCATGTGGGAGAGGCAAGCCATGTTAAATAACTGAAAATGCATCTGTTACACGTGCTCAAGAGATACCGGGGCTAGTAGATCAGATAAAACAATATACAATTGGCAGGTGTGAAAGGCACTATACAATACACTGATACAACAACAACAACAACGTTTATTTATATAGCACATTTTCATACAAAAAAATGTAGCTCAAAGTGCTTTACAAAATGAAGAATAAAAAAATAGAAGACACAATAAAAAATAAAAATAAGTCAACATTAATTAACATAGAATAAGTAAGGTCCAATGGCCAGGGTGGACAGAAAAAAAAAAAAAAAAACCTCCAGAGGCTGGAGAAAAAAAATACAATCTGTAGGGATTCCAGACCAAGAGACCGCCCAGTCCCCTCTGATAAACAGGTGTGAAAGGCACTCACTACATAAGAGACACACGGATAGACAAAGCTTATATATTATATTCTTTATAGTTGGCCAATAAAAGGGGTCATTTTGCTTGACTTCTCACTTAAGACACTACATAATAGACACACAGACAGATAATGTAGTATGTAATAGACAGACATAAAAGGCACTATCTGCGGTGGGTTGGCACCTTGCCCGGGATTGGTTCCTGCCTTGTGCCCTGTGTTGGCTGGGATTGGCTCCAGCAGACCTCCGTGACCCTGTGTTCGGATTCAGCAGGTTGGATGGATGGAAAGGCACTATATGACTGTCTGAGAAACAGATGTGAAAGACATACCCATATATAGCTAGATAGATGTTAAAGGCACTATAAAAATAGACATACAGACAGACAGATAGATATATCATACAGTTTCATAAAGCGCCTTAAACAGCTCTGTCGGCCATCTTGGTAGGGTCAGATAGAACATAAATACAGTGCATGAAGCTCCGGTGATGACCTCACCAATCTGCCTGACCAGCGGTGACATGGAGCGGCTCTGTCGCGCTCATGTTTCAAGACTATCAGTCCAGACTGCTGTGCACCTCCAGCCTCAAATCAAACAGAGGTAGGTAGACATAACATTAACTACTAGATAGATAGATAGATAGATAGATAGATAGATAGATAGATAGATAGATAGATAGATAGCATAGTTGGCAGGATTAAATAGATAGATTGATAGATAGCATAGCTGGCAGGAGATAGATAGATTGATAGATAGCATAGTTGGCAGGAATAGATAGCATAGTTGGCAGAGATAGATAGATAGATAGATAGATAGATAGATAGATAGATAGATAGA
>JANRMT010062855.1:2006538-2052561 GCA_026402145.1 Polypterus bichir lapradei
AGTGTAGGTGGCAGGATTAGATAGATCGATAGCGTAGTTGGCAGGATTAGACAGCTAGTCAGCTATTTAGCTAGACAGACAGATTTGAAAGGCACTATATACTAACGGCTCCTCCAGTGCTCCTGGACCTGGCAGCACCTCAGGTACATCCGCCTCCTCCCAGCAGGTAAATAAGGGGATGTATCCAAATGGCCAAATACATGGCAGTTTTAACCCCCCTCTGTAATGACACTGATGTTTGGATTCAGGTGACCACAACCATAAGATTAACGTCACAACAGCAAAGTAATAAAATGCCATCAAAACAGGCAGTACATGTGCACCTTGTAAAATAAATTTCAAAATGTTGAACAGAAGCCCAAAAAAATCCAGTGACCCCTAGAAATTCTCCAGGGAGCCTTGAAACCTACAAATGCCTTTCAGAACAAGAAGGACCAGATACCTGTGTGGTGTCCTCTGTCCCTAAGGCTCCAGACAGAGCTGCTGCAGTGTAAGGTGGCCACCTTGTCACCTCAGGATGACAGACCAGTGGCTAGAGGGGCTGGTCCAAGACTACAGGAGTCCTCTTGCGGTAGACCACCTGAACCCACCGCAGTATGCCTATTGGACAGAGACTTGAGTGGAGGATGCGGTTGTTCATCTGCTCCACAAGGTTTATTCTCACCTAGACAACAGCTGACAGCACTATGAGGATTCTGTTTTTTTGATTCCTCCAGCGCCTTCAATACCATCCAGCCATCCCTGTTAAGGGGTCACCCCAGTGAGATGCAGGTGAGTGCCTGTGGTGTCCTGATGATGGACCATCTGTCTGGCAGACTGCAGTTTGTGAGGCTCAAGGACTGTGTTAGCAACATTGGAGCAGCAGAAGGAGGAGGCCTGTCACCTTTACTCTTCACTCTGTACACCTCAGTCAGGTCACCTGCAGAAACTCTCAGATGATTCCACACTTATGGGGTGTACTGATGAGACAAAGGACAGGAGTCAGGGGGAGAACTTTGAGAACTGTCTGCTACTTAGCCTCTGCAAAGCCAAGGAAGTGGAGACTGACTTTCGCTACTCCTCCATGTCCGGTGTCTGCTCAAGCAGTGGAGGTGGTCCACTTCCACAAGAATTTGGACGTCCACATCAAAGACAGGATGGACTCGTCTCATAACACAGAGGAACTGTAGAAGAAAGGGCAGAGCAGGCTCCCTTTTTCCTTATGAGGCTGTGGTCCTTTAATGTGGGAAGTGACATCCTTCACATCTTCTGTGACTCTTTGATGGCCAACATGGTGTGCTGGGCCAGTCACATCACTTCACGTGAGGCCCACCGAATCAACAAGCTAATTAAAAGGGTAGGTTGAGTTATATGGGACACCCTCTGCACCCACTGCTGGTAGTGGTGGAGCAGAGAACAAGTGCCATCATGAACAACACTGCACATCCCCTCTAAAACACCCCAACACTGGTGACTTTGAGCCCACGACTCACTCTGCTGAAATGTGTTAAGAAACGCGGCAGGCTTCCTTTATACCAACAGCCAAGTACAAGTTCGAAGTCAGAAAGGTTCTTTCTCATGGCTACAAAGTCATTCTGCTGTACATCTATGTATTTGATGAGCTTCTGTAAAAAGCCACATGTCCCCCTGGGGACAAATAAAGTTCTACAAAGAAAGAGAAAATGTTAAGAAGATGAAGAGAAATGAAAGAATGGAGCCCCGTCAAAACATCAGGAAAGGTGGGCAATGCTGAGCAAAGGTGACAGGAGGGAGATTAATGGGGATGGGAAGGACAGCGTCGGGGTCAGCGGAAATGACAAGTAAAGTGCAGGCTGGCGGGCCACCAGAAAAGGAAGACAACAGCAGGTACCAACATGGCTTGGACACACACACACACACACACATAGAGTAAGCAAAACAACAGGGAACTTCAGTGTGGAACAAAAGTGGAAAGGAGGAGGAAAAACCGGGAATTGAGGATTATGGGGTCACCACTGTCACATGGGCAGACTACAGTGAAATTCTTAATGGGGTGCATTTGGAGAGATTAGGGGCCCTGTGCTGGGCTTATGTGGTGGGCAGGGTGGGGGAAGTGTGAGAAGAGATGGTGCGACACCCCTTTGCAGCCAGAGGGCCTTGTGCCCTAAAAGTCCTTAAACAATATAATAAAATAAAATAAAAAAAGGACACTTCTTCTCAGACTTCCCAGTTAATGTCACCTGAAAAAAGCAATCACACAAGGGCTCTGTCGAGGCTTAGCGCTGAGCCCGGTCGCTACGGCAACCAATGGCGGAGTGAGCATGTGTGGGCCCACAAATTTAAGCGTCTCTGAAAGCCAGGGCTGAAAAGGCATGTGCAGCCCCTCAAAGATTGACTGCATTAATACATTAGCAAATACGCCGAAACACTGGATAAATGTCAGCAATTATGGAAGAGGCGTCTAATAACGATGTTCCAGGCCTGTCAATCCCCCGCGGGGAACGATGTGCAACTGCCACTCAACGCCATCCTCCATGACGATCGCCTGCCTGCAAGTCGGAGCCTGGGCAGCATTCAGATGGGCGCTTAAGGAAAGAGAAAAGTAATAAGCGGTAATGCGGCTCCATCATCCCTCATGGCTCCTGTCAACAAGCCCCGCATAGCAGCACAGCCACGGGACTGCTGAGAGCAGGGATGACTTTGGGGGGGATGCAGTGGGGGTGGTTGGCGATAGGACGGGGGTGTCCCTCAAAAGGGACACTACTGCCCCTTACTTCATCTGGCAGGTGTCACACAAAGGCATAGACCCCCATAACTGCTCCCAACGTAACTTACTGTTCAAAAATATAAATAAGCACAGGTGATAAAATGGGGGTCCGGGGAGGTACTGGGACCTCCAAAGTGCTTTTATACAGGACTGAGGAGGAGGTCATGAGTGGGCTCTGATCACATTGCGTTGCCACACCCACCACGTTATAAATCACCTGGATTGGGACCCGAGTGCAGCACACTGGAACACAGTGGATGAGGGCAGCACATGGTGGGTTACAGAAGAGACAGCAAACTGCTAGGACCACCTGTGCACCTGCTTAGCTATCTAATCAGCCAATTTGGGCCCGGAGCTTCAGTTCACGTTGACGTCGTGGCTCAGTGATTTGGACTGGGGAGCGATTGTTGGTGTCAGACGGGCTGCTCCAAGTATTTCTCCGACTTCAGACCTCCCGGCAATTTTGCACACAACAGCCTCATGAGTTTCACCTCAGCCCTGGTGGCAAAAGACCGTGTGGAAGATCGAAGAATTGATGGCTGAATCAGCTGGAAAAAAGACATGAAACAAGTCAACGCCACACCTGAAGACGCCTCAGACAGGAAGAAGTGGAGAACGATATGCCGGAAAACGGACCCTGCATCAATGCGGGATAAACGTTAGGAAGAAGACGATGAAGAACCTCGAGTTTCCCCCAAAATTGTGTGAGAAACAAAAAAAAAAAAAACAACATCCAGTGAGTGGCAGTCCTGTGGATGACTGAGGTTATAGGAGAATGGCCAGACCGGCTCAAGCTTGACAGAAACACTATGGTAGCTCAGGTGACCCCACTGAGTGACAACTGTGTGAGCCGAGAGACATCTCGGAATGCCCATCATGTCCCACCCTGAGTCAGCAGAAGACCAACGTCAGCCTCCACTCTTGTCGGCCAAGAATAGAAAGCTGAGGCCAGAATGAGTGCAGGGTCACCACAATATGAACTGAAAGCTCCAAAAACACTTCTAGAAATACCCACCAAAGGGGGAAATCCTGTCAAAAACCCTGGCTGGGTACAAAAAGGGCTATACAGAATCTTCATAACGTAAAATGATTATTAGCACAAAAATGCTCAGTAAGCACATGAGGCTCCCGGTGGGGCACACAAGGCAAAAAGGAGTCGCCAGTAAGGTGGACAAGTCGCAAACCAGAGTGAAATGGTCAAAAAAATCCAAAGAATTGCCATGGCAACGCAAAGCAAAATAGCGCAAGTAAGACTCGCTAACTCCCTAGCGTCTTCGAGACAAACCGCCAGCAACTGTGGGAGACCCTCCGGATTTATGGGGTGGAGGGACAGTTACGTGTGGTGACTGGCCACATCACAAATGGAACAAGGCACAGGAGTAAAAGTAACGTTAACAAACCTCAACGAGTCAAAGTTGAACAAAAAACGACTTTGAACCCGAGCCTCAGTGAGGAACCTACGTGAGATACAAGACACCAGTGCTGAACAGCTGAAGACGGGAATGCCGTGGCCTGGGCTGACGAATCTCGACTTCTGCTGAGGCACACTAGGATGCCAATGGTATGAATTGGCGCATCCTGCCTGCCTTGTGCCAACAGTCTAATGGTGTGGGGAATTGGCACACTTTAAATAACCAATCAGTTATTGCTTGAATGTCGAGGTCTGTCTGAGTGTTGTTGCTCACCGTGTGCATCCCATCCCTTCATGGCCACAATTACCCCTAATGGTGACCTCCAGCATGTTAAGGCAGCATGTCTCAAAGCAAACTGGTCAGAATGGGAGATTCACAGCCATCATATCTACAGAAGCTACGTGATGCCATCATGTCAACCTGGACCGTGTGGCCTCCATGCCACGCAGAACTGAGGCTGCCCCGAGAGCACCAGGAGGTCTGCACAGGATTAGTTTAATGGTCCTGCTAGGACTTCATTCAGTGGGTGTCTAACTGAGGGGGTGAAGCAGAAAACGGAAACAAGGGGGGCACGCGCCTCTAAAGCTGCCATCCGTCAAACTCACAGGCACACAACTCATGGAGTAAAGTCACGGCGCTTGCAAGGACTTGACGTCACGTTCACTTAGGGACGCCGCAAAAATAAAAAAATAAATAAATAAACAGCAAGAGATGGAAACTTTAAAACAAGAATTGCTTTCCTAATGTGTTACTTTCATTTCCACTACTCGCCTGACTGCGAAAGCCACTGTTGTGGTGGGACCTGTGACGCCGGCCCCTGTTAAACGTGTAAAATGAACATTCGCGCCCGCGCTGCTTGGTCTCGGAGGGTTTGCCGTTTCTCTTGGCTGGCGGCGTGGCACGTATGCAATTATGAAATTTTTGTACCCAAACGCTCTTCTAACTGCAGGTCCGGCCAGGCGGTCTTGAAGGCACACAAGAGGAAACGTGATGACAAGGACGGCAGGTCAGCCTGAATCGCGGTGGGAACAGTACGTAGAGAAAGGCTCAACATGCATAGTGGGTTCACAAAATCTACAGACCCCTTCACTGCCTGCCCACTGTACTGCGTTATAGTGCCATTTCTGCCCACCAGTCTACACTCGGTAACCCATCATGACAAAATGTTGTCCAAAAGGTTGGCAGAAATCCCTCCTTCCTAGAAGCATTGAGACCCTTTGCTGTGGCACTCCACATTGTCCTCAGGTCCATCCTGGTTGCTTTCATTGTCCCTGAGACGTTTCTAGAACTTGACTGGGCACACTAAATTGACTGGACACATGTGGACCTGTGGATAGATTCTCCCACGATTCACACTGCATGTCAGGACAAAAACCAAGCCCCCTGAAGTCCAAGGGACTCTGTGTAGACCTCCATGATCAAACTGGGGTGAGGCACTGACTAGGGAAAGGAGATAAACCATTGCTTACGCTTTGAATGGTCTCCAGAGCACAGTGCTCTCATACATTGTGACATAAAAGAAGCTTGGGACCACCAGGACTCCTCCCAGAATTGGGTGTCCAGTCAAACTGCAGAAACCAAGCAAGAAAAGCCCTGATCATGGAGGTGGACCAAGAACACAATGGGCACTCTACCAGAGCTTCTCAGGTGGGAGAACCTGTCAGAAAGACAACTATCTCAGCAGCACTGCATCAATTGGGGGCTTACATCAGAATGGCCAGTGTGAAGCCACACTTGATTGTAAAGGATAAGGACTCTGAAAGCACGAAGAAGAAGATGAGGCGAAAATGGAAGTCTTTGGGCAGAACTCCAAGCAGTATGTCTGGTAAAGGCCTGGCACTGCTCATCATCTGCCTAATACCAATCCTGTGGTGAAGAGTGGTGGTGGGCACATCATGATATGGGAAATGGGGGAACTGGACAGAAGTGAGGGGAGATACAGAAGGAGGTCCTTCAAGAAGACCTGAGGTGATGGCTCACCTTTCAGTATACAAGATAATGCTGGCATTGGGACAAGTCGTGTCCTTGAGTGGCCCGGCCGAAGCCCGTCCCTTAGAGACCTGAAGACAGACGTTTACAGTCTAACAGAGACAGGAAGAATGGGATCAACTGTCTAAATCCAAGAGTGCAAAGCTGGTAGAGACTTACCCAAGGAGACGAAGACAGATTTCTACAAAATACTGAATTAGGGGGCTGAACTCAATCAGTTTTAGATTTCTAATACGTTTGCCAACCTTTTTTTAAACAGATGCTTGCACTATGTCATCACGGGTCACAAGTGTTATTTGATGGGCAGATATGGCAAATGTAAAGCTCAGTTTAAAATGAAACCTAGAGCACAATAAAGTGTGCAGAAAACTGAAGGGGTCCACATACTTTCCGAGCCCACTGTCTTTTTATAACATTTTTGCACACTGGCGAAATTCCTAAAGACTGGTGGCTGGCAAATGTCACCCAGTTGTAGAAAACCAGAGTAACGACAGGCCGGTAGGCTGAAGCAACACAAGCCATGCTATTCATCTAAGACGGGCTAAAATCGAAGAGCTCAACGTGGATCCCGGCGTTAACATCTGCTGTGCACCATACAATGTGCAGCTCTCTGTCATATACTGCTTGTTTTGGGATTCGCCAAAATGGCGATGATATTTGTGATGTGCCATCTATAGGATTGGTAAAGGCAATGCATAGGTCTCTGTTATAGGACATTTGGTATGATGTTTGTGATACACCATCTAGGGGAATGTATTTTGTAATGCATGGAGTGATACAATGCAAAACTACAAATTGTTTGTGATGTGCCCTCTGTTGAAATGACAAATTCAATGCATTTTATTACTACACATGTTCCTGATTCATCATTTGTTGGAATGACAAATACAATGCAAATGTCTGTCATATGCCATTTGGTTTGTGATGGCCATCTACTGGACTGTATTATGTAGAGCATGTAGTAATAAAATGCCTTACTATAAATGTATGTGATGCACCACTTGTTGGAATGACAAGTGAGATGCATTTCATTCCAAGTGTTTCTTATGTGCTATTTGTGGGAATGACAAATACAGTGCATATGTCTCTGTTACATGCCGTTTGATTTGTGATAGCCATCTACTGGAATGGATTATGTAATGCATGTAGTAAAAAAATGCATTGCTTCAAATGTTTGTGATGAACCATCTATTGGAATTACAGATGTGATGCATTTTATTACAACAACTGTTTGTGATGTGCCATCTGTTGGAATGACAAATGAAATGCATAGGTCTCTGTTATATGCCCTTTGGTTTGTGATGGCCATCTATTGGAATGGATTTTGGGTACTTGTGTACTAAATGGACGGACGGCATGACAAAGGAAAACAGAAGTGTTTTGACAAATTCAAAACATATTTATTGATATAAAAATATAGAAATTTAGAGAAATTAGATTATTATAGGAATACATACGTACAATTGTTTTGACAAATTCATAAAATATTTATTGGGATAAAAAAAAAATATATAGAAATTTAAGGTTTCTCCCTACCCATCCTAGCGCTGGGCTCCGTGGTAGATGTTTCACTGCCGTCTGTTTAGTACACAAGCACCGGATTGTGGATGTAGTGAAAAAATGTATTACTACAAATGTTTGTGATGAACCATCTGTTGGAATTACAAATGCAATGCATTTAATGAGTACCAATGCTTCTGATGCACCATTTGTTGGAATGACATGCAATGCTTATGTCTCTTTTATATGCCATTTGGTTTGGGATTCGTACAAGCACAGTGTTAATGTTTGTGATGGCCATCTATAGGAATGACAGAGACACAGCAAATGGACAGACACACAGACATGTATCCATTTTTTTTTTTTAAAGGTGGTTGGTGAAGCAGGATGCTATGATATACACAACAATAAAAAAAAAAGACCAAGTGGAAAAAAGATAGGAAAAACAGAACAGCAGCACACAATATAAAAACGTCCATGAAATAAAAAGTCACATTTGCCTAGTGAGGTAGTGAGATGAGGTGAACGAAGTCTTTTGAGTTTTGACACCCTGGGGTCTTGGGGGTCTTAATCTGGCCTTGTGTGATGCCATTTTCTTTATGGCAGGTGATTTAGCATTTAAATGGCTGTAAATGCGTGCAGAATCACATGCGTCCCATGTCCCACATTTCTCCAGTGCCATTCCCATTAATGGAGGTAGGCTAATCTCGTCTGTTTTACTCACATCACACACACACACCCCGCGGTGGTCTTGGAGCACCATATGCAGCATTTGGCCGTAGTCTCATAAGCCTGGACGTTTGCACTTCACTGCAAGTCCACCACAAAGCGTCTCACCGACTTGTCTTTTGAATTCGCCGATCTAAGCGCTGGTTGCGCCCTTCTCATTTTCCACCGTCTTTAGGTTTAAGCCCACCGCCGCCCTCTAATGCATGAACGCGTTCACCTGTCTCTCAAGTCGTACTGACCCATTTACTGCCCGCCGTTAGCCTTCATTTTGTTAATAAAAAAAAAAACAAAACAAAACAAGAAGGTGGTGGCTGACAATGAGACGATGAACCCCCCCGCCCACAAACCCACCGACTCTGCAGACTGGAGGGGAGCTCAAGTTGCCATCTGTCTGGAGCGATTTGACCACCAGGCTGGAGACAGGGCTTTTATACTCTTGACAGGTTTTGGTCATATGAGATGACGGACCCACCTAAGCTTGTTACCTCGGCTTTGTTCCAAAGCAACCATTTAGACACAAGGATTAAAGAAGCCATACGAGGACATATTAAGTGAAGTGCTTTTCAATTAGGGACATTGATGGGTTGCCTGAAACCTGTCGCCGAGGGTTTGCCACGTCTCTACTGCTCTTTTTTGCCACAAAGGCCGTATCCGCAATAAACGGCTAATGTCGAATTAACCCACCGACCAATCAACTGATAGCCCCCTACACCTCGCCTGAAGACGCAGTGGCGGACCGTTGATGCCTCTTGCGAGAGGCGTCTTTCGTTAAACTTTTGTAACTGTTTAATTGTCTTGTTGCACAATTTTAAATTAGAGGGGTACATGAAGGGTAAAACGCATGCAAGCCTGGAAAGGATGGCGGAAAATGGCCCCGTTAATTACATACCTTTAGGCCGTTTAGGCCGGGGTCTCCATATGCCTTTAGGGAGTAGACGTTCCTAGACTGTCGCCGGCGAGGAATCGCTCAGCGTCTAGCAATGACATCAACACAAAGAGGCTGGAAGTAAACCCAGAAGAGGGCGGCCCACCACTGACTCGGAGGTCCTGGACTCATGACCAGCCCAAAGCTGGATATGCAAACAGGGAGGGCCTGGGCTTATGTGAGGACATGAAACAGAGAGGGGCGAGACCCCTGAGCGATTCTTCACCGTGGTCACCTTTGGGGGCTCAGCTGGGATTGCTTAGGGAAGGGGCATCCAGCCTGGCACTGTGTAATTTGAACCCAACTCCGCCCGCAGCTGCCAGTTTAACTTAGCTGAGCAAGAGGACTGCCATTACTTCCAAATGTTCGGGGTTCACATCCAACCTCTCCATGTGAGGACAAGAAATGCAAGTCCTCACTGTGGTGACATTTGGTGGGGGGGGGGGCTCACCCTGGTTTGCTCACGAAGTAGGGGGACTTCCATACCCTTCAACTGGATGAGCGTCTGTTTCTGAGTCAGGTGCTCGGGGTTCATTTCCAACATCTCTACGTGAGGACTTGAAATCGAGAGGGGCGAGACCCTGAGCAATTCCTCACTGTGGTGAGAATTGGGGGGCTCATCCAGGATTGCTTAGGGATGGGGTAAATGCAAGGCTCCGACTTTACCCAGCTGTGCCTGGGGTCTTCCCTACTGTTCAACTGGATAAGCATTGGCTTTTGAATCGCAGGTCCCGGGTTCACGAACAGGCCCACCGTCCCTCAGAGACCCTCAGACTCTCTCGACCTCCTCTATTGCTGTATTCCCTGATTTTATTATTTTAAGTACATTTGCTTTATGTTGCTCTGACTGTGTTTCCAGACCCCTTATGTAATGTTTTGGGGGTTTCGTGTTGTGCACTTTTGGTTTTTGTACCTTCACACTTTTTAGCGTCACCATATTGTTGTGTTTTAAGGTTGGACGCCTTTCTTATTCCTAGTGACGCATTCCTGTTGCAGTCACGTGACGTCATTTTATTTATTGTGGGCGCCGCCATTTTGTGGCGTTTTGTTTGTTGCTTTTCTTTTTATTTGGAGCTCCAACTTGTGATGTTTCACCCTTCGAATTCAATGTGTTCACGAGGAGATTCCAGTCGGAATTTTAGTGGAAACGTGAGGTCACGCTGTTCATTTATATGTCATTAAAAAGCCATTAAAGATATATGAGAAATGACAAACTAAACATAATGAAGGCGTATCGCGTCACCCCCGACTGACATTCGACCCCAAAAAGGGCCATTTCTAGCTGACCAGGTTGTACTCGTGTCAAACAACTGACTGGGGTCAAAGGTCGGCGTTACATCACCAGCTTGGTTTTCTCCACATTGGCTGACTTTGAGCTTCGACTGTCCGACAGCACATGAAGGCAGCACAAGATCAAACAGCTTTGTGGAGGCCTGGACGTGTTCCCGCTGCTTTCACGTAACGCTGTGACTTGTCACCGCACCTTTGCATACGCGGAAACAATGTTGCAAACGTTTCAGCGACCCCTTGTGCTCAGACCTCCAATGGGACCCTCCCTTAATTTGTGAATCAATAAGCTCACAAAACTCTGCGGCCGCTCCCCGGTCAAATAACATTGCGGTTAAAACTCCGAGGGGACCCCAGCTCTGCTTTTGATTATAATGAACTTCAAGGGGCAGACCCCAATCGATTACAAAATAGCAAAAGACAAAATGAACCACGAGGGGGAACGAGAAGTCAACAATGACTCAGGCATCGACTGCCGTACAGTAATGAACTAAAAACGAGGAAAGGAAAGGGGGGCCTTTTAAGTTTTGACACCCTGGTCTTGTGTAACACCATTTTCATTACTGCTGGTGCCACCCTTTTGAGATCAGACAGCTTTGCGGCGGCTAGTGGCCCGTCACCATTGCCATCACCATGACACCATTCTGCTAACTGCAGGGGGGCCCACATTTTGTGGTGTTTTCAGACTAGACAGCTTTGCTGTTGCACGTGACGCACTCCTGTTGCTATCAGGCGATGCCATTTTGTGATGTTTTTAAGTCAGACAGGGGCACATTTCCGTTGATGTCATGTGATGCCACTGGGCTTATTGTGGGTGCCACCATTTTGTGCCATTTTTAGATCAGACAGCTTCGTTATTGGTAGCAAAACATCACCATTGTCATTAACGTGATGCCATCCTGATGGCAGCAGGTGCCAACATTTCTGTGGCACTTTCAGACAAAAGAGGTTTGTTTTTTGCGACGTGTTCCTGTTTTATTGCTGGTGCCACCATTTTGAACCATGCTTAGATCAGATGGCTTTGCGATGGCCAGCAAACACCATTCTCTTTATTGCGGGTGCCTCCATTTTGTGGTGCTGTTAGGGCAGACGGCTTTGTTATTGACAGCAAGATGTGCCCGTTGTTGTCAAGTGATGCCACTGTGCTTATTGTGGGTGCCGCCATCTTCATGCCATTTATGGATGAGACAGCTTTGTTGGGCTAGGAACAATGCCATTCTCTTTATTGCAGGTGCTGCCATTTTGTGGTGTTGTTAGGTCAGACGGCTTTGTTATTGACAGCGACATGTCCCCGTTGTTGTCACGTAAACCATTCAGTTTAGGACGGGTGACGCCATTTTGTGGTGTTGTTAGGGCAGATGGCTTAAGATGGCAATGTGCAGCCCTTGGCATCTAAAACTTTGGAGGATGCTAAGAATCAAAGCACTCTGGAGGTGCTACACTTACAACAACCAATTAAAACAACATAAAACTTAGCGTGCCCACCTCCAATTTAATTTTGGGCTTCAGCACTTTGGTTTAGCGCTTGCCCTCCTGGCTCTCGACCACTACCAGTGCTGTCCTTCTGTTTGCTGGTCACTTTGCCACCAGAATGCCATGCCAGAAGACCACAAGGCAGAACCTCACCTGCTGTCTTGCCAGCTTTTCATTTTAGAATTGGCACACTCACGAGGGCCAGGCTGGCATGACCCAAAGTTGTATTGAAAACGGACAATAAGATAATAACATAATAAGATAAAAGGAAAGAATTCTTTAGAGGTGGAGTGTTTGCTCCCTTGTGACGTTTTCTTGCAAGGCCCTGGTGATGTATTGTAACGGTAAGTGCAGGCGGTGCCAGCTGCTCATGGCACTTGCTACACAGATAAACTGACTGACCTCACCGATGCTTTTTAAAATAGCTGCATTTTTCTCCCACTGCCCCTCCTTTTTAGTATTTTATTTTTCTCTCCATGAGGGAATGAAACAAAAATAAAACTCTAAAAAAAGCTCAGTAACAGAGTGGAATTACAGATGCAAGTTGAAGGCAGCCAAAGAATTCAGCAGAGACACTGAGTCAGTGTGTTTTTAGGGGGGCATCATTGATGAAACACCGCCCCGTCGGCCCCGGAGGAGGACGGGCTTGCAGGAACAGGCCGCTGAGGTTAAGAAGGCACATCCCTCCATCGGCAGACTGTCGACGGCTTCACTTACCGAGTCGTCCCGGGCGCTGCTCGGCCAGCCCTCCCATTGCTGATGCCGGACGGGGATGTTCGTCAGGTCATAGATGTTTCTTTTTACCTATAAAATGAAATAAAGAAGCATCAGTAGGGCAGCCTGAATGAAACACCACGTGAATAGAAAACGGTGAACATTTTGAAAGAAACCCTCAAATTTACGTTTGAGAATGTGACATTCAAATTTTTACAGTATACAGAAGACGTGGCACACGATGCCAACCACTGACGTGAATCACCTGCCAGGCAGTCTGCTGTTCTTTTTACATGATTTACACGTAACACGGACATCAGATCAGTGGGACAACTTAATAAAACGTCGCACTTGTGACGCACCTTGCTACAAATTAAAACAAGTCAGGAATGGCGGACCACTAAGGTGCACTCGGAGGGCTCTAAGGATCAACTCGTCTACGGTCCGCCAGATCTCCCTGCAGATAAATGACCAGAACTTACACATTGCCTACTGAATCGCAGCACTCAGTGGTCTTCTGGATGGCTCCACTCCACATGAGGCACGAGACACCATTAGCGACCACCCTTTGGCAACATGCAACTTGAGCAGATCTTCCTGAGAGCTACGACACGGTCTTACTGAAGCCAGGAAGCACAAAGAATTGTGGGAGTCGGGAACAAACTGCCATGGCTTGGAGAACCTTAAGAAGGATCCGGAAGGAGACACTGGGACAGCTTAGCAGTTAGCTAAACAAAAATGGGCGAAAATGGACCGAGTGGTCTCCTTTCGTCTCTTCTTCTGAGGTTGTCACACACTAATGTGGTCTCCTGCTGAAAACGGCACAAGACAGAAACGGTCAAGAATCCTCTCGCCAGGACTTGCCAAGCTTTCTGAGGGCTACGCCGTGCCACCCCATCATAGGGAATCCCATTTTGGTTTTTGCCTTCCTGAACGATTTGATTTTCATTGGGACATCAGATAGATGGACGGACCTTCTGATCACTCTACTGCTCTTCAGCACAGCGTCATTTTTTTATTTTTTGAGGGCTACACCCTTGTCTTCTATTTACTCAATCATGGGGACACTTCATTGGGGTTCCCTGCCTTCGAGTGGTCCCATATCAGTTAGGGCCGCAAGCAGAACATGGCGGTGGGATTTTGTGGTATGCAGTGCTTCTGTAAAAATAAAAAAACTTCTACAACCCCAATTCCAGAAGAGTTGGGACAGGACATGAAATGAAAACACAAAAATTGAAAACCGTTCACATGTACATGTAGATCAGCCCACCTTATCCACAGGTATCTGGTTTCAAGACCCCCTGTGGATGTGCAAAAACCTCCGGTGCTCAACAGTTACATAAAAGTTAAATAAAGGGCCACCTATGAAGCGAACTGAGGGGCCGACACAGTGTGTAGACAGGCGAATACTTTCAGGTAGGGTCCGAAAAGTACTGGGGTGCCAACTGACGGGGAGGGGGGGCCCTCCCCTTTTATATACAGAAATGAAAATTCAGAGGTGGAAGGCACAAAAATGGAAACAAAATACGCAGGCTAGGAGGAGAAAAATAAAAAAGGCTTTGGCTCTCGAGAGCAGGTCTGTCACAGGGGGGCCCGTCCTTCCAGTAAGTCCTCGGCCAAACGGCACAGTGACATCAGGAGACGTCGGACCTTCAGAGCCCTGCTGCTTCTGCGAGGGGTGTTGGCGGCAGCGCCCACTCTCGACCCTACGGGGTATGCCATGCCTGTGATGAGCCGGGAGGGTGGTCCTCTGACCCGTGTGTGTGTGTGTGTGTGTGTGTGTGACAAGCGCACCGAGGACTGGCCTCGCAGGTTGTTTCTTGTGCGTATTTTTGTTTTTTTTGCACACGTGGCAATTTTTAGAATATTCAGGAATTTTTTTTTTTTTATAATGTAGAAGTTCGGAGGGTCAAAACCACATGTGCGGTGGGCCAACTGTAGGACGTATTAGATAGATAGATAGATAGATAGATAGATAGATAGATAGATAGATAGATAGATCCCATAAGTATGTAAATATAAGCTAACTCCAATTTTGATGCTGGCAAATTCCACAATTTATTTGTGAGATCTGTCCAAAAAAAATTGTGCGACTTTCCACAGGTCCACAGTGGATGGAGCATCCATGATAGGAAGGGTGGGCAGAACACCGCCATGTTGTGCTGACCTGCGTGAGCGAATTGCTGAAATGTTTAGAAAGGATATTCGTTTCTCAATGCACGATGGCAAAGACTTTAGGGGTTTCACCATCTGTGGTCCATAACATCTTTGACAGATTCAGGGAATCCTGGGAAATTGGTGGGCAAAGTCACACATCAGCATTGGATCCCCGCGTCACACATTGTGGGTTTGTGGCGGGCCACCATCGTGCAAATCTGTGAACTGAGAAGCTCCCTGAGGTTTCAGTCCACAGCAATCCACGTGGCGACGAGGGTGGGAATTGCACCGTGGATGGGTGGAGTGTAATGGTGGCGTCGGGCAGAAAAGATGGTGGCTGAGGGAGACAGGGGGAGAGCGCTCAGCTGGGGTCACCAGGAAGTGCTCCACTTGAGGTATTCAGACGCCAAGACTGACCACCGGCAGACCAACACACCGCAAAGCTACAATCTGAGAGGCCTGGAGATGCGAGTCCACAGCAATGCACATGCAAAGCAGAAGCCACACGTACATCAGCAACGCGCAGAAAACACCGGCGACTTCTTCTGTGACGGACTCACACCAAGTGGAAATTGTGTGCTGGGGGGGTCTGACGAGACGAGCCCACCTCATAAATTGTTTTTGGGGAAAAAAATCATCTTCTCTGGGCCAAAGAGGGAAAAAGATCATCCTGATTGTTACCCGCGGTAAGCTCAAAATCCTGGTGGTACAGTGGGGTGTTACGAAGCTGCGACCCGAGGAACTCGCACACCTAAACGCCATCGTCGTGAGGCCACTGTCAGGGACGTCGTCACTCATTTCAGCAAGGAGGTCTCCTTCAGCGGCGGGTAGCACATACCACACAGTGGGCCGGGGCTGGTGCTAGAGTGGTCTGCCCGCGAGAGCGTGTGGCGTAATATGAGGCTCAAAATACGCAAATGGAGGCCCAGCTGAAGCAACGCCAGCGTCAACAGGACAACGGTCCGCGTCTACTGCCATGCGATTATCGAATTTTACGAAAAGGGATAGCGAAAACCCACTGCTGTCCCAACGTTTTAGGAACGACTTTCAGGCATGACGTGTAGAATGAGTATTTCCCAAAACTTGACACGGTCTTAAATACAAGGAGCTTTTACGATTTGCTGTTTTCCGTTTTAATTTGCACTTTTGTCTCACGCAAGACAAACCCTCAGCAATTCTTTCCCACATTTAGAGCAAAAAGATGGCGCAGATTACTTTCATGAAGGGGCAAAAACAAAATCCTTAGCAGACCAAAAAAAAAAAAGCACATCCGTGCGGGCAAAGCTCGGGATATTTGCATTCCGAGAATGCCAGGCTAATTCCCAAACACAACAACCTGGCTCCCTAAAATGAACAGTATTCTCTTGTGCGGTCCAATCGTTGTGGTCGATCTGCGCTTAATCACATTCCGCGGTCGCGAGCTGCAGAGCCCGGACTTCGGCGTCTGTGTTGGTATAAAACGCAACGCCAGGCTGATGTGGCAACCGACGCTGATCAAAGAGGGACACGTTTCGAGGGATCAGCTCCGATTTGAGCCCTTTGCCTACGCAGAATGCACTGGAACGGCAGATTTGCTGCAGAGCAAACAGGCCATTGTGTGCTGATCTGTCGTCAATGGCTGCGACTTTTTGAGGGTTAGGATGAGTACTGCGAGGGAGAAGTGGAAAAAAATGGATACAGTAGAACATGCGATATGTACGGAGTGCGGCGTTATGTGCCGACTGTAGGCATGAAAATCTCTGGCAGCAATGTTTAGGTTTGCACCATCTGTTGGAATTAAAAAAATTAAAAAAAGAAGAAACCTGCACTTTCACACACATCTTCAAGTCAGCCAGCAGGCCACACTTAACCTCCTTAGTGTTACATTTTTTCTTGTGTAAAACACTGAAAGTGCAAAGCTTAATAATGATAGAAATAATCATAATAATGATGATTAATAATAATTATATGAACAGCACACTGCACGTGTGCGAGTGACGTGAGCGTCTCACTGACCGAAGACAGAGTCACTTCACCACCCCTGCTGACGAGACGCCATTATGAGGCTAGGAGAGGACGCGGCTACACCGTTACCCTGGCCTGACGCTTACTCAAGACACGCCTATACCGTCGCCCGAGTAATGCCTGGCACTAACGGTGTTGGCACTTCAACAGCCTGAGTAAACCTCGTGTCTCACGCAAGACGCGTCCCATACTGTTACTCAAGTGACGCTCGAGACTCACGCTTTTAGCTCTACTTTTACAGCCCGAGTGATGCGAAGGAGGTTAGTAATGGCAGTTACTGGATCTTGTCATTACATTTACAGCTAGAAAAATCACAGGGGACAACGGGTGACACAACCCCATCAGGACGTCTCAGGAGAAGGCCAGCTGACATGCATGCTGCCTCACAGCACTGGCGGCTGCCCGAATGCTTGCTCAGTGTGCCGAGTTCAATCGCCATCTCAGCCTGTCGTCTTCCTTTTTTTCCCCCACTCAAAAACATTGGAGACACAAGCCGGTCTCCTGTGAAACGTGCAGCTTTGGCCGTTTGGTCTTCCACCGTGCCCCGTGACTGCTGCCATGTGCACAGCATTGCCAGGGTGTATGCCTGGTGCAACCAGAATTGCACTGAACTTTAACTGGGATCTTCTGGGATGTGTCTGCCTTTAGTAGTGCTTGGATGTTTTAAATCTACGAATACTAACCCATACTATGACCTTAAAACAAAAAATTCATTTAACGACTTTTTGCACCTTATACTTTAATAAAAATGTACTGTCCTTTAAACACCAAGCAACTGCCTACATGTTCTCACTTGCCACTGGGTCATCCTTGGTCTATGAACTACAAGATGCCCGACAAGAGATGATGCCAAGAGAGTGAGAGAGAGAGAGAGAGAGATAGCGTAGTTGGCAGGATTAGAC
Source organism: Polypterus bichir lapradei (assembly GCA_026402145.1). NCBI lineage: Eukaryota > Metazoa > Chordata > Cladistia > Polypteriformes > Polypteridae > Polypterus > Polypterus bichir. The sequence continues at coordinate 2,024,356 of JANRMT010062855.1, forward strand.
AGACAGATAGACTATATAATATAAAAGGCACTCTATAATAGGTAGATGTGAAAGGCACTATATAATTAATAGATTAGACAGACAGACAGCTAGATGGATTGATAGATCTAACAGTTTCATAAAGCACTATTCATAGCTGAGCCTTTTCATTATGATAACCACATAACTGGTGACACTGGAAGTCAGCCATCTTGGTAAGGTCAGTATTAACATACATACGTACATAACAGACTTTTAATGACCTCACCAAGCTGCCTGAACAGCAGTGACACTGAGGTCCTTTGTATCCTCCATTTCATTAAGACTGACAGTCCAGACTGATGTGGACAGGTAGACAGATTAGTTACAAAAAGCACCTTATAATAAATGTTAGAGCAAAAAAAAAAAAAAAACACACAACCATTGTGTTTCTATTTTTTTTTCTACAAGCTTTCTGGAGATATACAGTACAGTGTCTTTCATGTCTATATCTTTGTTAGTTGTGAAAAGTGTTATAGATAGATAGATACAGTATCTCACAAAAGTGAGTACACCCCTAAGTGAAAAATGTCCAAATTGTACCCAATTCGCCATTTTCCCTCCCCGGTGTCACGTGACTCATTAGTGTTACAAGGCCTCAGGTGTGAATGGGGAGCAGGTGTGTTAAATTTGGTGTCATCGCTCTCATACTGGTCACTAGAAGTTCAACATGGCACCCCATGGCAAAGAGCTCTCCGAGGATCTGAATAAAAGAATTGTTGCTCTACATAAAGATGGCGGAGGCTATAAGAAGATTACAAACACCCTGAAACTGAGCTGCAGCACGGTGGCCAAGACCATACAGTGACAGGTTTAACAGGACAGGCTCCACTCAGAACAAGCCTCGCCACGGTCGACCAAAGAAGTTGAGTGCCCGTGCTCAGCGTCAAATCCAGAGGTCGTCTTTTTAATATAGACGTATGAGTGCTGCCAGCATTGCTGCAGAGGTTGAAGGTGTGGGGGGTCAGCCTGTCAGTGTTCAGACCATGGCAACCTGTGAAGCTCGTGTGAACTCCATGCCCAAAAGAGTTAAGGCAGTGCTGGAAAATAATGGTGGCCACACAAAATATTGACACTTTGGGCACAATTTGGACATTTGTCACTTAGAGGTGTACTCACTTTTGTTGCCAGCGGTTTAGACATTAATGGCTGTGTGTTGAGTTATTTTGAGGGGACAGCAAATTTACATTGTTATACAAGCTGTACACTGACTGCTTTACATTGTGTCAAAGTGTCATATCTTCAGTGTTGTCCCATGAAAAGATATAATAAAATATTGACAAAAATTTCAGGGGTGTAACCCGCCTTTTATGAGAATGAATAGATAGATAGTTAGATAGATAGACAGATAGAGGCACTATATAATAATAGATAAATCTTTATTTGTCCCCATGAGGGGTGTCACAGGAGATCAATGCACGGTCAAACAATTGCATGTGCTGCTTCTCAGTTTCAAATTGCGACTAACGAGGGCCGACTCTAAAAACTGCCCGTGTCAAGTTCTCCAAATGTACCGAACTTACGAATTCCACTACCTTTAGCTTTTAAGCGCCACTTGGCGTTTTGTAAATGCACACAGTTAAAGTCTGCCTCTTTTTACCAATGCAGAAGTCGTTGGCTCAAATGCAGTATTAAGTGCCGCCCTCTTCTTTTCCCAGCAGCACTTAACGCAGCAGGCCTGTCCTCTTTATGAAGAGAAGGGTCAATGAAGGCAGAGAGTGTTATCAAAAAAGAGTAATATCTGTGTTTGACCAGAGGGCCGTGGGGATTTCATCCTCTCCATACCGGCTGCCTTAAATGCCAACGTTTCACTATAATGAATCACAAGGGTCAGGGGCTCGCGGGTCCCTCGGAGGAGCAAAGCTCTGGAAAGGACTCAGGCAAACATTAGCCATGGTAATGCGGCTATGACTCATTTAAAAGCAAGAAAAAAAAAAAAGAAATAAATCTATACGCCCAGTTCGCACGTCAAGGTCCTGCGGACCTCACTCGGATTAAGTGGGCCTGGATGGACAGATTAAATGTATATATACTGAATATTTATTGGAATATTCTACCATTACAAGAAAATGTAAACACTTTACTTTTGGACTACTGCAAAATTTCTACACGTTAAACAAGAAATTAAGTGATGGACTCCGGCTGCCTCACGACACGGCCCTGCATAAGCGGGTGAGGAAGATGGATGAACGATTGAAATTATGAAATGAATTAGTGCAGCGGATCCAGGCTGAGGACAGTGTAGTAATGTTATGATAATGGGGGAAAAAACAGAAATCAATTATTGCACAGGTTAGAACTAGTCTAGACTGGTCAGCTAGCCTGGGGGAATACAGGTATGTTTAGGGCATCAACAGCCAGGAACAGAAGGGACGGGTAGAATTTATGGCCCCGAATCGAGGGGGCGTGGGCTGGAATGGGGCGGAGTCTGACACCTCGACTCTGCTAGAGTGTGTTCGTGACCCACCATGCATTTCCCAATCAAATGCCGCCTAAACGTCAAAACCTCCTAATCGTGCTGCTTGGCTGTTTACTAGCAGTCGGCTCACTTCTTACTGATAAATTCTGACCCGCGACTCATCGACCACACAGAACTTTTACAGTAACAGAGGCTCAATTTGTGGATTTCCATCCTAACATTAACAAAATGAGTACGGAAAAATGAACGATGAAGTCTGTTAATGAGACACAAGATGATTTTTTTTCCTCTTCTGAAATTTGAAAGCTTTTAAAAGAAACTTTGTTACGACGCAGAAGAAAACACATTGTTCCCGCTTGGTATCAAATTGTGTTCTTTTTGATGGTTTTGGTCACCCGAGGATCTCACCGTTCAATTATTTTTTTTTTACAAGTTATTGTCTCCAGACATATGTAATAATTGTTACCATTATGTGATTGTTTTACCTCCTCACCATTTTGTTTATGCATGGGCGCCGTCATTTTCAGTAGCTGTTGCGAGGATGCAGTTCCCAGTTGCTCCGCCATGCCACGCCCAACCAGTAGTCACGTCATGTGACGTCATTGGCGTATCGCTTTAATAGCTGAGGGCGAGTGCTCATTCACATCTGAGATTGTTATTTGTCAATATCCAGTGTGGTGTGGTGATTCGAGGTCAAGCTGGACTGGGATCCTTCCCAGCCTCCCACACTGATGGCTGAAAAGACAAGGAGAAGCAGCACCTCATCCAAGAAGAACTGAGGGGCAGCAATGGAGGAAGAGAGGTCTTGTAAAATTTTGGCAACAGAAAAGCTGGGATGGCCTGCTGGAACAGAGACGTGCAGGGCTGAGCCTCAACAGATTCAGTTCCTCGTCCAGGTAGGGTATGAGGTGCTCTCCAGTCCATCTAATCTCCAAAGTAGAGCCACCAGCTTGCCCACTAGACTTAAAACGTGGAACCTAGGCGCGTATTTTGAGGAGCTGCTACAGGGGACTAGTAGAGGGAAGATACCGGAGGCTCCTCGATCAAATCTTGAAGATTGTGACAGAAGCCATCAGAGAAGGGAATGTCTTTCTGCCCATTGCATTCATTAAAACTGGTGTGCAAATGAAACCCGCAGGAAAAACCAAGATCTGCCAGCGGGTTGTGGACCTGGAGAGACAGCTGAAGTGCCCCCAGTATACTGCAGTCACTAACCTTCAGACCAGACATTGTCCTCACCTCAGATATGGGTGAGACTTGCAAGAGAAAACTCCCCAAGTGATATGGGGACAGACGGACTGTGACAGACATGTGACGTGTTTCCAATATCTCAGGCATGGATTGATTAGACACATAAATGAGATAAAAGTGTGAACTAAAAAAACGTTAGAAACTTTAGGCTTAATTAAATGAGATAAACGTTTATAATCCTGCTTCGAATTCACACTCTGTTATAAGATGTGCTGAGCTGCTTGGCTCACCAAGCAACCAGTTGGAACCGGTTAAGGGTTGGGGTCTGCAATCAGTGTGGGCCAATGGCGTAAAAGCGCGAGGTGCACACTGCGAGGCGGTTGGCATGGCTAAAACATTGACTAGTGGAAAAGAGTAGAAGGTACAGTAGGCAGGACCTGGACAGGATTGGCCGAGGGGCCGTAAAGAGACAAATCCATGGCCTGGGTTCCACCATCGTCATTGCAGCCACAAGGACTACACAAGAAGATCTTCCACTTGAGCATTAGTCACGCTGGGTGCTGCTGTCCATCCAGGTTGCACTTGGGGGTGGACGCCACATCCATATGTAATCATATTGCTTCAGCTTTAGGCACATTTTAGGAATTTAAGACATTAAGACTTACATTTGAGTGAATAAAACGTTGTACCCGCTTAGCGGCTTGATTTCTGTACGCTTGGTTTACTGTTTGTAAGTTAACCATAAATAACGTGTGTGGTCGATCCTGGTTTGGTTTGTCTGTGAACAGTGCCAGCGAAAGCCAGCCTGACACCAGACTAATAGAAAATGGAAAGTGGTTAAATTGGGGGCATAATGGGTACGGTGGGGTCTTTCTGTGACAAAACAGCCAGTATGAGGGACTGGTATGGTCCTTTCTAGTAGACATGGGATGCAGGGGTTTTGTAGGCAGATCTTTGGCCAAAGCCCTCGGGTTATTGGACACCGAAGAAGAGGGAGGAATAGACGAGGATGAGGGACACCAGCGACACGACTGAAGAGGCTGAGAAAGCCACTAGACGGCTGTGGCTCAAGAGAGGAGTGAAGTGGCCAATTGCTCTCTGGTTACCGTTACGTCTCAACCTGGGTTCCTCGTCTGGCTGGAGTTCACATTTATTTTGGATTCTTTCATAGGTACCGATTATATTTGTGTTTATTTGCCATTGCTTGTGTTTATGTTCCATGTGTTTTGTGGGTGGTCCCTGACGGAATCGGGCCACTTGCCAGTCATCGCCCTATAAACCCAGTGGGTCTCCCAAAGTTCCTGGCGGTTCAGTGTGAATGCGCTCTGGAGTTGGTGAGTTCTTGTGTCTCTTTGTGCCTTTTTGATTCTGGATTCCTCAGCATTTCTGCTCAGATGTTTCGACTGTTCTCTGGACTTTGTTTTCATTGCTTTGGATTAGCTTACGGTTCAGGCAACTCCACTTTGCCTTTTGCTCCACGGAGCTTTACTCTCGTTACAGAATGGTTTTGGACAATAAGATTTTATTTATAAAGAGGTCTGCAAGCGAGAGGGAATCGGTCTTTACGCTACGATGGCCCACTGCTCCTGTACCTGCCCTATCACTAGCTGGGTCTTGACCGTTTTAACCCCCTAGCATTACTGAAAGTGCACTTGGGGAGTTGTGTGCTTTGGAACGCCACAGTCACAAGCTGAGGGCCTGAACAACCTCAATGCGTATGATGTTGAAAGGAGGAATCCAGGAGCATCACTTACGATATGGCACCACAACATGTTCAGTGTCTACTCACTCAGTGCGTTTGGTCCTTGTAAGTGACTTACACTTTAGGGAGCATAATTTCACAAAACGTCTGCCTAGCATTTAGGGTGTGGTACGCGGTTTAAGGTGAAGAACCTTCTCCTTCCTGATCCCGTTTTTCCAGCTTCTTTTTGTAGAAGGAGAGGTTTGGATTTAAAAAAAAAAGCAGGTGGGCTTTGCAGATCTGCTATCTCTTCAGCTCTTTCAGAATGGCCAGGCCGAGCAGAATCACGTTAATGTAGTGCATTAATGGGAAGGTCTAGGGGGTCCACTGGAATTCATTTCGACTAATTTCACAGATCTCCCTTTTCACTTCTGACCAACATTTCTCTTGGCCAGTGTCAAAAAGCCAAATTGAATCCACCGTCATTCAATGTTATACAACAATAAAACGTGAAGATATCCAAGGGGGGATGAATTCTTCCTACAGGCACTGTAATTAGGGGGGCTCAGACCCCTGGGGCAAACTGCCTGTTGTCACCTCACCTTGCTTTAAACCCATGAAATGCATCCAAGCTTGTATAAGGCTGGGACAGTCCTGTCCACCGTCACCAAACCACAGAGATCACACTTTGCCCACCCCTGCTCCTGGTGGTGGGTGGTTGGTGTAAAAGATGAATTAGGCTCCCAATACAAGTTACCAGGCTGCGGTCCGCCTTGGGAGCCATTTTTGTGGTAAACTGAAGGCCTCATGCATAAGTAATGACAAGCATCAGCTCCACTACTCACTTGGTACCTGTGGGCCCTGAAGCAGGGGGCTAAGAACTAATGCAGGAATACTCGAGTCATTAGGACTAGAAAGGAGGACTTCATTAGAGCTCAGAGGCAACTCTCAATTAAGGCCTAATGAGATGTAAACACCCTGCAAGTCTGTACTTCTACTTTTTGTTCTAATAATTAAGAACAGGGCACGCAAACTCAGTCGGTGCTCACAGGTGGACCCCTGGTGATGAAAACCGATCTCTTACCTTTTTACTTTACTTCAAACAAAGCAAACAAAAAAAAGAGAACAATTAGCACTCCTCCGTCCAAACCCACTAACAAAAACTGAATTTTTAAAAACAAAATGATGTGAGTTCTCCTGGAAGAAATCCAAAATGGTCCTATACAAAAAAAAAAAAACTTTGTTCTAAAGGAAGAATGGAATGTCTAAGGTTTTAGGGGGGTTTCATTCATGAGAGACCCCAACCTCATGTGAATTCAGCTCGGCAAGAACATGAGGTCAACAGTCCAAGCTCGGTAAAAACGTCCCCGTCTTAGATAACTGCGACCAAAGCTTAGTGACAGGGCTGTCTGGTGTGATCTGCACGTTACATTATGACTTGCATCTTCGTAATGATAAAGCGTGTATTTAGAAAAACATCCCATAGTCAGACGAAAGACGTCGTTCTAATCAGAGAATACCATCCAGCACAAACCAAGAACTAAGGACTTCTACAAGAAAGGATTAAAAGAAAATCAAGTCTGACCGACCACTGGCCTACAGTGAAAAGTTAAAGACAGGAAGTTTCTAGGACTTAAATAGTCAAAGAGCATGAGGCCCGCAAATGAGAGGGAGTCGGTCCTTACACTACGATGTCCCACTGGTCCAAGGGGTGCATTAAGGAAGCTTAATACCAGCAAAAAATTCCGAGCCTAAAGAGAAACCCGGAGATCTCTTATTCCATCATTCCATCCAGAGACCATGCTGGATTAGAGACTGATCAACTGATAATGAATGAGCTGCGGTAGCCAACCTGCAATAACACAAGAGGTCCATCAATCATGCGGCTCAGCCACTGACGTTTCGCACAAAGAAACACACGTCACCTGCGCATCTCAAAACGGCACTTGTGGGACGCGTGCTAAATCAAGAACCCAAGAATTATTGTTAGGTGGAAGTTGGCAGTGATCACTCTGCAGGTTCACCTACAGAGACCTCGTTATGACTTTCGCTTGCTCTATAGTCGAGTTCAATCATCTACCAGGAGGCCACGAGTGACCAGAGCAGGGCTGATCCGAGGACCTCACTAAACCGCTCAATCAGTAGCAGCGACAGACAGTGTGTACAAAGGGCAGGGAGTTAACCAGTCTCAGCTGGGAAACAATTGCAAGCCCCGGCCCGTATCATCAATGAGGTTTAACGGCTTACCTTCGCCTTTTGGTGTCAGGCGGACACAGATTGATATATGCAGTGTGGAGGGCGTGCAGACCTGGTCATCTAAAGGCATCTCAGGCCTGCTACTGCTTAATCTCACGTTTCACCGCTGTGCCATAGGCCTCTCGCAATACACTCACCGGCCACTTTATTAGGTACACCTGTCCAACTGCTTGTTAACACGAATATCTACTCGGCCAATCACATGGCAACAACTCAGTGCGTTTCGGGCTGAAGACACTGTCAAGACCACCTGCTGAAGTTCAAACCGAGCATCAGAATGGGGAAGACTTTGAACGTGGACAGACGGGCTGCTCTGAGTATTTCACAAACTGCTGACCTGCTGGGATTTTCACGCACAGACATCTCTAGGGTTTACAGAGAATGGTCTGAAAATTGGGAAAATACAGTGGGATGCAAAAGTTTGGGCAACCTTGTTAATAGTCATTATTTTCCTGTATAAATCGTTGGTTGTTACGATAAAAAATGTCAGTTAAATATATCATATAGGAGACACACACAGTGATATTTGAGAAGTGAAATGAAGTTTATTGGATTTACAGAAAGTGTGCAATAATTGTTCAAACAAAATCAGGCAGGTGCATAAATTTGGGCACCGTTGTCATTTTAATAATTTCCAAAACTTTTCAAACTAATTATTGGAACTCAAATTGGCTTGGTAAGCTCAGTGAGCCCTGACCTACATACACAGGTGAATCCTAGAATGAGAAAGAGTATTTAAGGGGGTCAATTGTAAGTTTCCCTCCTCCTTTAATTTTCTCTGAAGAGTAGCAACATGGGGGTCACAAAACAACTCTCAAATGACCTGAAGACAAAGATTGTTCACCATCATGGTTTAGGGGAAGGATACAGAAAGCTGTCCCAGAGATTGAAGCTGTCTGTTTCCACAGTTAGGAACATATTGAGGAAATGGAAGACCACAGGCTCAGTTCAAGTTAAGATCGAAGTGGCAGACCAAGAAAGATTTCGGATAGACAGAAGCGACGAATGGTGAGAACAGTCAGAGTCAACCCACAGACCAGCACCAAAGACCTACAACATCATCTTGCAGCAGATGGAGTCACTGTGCATCGTTCAACCATTCGGCGCACTTTACACAAGGAGATGCTGTATGCGAGAGTGATGCCGAGGAAGCACAAACAGAGCCGCTTGAGGTCTGCTCAAGCACACTTGGACAAGCCAGCTTCATTTTGGAATAAGGTGCTGTGGACCGATGAAACTAAAATGGAGTTATTTGGGCATAACAAGGGGCGTTATGCATGGAGGAAAAAGAACACAGCATTCCAAGAAAAACACCTGCTACCTCCAGTAAAATATGGTGGTGGTTCCATCATGCTGTGGGGCTGTGTGGCCAGTGCAGGGACTGGGAATCTTGTCAAAGCTGAGGGACGCATGGATTCCACTCAGTATCAGCAGATTCTGGAGACCAATGTCCAGGAATCAGTGACAAAGCTGAAGCTGAAGCTGTGCCGGGACTGGATCTTTCAACAAGACAACGACCCGAAACACTGCTCAAAATCCACTAAGGCATTCATGCAGAGGAACAAGTACAACGTTCTGGAATGGCCATCTCAGTCCCGAGACCTGAATATAATTGAAAATCTGTGGTGTGAGTTAAAGAGAGCTGTCCATGCTCGGAAGCCATCAAACCTGAATGAACTAGAGATGTTTTGTAAAGAGGAATGGTCCAAAATACCTTCAACCACAATCCAGACTCTCATTGGAACCTACAGGAAGCGTTTAGAGGCTGTAATTTCTGCAAAAGGTGGATCTACTAAATATCGATTTCATTTCTTTTTTGTGGTGCCCAAATTTATGCACCTGCCTGATTTTGTTTGAAAAATTATTACACACTTTCTGTAAATCCAATAAACTTCATTTCACTTCTCAAATATCACTGTGTGTGTCTCCTATATGATATATTTAACTGACATTTTTTATCGTAACAACCAACGATTTATACAGGAAAATAATGACTATTAACAAGGTTGCCCAAACCTTTGCATCCCACTGTATCCAGTAAGTGGAAGATCTCTGTTGATGCGAGAGGTGAGAGGGAGAATGGCCAGACTGGTCTGAGCTGATAGAAAGGCAACAGGAACTCAAATCATCACTTGTTATGGCCGAGGTGTGCAGAAGAGCAGCTCTGAACGCACAACACCTCGACCCTTGAAGCAGGTGGGCTACAGCAGCAGGAGACCACACCGGGTGACACTCCTGTCAGCTAAGAACTGGCAACTGAGGCTATGCTTCAAACCAAAACTGGTCAATAGAAGACTGAAAAAACGTTGCCTGCTCTGATGAGTCTCATTTTCTGCTGCAACATTGAGATAGTTGAGTTAGAATTCAGCATCCACAACATGAAAATCATGGATCCATCCTGCCTTGTATCAACGGTTCCTGCTGCTGCTGCTGATGTAATGGTGTCTGGGATATTTTCTTGGCACACCAGCTCTCAATTCCATAGAGTACCTTTGGGATGTGGTGGAAGGGGAGATTCACATCATGGATTTGCAGCAGCAATTGGGTGATGCCACCACGTCAATATGTACCTGAGGAATGTTTGCAGCATCTTGTTGAATCAGCGTCATGAAGAATTATGGCAGTTCTGAAGGCAAGAGTGGGGTCCAACTGGGTACTAGCAGGGTGTACCTAATAAAGGGGCCGGTGAGTGTATTTTTTTTTTTCCTGTGACACGGGTCATAGTAGATTACCAGCGTTAAAAAAGGGATTAGAAGCGAATCAGCAGGAACGCAATCCACAGATAGCGAGGGTTTACGATCATTTTTTTTTTTAAACTGGCTTAAGAAGATAAATCTTAGGGAGGTTCTAAACAATTTAAAAATGACTTGTTTTGCACAAAATCCAGTGGGGTCCCAACAGCCCTTAACGCAGAAAACGCCACTGCGTGCCCCGTAGGAACAGCAGACCCCTCCGTGTCACCTGACGGAGACACCGGTGCGAGGTTACTGCGGGGTGACGATTCCTGAATGCTGCCTATTCGCAGGCCAGCGCGATGCCCCCTGAAGTCGCTGCCGTGCACTCCCACCCGACCCCTGGAAAAATAAAACAACTGACCTGTAATAACAAACCCCACCTGCTACCAAAAATGCCTCCAGGAAGATGACCTTCCGGTGAAGTGAATAGAGGCGGGCGGGCGAGCGAGCACACACACACACTCACACACCACTCTGACTTCAGCGCACTGGAAATGTTAACGGTTGGGTGACGGTGGCACAACAAGAAGGAATCTGGCAGGCCCTTCACGGCTGCACTTCTCGGCTAATGGCCTCTATCAGCTCCAGCAGGTGGTGACATCTCCAGACGAGGAAAATGAGTTGTAAAAGTTCCTAACTGTGACAGGTTTGATTAAAAAAAAAGATCAATTACGGTGCCCCCTTTTTTTTATTTTTCTTTCTTTCTTTAATTGGCAGCCCAGCTTGAAACTTCAACAGACGAGTCAGAACACTTAAACAGTGGCACGAATTAAGCCTGACGAAGCGTGGCCTCCAGCCGGACTCGGCGGAGCGCGTTACAGTTGTCAAAATGAATCTTCTTTCTTGTCTTTGTTGAGTTTACTGTGAGAGTGTTGCAATCCTGGCCAGGCGCTGAAAAGCTTCATTTATTTTCAGCGGACATCTGTGATACAAATTGTGGCAGCAGAGAGGATGAACGTCAAGGAGTCGGGTTAATAACCAACAGCTGCATGATTAGACGGAGGAAAAGCCTCAAACCAATTTAAATAAAGCTAAAGTGTTATTCTTTTTTTATGAATAAAAAGAGGCTCATTTGCTAATAGACCATTAACTCGATCGGATGACCCTCGTGGTCTCCACGGTTCACGTCAGTGACGATGGAGAGGAGTCTGAGGGTCTAATGATGCTGTCTTTTCATAGTCGCAGGATGGGGTAATGGGAGGGTTGGACTGTTGTCCATTCCTGAACATTCTCTGTCCTCTTTAGGATGAGGTGTAAGGTGGGGTGGGGCAGGTGGGCTGATGACACACAACCGTCTTTAAACATCATCACCAAAGCGAATGACCGTTAATGGAAACGTCTATCAATGAATAAAATCGCGAGCCATTTGGATGTCTGCTTGTTTGCTAATCACGCAAAAACTGTTGATCCGATTTCACGCGCCCAGAGCCGGTCAATCCATTAGGTTACACAGCCGTGTACGCCTGGGGCGCCATTTATGAAAGTTAAGGGGTGCACGCTCAGGACATCGAGAGGGATTTGCCTCCCCCAGGCTGTAGACGTATTATAATAATGTCTGCGTTTGTGTTTCTGAAGGCGCGTGTGCACCCTGGACACGGTTGGGGGGTGGAAGGGTTGTTGAAGTCTGATGATACCGAGTGGGCGCCATTGCCCACTAAGAGCCATTTATACAGGTACAAGTGAACACCAAGAGACACATGCTCCTTAAAGTCTGTACTATATGTACAAAGGGGCGCCATTTGTGATATTGAAGGAGAGATACAACCAAATAACAATGACTACCCACTATGGACAACGAGGGGCAACGTCTGTCAACCCCGCCTAGGGCTCCAAATGGGTTTCGAGTGGCACTGCAAGTGCAACTTAAAATACATGGCATATGTCTTATCAGAGAGGGGGATTATAATGGGAAGGGAGCAACCCACAAATCAGCACAGGGACAGGGACTATAAATCCCATCAGGCTTTTAAACTACCGCTGATGGAGGACGTTGTCATCAGCACACACAATTTGCTACCAGGTAAAGTACGGTCTGAAAGACCACAGGTACGTACAGAGTTTTCTTCGCAACTAATCTGGGCAAATGGCTTCATCGTCTTGCTGGATTACAGTGTATGGTCTCATCATGGGTTGTGTTCAGCCATATTGACTTTCCAAAAGAAAGTTTATCTCCATTTATTTATAACGGTTAACACCAGGTGCTTCAGACTAGATATAATAGAAGATAATTTCTATCTGTCTCTCTGTTACAAAACCTGCTTCCAGGTAAAACAAGTTTTGCTGAAATTCACGTAAATTAGAAATCCAAACAAATCATGGAGTACAATCAAGCTAGGGGTGCCAAAGTCAAGGCCCATAGGCAGGATCCAGCCCTTGGACCTCTTTAAAGTGGCCCAATTTGTAAATATTCAAGACATGTGACATACAGTCTGCGATGCACGTTAGTTTTCTCCTTAACGTGCGTATCCTATATGAGTAGGGGGCGTCTAAAGAGCTCTTATATGGAATGTAACTGGCCTCTTCCGCTCCAAACCGTATATACAGTAAGAACAGCTCGCACCAGAAGTCGGCATCCAGTTAGGAACCTGCAACTGGGAGCAGACGACTCTTACTCCAGGAGCGATTCATTTTGACAAGAACAGGCCTACGAGGCTCTACCTCATCTTAAACACCGTTTTCTGTTTTCATTTAATAGACGCGTCTACTGACGGGGATTCACCAGGCCTCTCCAGTCAAGATCTCTTACAATAGACTGTATTCCATGAATAATTTTCATTTACACCTAACATTAAGATGCGTCTCCAGGATCCTTTCACGTTTATCAGTGTGGTGCAGCTACTAACCTGCAGTTAGAATAGAAACAGACTGCTTGAATGGCCAACTTGAAAAAGTGAAAAGAGGTTGACATGCCACACTGCTGTTGTAGGAGACGGTCGACGATGTGACCGACCCATGAAGGAGAGATGGCAGGTCGACTTCACAGATGCTGCTGGCACTGATGTTATGGACTGAATGGTTGGCCTTCTGTAACTCACCTGACCGCTGCCACTGCCCTACATGATTCTTTTGCCTTTTCTACCGATTTGATTGTTTTATGTGGATAGAAAACGCATTTGCATGTCCATACCTGTCGCAATCCATTTCTGACCGATGTGGTATCCATCACTAGCATATTGAATGCGGTTCAGTATCAGGCGATCTTGACGCGTATTACAGCAGGTGTAAACTGATGTGCTTTGTTTTACCTACAAATCCCCACCCATGCCTGGACTGCCACTCTCAGAGTTTGTATTGTTTGCTGTTGTGCAGCATTGGTACCATAGACATTACCTCCAATAATTTAGAGAGACGGGTACAACATTGAACAAAAAATCTCCAGGCTGTCCTCAGACTGTACAAACGCAGAATTTGGAATTGTAGGTACTTACTAACTGTATTTGAGGAGGAGGGAGCAACGATCACCGTCACTTCAGAACGTTACACTGAAATGCTAGAGAACTTTTCGTGGCCCCCAACTAGAAGAAATGGATGTGGTGGATGCCTGGTTTCAACAGGATGGAGCGACAGTTCATACGGCACGGAGATCCATGCAAGTGTTGCAGGGAAGCTGATCTCCCTGCACGGTGATGTCGGGTGGCCATCATTCTGTCTGATCTCGCTCCATGCGATTTCTTCTTGTGGGGTTCTCTCAAGTCAAAGGTAGACACATACCGACTTCAAAACCTTGAAGGCCTCAAAACCTTGAAGTCCTCAAGGACGCCGTTCGCCACGAAATGGCCAAACGAGTCATGCGAGTGTTCAGAAATCATTTCGAAGAGTGTATCGCTAATGATGGCCGCCACCATCATTTTTAAAACACAGTGGAAAAAATCGATTTTGCATCCCCTTTCTTGTGTCGTAATGAAATGTATTTTATCTTGTAGCGTGTCTGTAGAATAAACGTTTGAAATGTGGTACTCCTTCTTTGGCTCAATCTGCATTTCCACTTGCTATTTGGCCATTGCATTGCCCCTTCGTTCCTTACATAGTTTTTCTGCCACCTCCCAGCCCAGTTGACTCCATGTAGACACGGCAATGCCACTTTTTTCCATCAACCTTGTTAGTGTGCATATGTGATGACACTGCTAGGGTGCACTCTGGGTGCCCTCCCAGCTCCACAAACACAAACTTAAGCTCACATTCCTGCCCGCTGACAACGTATGTTCGGTATGATTACAGTTTTGTCACCCACTTGGACACCACACTTGAACCCCGTCCCTTCCAAACGGCACCTCGCAAATTGCTTGTTGAATCCTTCACTCCCCCATTAGGCCTGTTCAGTGTCACATGACCAGTTGGTCACGCCACGAGTTCTTCTCTCATCCTCCCCCCCCTTCCGTCGTGTTATTCTGTGTGTCTCCTGTTTGACAGTCTCACTCAGAATTTCATTGTGGGGTCTTCTCCATCAACTGGAGATTAACCTGCCAAACTGCATCTCAAGCTTTCGATAAGAGGAGGTCATCAGTGGAGTCCCACAGGTGTCTCTCCTCGGACTGGTCATTTTTCTGATTTGTATTTGCGACTCCGGTGTAGTTTGTAAACTTGTGAAATTCGCCAACGACACTACAGTTGGAGGAATGGCTGACACTGGGGAGATGACAAAAAAGAATTCAAAAAGATCCTGACAAGGTTCAAAACTGGCTGAACATCTGGAAAATGAAGCAACAAGTGCTACGTATGGGCAAAAGGAACGTCAACTACACACAAGACCAGAGGCACTGAGCTACAGGAAGTGACCACTGGAAAGGATTGAGGGGTTTATGATGACATTTTCAACATCTGAGCAATGCGTAGTAGCGATTAAAAAGGCAAATAAAACGTTAGGCTATATCATAAAAACTTGAATAAATTTGGGCATATGTCACATATTAAAAGGAAGTTGCTACTTTGAAAGCTCAGCCAATGAGAAACAAAAATCCAAAGAATTAAGAGGGGTTCCCAAACTTTTTTATATGACTGCACATAAAGCACTAATGAGACCACATCTGGAGTCCTGTGTGCAGACATAGCAGCACTTGAAGCTGTGCAGTGAAGAGGTGCATCATGGGACTTTAGGACATGTCTTACTGTGGCAGACCCAGAGAATCAAACCTGTCGAGTCTGAGGACTCCCGACTCCACAAATACAAACCTAAGCTCACATTCTTCCCCATTGACAAGAGCCTTTTAGTTATAGGATCAAGTCAGGCAAGCAACCAGGCAGACCCCATTCCATGATTAATTCAATCATTGTAAGCCGAGTCGGCCTTTATATTGTCTGCTTATCGAGTATTTCCACTTACACAGACACACACACACACAAGTAAGATGTAGCTGCCCCGCTCCCCGTTAACAACACCCCATGGCTAGCAAGAAGGCCATGGTCCAGTATGGTTAACACCTGACCCCAGATAGAGAAGGTGCCGCTTGTCTTTGCTTCTCACTTATGATGTCCGGTCAGGCGTGGCAGACAAGGCTTAGTTCACTTTCTCTCCATTAATACCATGCCTAAGCAGTCAATGTTACACAAATTAGATTAGCTCCTCTCCTAAGCTCCTGATCACCAGACCAAAAGAAATCCACAAGACAGGTCTCAGCCTTCCCTGCAGCACTCGAGGGATTGTAACAAATCACCATCCGCGGCAGGCTGTGGGCACCAAAAGGTCCCAGGGCCAAAATGTGAGCAACCTGGATGCCATCATCCCAGTTATGTGTAAGTGGGACCCTGAAAGGGGAAAAGAAGAAACAAATGAAATCTCGGAATCAGTAGCCTCCTCCGTGGGGCCGCATTGCCCAGCTTGGCATATACATTTAATGTCACATCTGCGCTGCTAGCAGGCTGGCAAACTGCAGACCCTGGGTAAATTAAAAAGCTTTGAGAAACAAGCACATCTCTTTTGCTCCCAGGGTCTGTCTGCACACAACTCGACAAGAAGGAAGGGCTTTCGACTTTATGAGATATGGATTAATCTGTCACTTTTCCCTGGCAAATGCAAATCTTTCCATTCACCGGTCGCTTAATCCCCCTGTATGAAGCTATGTGCCCTGAGACTGCATACTGAGAAGACTTCACTCTCTGGCGTTATACTGGCCCCTACTGGCGGCTGAAAGGAAAAGCAAGGTCAGTTTAAGAGAGACCTTACATCTACACTAGTGAAGACCAGGAAGGGAAATCCAGTAACACGAGCCCGGCAGAGAACAAAGAGCAAACCACTTGTGCCCAAGCCGTCTCATGTTAAAGTCAGACATTCAGAAAACAGCGGCCGGGGCTTGCCTGAAAATGAAATGGGACGCTTGTCCAAGATATTCACCTTATTTTTAATTGCCCCCTCATGCCTAATTTCACTGGGAGATCTACCCACCAAGGGGGGCAAACCAGCCCAACTTGGCATTGGGCAACAAGCCCGGAGAGACAGAGAAGGGTTAGTGTCAGGACTGACATAAAACCTGAATGATGGAATCAATCCAAAGGTGTTGTTTCAGGAGAGGACCGCAGAGTGCCCTTCTTACACCTTTTATTAAACTTAAAACTAACAACAGGCTATACAAAAAAATAAATAAATTACGAATCTGCACACAGGTACTCAGCCCTTGTACGTGGTACCCGGTTTACTCAAGGCAGCGAGCCTGCTGCATATTAAGATGAAGTGAAGCACGTCGAGTTTCCTCAGTTCACACGCTCGTGTCCCACGTATGTTTGGTATGATTACGGACTTGTCACCCACTTGGACACCACACTTCAACCCCATCCCTCCAAACGGCAACTCACAAATTGCTTGTTGAATCCTTCGCTCCTCCATTAGGCCCGTTTACTGCCACATGACCAGTTGGTCACTTCACGATTTCTCTCCTCCTCCCCTATTCGACACGTCCCCTGCTTGATAGTCTCACTCAAAATTTAATTGTGGGGTCCTCTCCATCACCTGAATGTTAACCTGCCAAACTAGATCCCGAGCTCTCGATAAGGGGAGGTCATCAGTGGAGGCCCACAGGTGTCTCTCCTCGGACTGTTACTTTTTCTGATTTGTATTTGTGACTCCGGTGTAGTTTGTAAACTTGTGAAATTCACCGACAACGCTACAGTAGGAGGAATGGCTGACACGGAGGAGATGACAAAAAAGAATTCAAAAAGATCCTGACAAGCTTCAAAACTGGCTGAACATCTGGAAAATGAAGTAACAAGTGCTACGTACGGGCAAAACGAACGTCAAGTACACACAAGATGGGAGGCACTGAGCTGCAGGAAGTGATCTCTGGAAAGGATTGAGGGGTTTATGTTGATTCAACATTTTCAACATGTGAGCAATGCGTAGTAGCGATTAAAAAGGCAAGTAAAACGTTAGGTTATATCATAAAAACTTGAATATAAATCGAGGGACTTTCTGCTCAGACTACATAAAGCACTAGTGAGACCACATCTGGAGTCCTGTGTGCAGACATAGCAGCACTTGAAGCTGTGCAGAGGAGAGCAGCCAGGTGCATCATGGGACTCGAGGACATGTCCTACTGTGACAGACTAAGAGAATCAAACCTGTTGAGTCTGAGCAGAGGAGACAGTGTGGGGACCTCATCCGGGACTACAAAATCCTCCAAGGCATCGATAAAGGAGATCCAGAGGAATCTGTTCAGCTTAATGTATCACATACTCAAGGACATCAGTGAAGAGCATTTAGGACCAAAGCCAATAAGCACTTGTGGGACTCGTGACACAAACTACCGCAACATGGAGTTGAAGCAGAATCCCTGACAACCTTACTACGAGGGATATCCAGAAAAAAAGGTTACAACAGCTGTTAAAAATCGAAAAATGAATATATTTCAACCAAATTTATAGGGTATGTTCCAAAATATGTGTTTATTTCTCCTCATAATCGCCGTCAACTTCGATGCACTTCTTTAGCCTGGGCACCAGCTTTTTTATACCCTCGTCGAATATGCCCCGCTCCACCTCCGAAAGCCACTTCTCCACTGTCTCCTTCACCTCCTCATCGTTGGAAAAACGTTTCCCACCCAAGAATTCTTTCAGTTTGGTGAAAAGGTGAAAATCTGAGGGCGCAAGGTCCGGGGAATAGGGTAAGTGGGTAACAATATCCCATCCAAAGGACACAAGCAGGTCCTGAGTCACACGAGCGGTATGGGGTCTGGCGTTGTCGTGAAGGAGGGACACACCACGAGTCAGCATTCCCCTCCTTTTGTCTTTAATCTTTTTTTTCAATTTTTTTAGGGTCTCACAATATGTTTCAGCATTGATGGTGGTCCCTTTGGCCATGAAATCCAGCAACAAAACCCCTTTTCTGTCCCAAAAGACAGATGCCATAATCTTCCGCTCTGAAAACTGAACTTTGAATTTTTTGGATGATGGGGAATGGGTATAGCGCCATTGTTGGGACTGCCTTTTGGACTCAGGAGTATAGTGACATACCCAAGTTTCGTCTCCAGTCACAATAGAGTCAAGGAACGCCTCACCCTCGATTTCATAACGCTGAAGAAATTCACGTGCAGCCAAAACACGATTTTGGCGATGTTCTGGAGTCAACATTTTTGGCACCCATCTTGCACTCAGCTTCCTGTAATCAAGTTTTTCTGAGACAATTTCACCCATCAGACTTCATGAGGTGTGTGGGAACATTTCATGAAAGGTGTCAATCGTCACACGACGATCACTGCGAATTTTTTCATCAACTTGCTGCAGAAGCTCTTCTGAAACGAGAGACGGCCTCCCACTCCTTTCTTCGTCATGAGTGTCAGTGCGACCTTCTTTGAACGACCTAACCCACTTGTAAACATGCCGACGTGACATTACCTCAGGTCCATAAGATTCCACAAGCTGACGATGGATCTCGGCCGCGGAGTCGCGACGCAAAGTGAGGAACTTGATGACCGAACGAATCTCGCATCGGCGGTAGGTGGAGCAAACGACCTCAGCAGAGGTTGACAAACTCGCTTGCTGTGATGACATTTCACAACTGACTGACGCGGTCCCGGGCTTATTTTGACCGTTAGGACCCCCCTACACGCAGGTATGCCAACCTTCGAAAAAAAAAATTCCCTGCACCCTCCAGGGCACTTGTAACCTTTTTTTCTGGATATCTCTTGTATTAGGACATCTTAGCTATTAGCCAAACAAAAAGGCTTGATGGACTGAATGGTCTCCTCATGTTTGTCAAAGTTCTTACGTTTGTTTCTCTTCACTTCTCCACGGTACGGGGTGGCACAGGGAAACCGGAAATTTTCAATTGATGTTCAATGGACGAATGAACACATTACAAAAGATATTTAATGATGAAATGTATTGTACACGATACGCAATTAATAATGGTATTCAATATTCATTAGATGTTTTGAAGAAAACACCATGAAGGCGTTGTCCATTTCTCCATAAACATTCTGAGAGCCTGTTGTGTAAATTCTCTATTGCTTGACGCAACGTGTCAAGAAGAATGCCAGCAATTTCGTCTTCAGTCCTCCTTTTTAGTTCAGCAATGGTTGCAGGACGTGTGCAGAACACTTGGCTTTTAAGATGTCCATACAGAAGAAAAAAATCAGAAACGGTGAGATCTGGGGACCTCGGAGGCCATGTAATGTCACAGTGGCGTGAAATGACACGCCTTCCAAACAATCATCGAATTGCTGCTATCGATGGTCGGGCAGTATGCGAAGTGGCTCCACCTGGGGACTTCTTTTTCAAGGCTGAACCACTTTCCTTGAAATTACACACCCATGTTGTAATTGCATGACCAGACGGGACACAATCGTGACATCCTAACTGGTAATGACACTGAAATTGTCACACGATCACCATTCTTATAAAAAGCTTTCACAGCAAACGCTGGCTTGTTGCACACCACTCCACTGCTCCATAATAACTAATGGCAAGAGGTCCTAAACGAGGTCACATCGGTCCCAAACACCACCTACTTCCAAAATTTCCAGTTTCCCTGCGCCACCCTGTATGATTTCATTACCACAGCCATTTTGGAACCCCTTTCATCAAACATACGTACCTCCTGTGATCGTCTGCCACATAATCTATCAGGGGCTTTCCCTGGTTGGGCTCGTGTTTGGCTCCGGTCTTCCTCCTTCAAGTATGTATGCCACCTTTTAGCACCCGCTTTACCCACATGGTTGTTTTGAACCAAGCCTCTCTACTCTTTCCTGTTCCTAGCTATTTCCACGTTCCATTTGGTCAATTCATTGCACCTTCCTCACTTGGCTATTGGCCTCTTTCGTTGTCACGCTCTGCTTCTGTTATCTGGTTTGATGCCCACCTTCCATGCATCCGCTTGCACCTCCTCACCATGTGGCTTTGGTTTCAATTTGTCACCACTTTTCACAACACGATCCTTCACATGCTTACATCATGTTGTCTCAAAGTTAGTTGACCGTCATTCACCGTGCTGCTGTTTGGCCACTCACTTTCATTGCCAGTTCTCCTACCGGCTTCTGCGATTGTACGCTTTCTCTCCCTGGACCACTTTCTTCTGTTCTGTTCATTTGGTCGTCTCTATGCCCTTTCCTCACTTGCCCCTTACGCGGTTCATTTCCTCAGCTGATTATTCCTTTGCACATTTGATCCCGTAATCTTTAATGTGCTTTCCCCATGTGGCTCGTTCATCACCGTGCTCCGGGTCTTCCTGCTTTAATAACTCGCATTCCCTAATTCTCCCATTTGGCTGATAACATTGGGAGTTTAATTACCTTCTGCAACTGGAAGCTTCTGTACCCCCCGCCATGGATCATTTCGTCGCCCTTTCCTCATATAATGATTTCATCTCCCACATCCTCACTTGGCCATTTTTTTCATCCTTTCATAACCATTTGGTAAATCAGTAACACGATCTTCACGTACTTACCCACCTGGTCACTTCCCTTTAGTCATTTTGCGGTCCCCATTTCCTCACTCACCACACTGTTCTGATACCCATTTCCCCAATTTAGCTACTCCTTCGACGACTCCATTGCCCATTTTCCTTTCGGCCTGTTTATTAACCCTTTCTTGCCACCTTCTGCAACTTGTGAGGCCTCATCTGGAGAGCTGTGTACAGTTCTGATCTCCACATGGGCAAAAAATAAAAAGGCATAGCAGCTATAGAGGAAGTCCAGAGGAAAGCAACCGGGCTGATGAAAAGGCTGAGAGCTAAGGAGGAGTTCAACCTTTATAGTTTTTATTAAATGGAGATTAAGAGGTGACAGGGCTGAAGTGCCTGAAACTACAGTATAAAGGGAAAGAAGACTGTGGACCTCGGCTGTTAATTTAAAATAAAATCTTCAACAAGAACGTGAGGGCACAGTTGGAAACTGGTCCAGGGTACTTTTCACTAAAATGTTAGAAAGTTTTCCTTCGCACAGAGACTCACTGACCCTTGGAATAAGCGGGTAGACAGTAAAATTTCCAAAAGCAACTCGGCGGTCATTTTAGTGAAATAAGGTGTATGGGATTGTCAAGCTTACTGTCCCGAATGGCCTGTTCTCGTCTGGTGGGTTTCATTTCTGGGGTTTAATATCCCCAAAAATTTCTAACAGGTGTGAAGCACCTCTCTGCTCTTTCGCTACCTTCCTCGTCTGCTTCATCATCCATGTGACTAGTTCCTGGCCCCATCCACACCTGGCCATTTTGCTGCCCGTTTCCTAAGTTGAGATGTTTGTTCTGGTTGTTCCATCCCATAAAATTTAATGCACATTCCCCACTGCGGTTACTTCATGTAGGGGACCCTTAAAACCTGATCTGATGTCACTTTGGAGAAATTGGATGACTAGAATTGGTGAAGCCTATTGAGCTGAATAGCCTTCTCTCATCCAAACGTTTCTACGGTTTCACTCTGGGCTGTTTAATCACCAAATCTCCATTCTGCTTTGATGAAAAAGGGGGTTGGAGAAATAAAACGATTTAAGATGAGTTCTTTAAGAACACGGGGCCACATGGAATAAGCGACCAAGAAGTATGGTGGACAGTAGGACTCCAGTGACCTTCGAAACTCGACTTGATGTAATTTTGGAAGAATTAAGTGGAGAGGACTGGTGAGCTTTGCTGGGCTGAATGGCCTGTCCTCGCCCAGATTGTTCTAATGCTACCATTGGATGGACGAGACAAAAATTAAAGTCGTAACTTCAAGCAGGGGTCGTCATTGAAGTTAATAAGCACCAAAACATCTGAGCTCAACCTGCACACCTGAGATCAAAGTCAAAAATAACAACCCAGGAGAATCTTAACCTAAACACAAGGGCGCACACCCTAACTACCACCGGCAATGTCTTTATGTTGTCTGCTTCCAGAAACCTGGACAACCACAAAGTGTGCGATTATTAACCTTTGTACCGTTGCAATGGTGACGTTACACACGGTGACTCCCAGTAGTCATATGACTGTAATGTCGAGAGAAGCCACGCACAAAAATATCCCAAAGGAACGGCACCGGGAAAAAACGGAAATGGTGTGCCAAGATGGCAAATATTTGTAGATACTTGTTAATAATCCAGAGATAATAAAAAAAAATAACACGTGTATTAAAGCCACCCAAGTGAAAGGAAAAGGCAAGAAAATATATAAAAAAAAAAATAAATAAATAAAAAAATAAAAAAAAAAGGTTCTCATCATCATCATCATCATAGCACATCTCCACTTCAACATTTCACCATCACCTTCAGCCACCCTGCTCTGACGTTAAACTTCCTCACCCGGCTCTTCATCCACTTGACTTGTGCCCTGCCTCATCCTCACTGCAGTTTCACCACCTCAAGTGCCGATTTTGCTACCCATTTCTGTTGAGAATTAGAAACAGTTTAGAAAACTTGTTGTGCTTTGAAAACAATTTCTGAGCTTACGAGAATTAAAAATGTAACTAATGATACGAAAATAAACGTTCAAAATGTTACAGTTCTCATTATATATGTTTAATTTAAACTAAAGAACGCATCACATGAAAGGCACTACGGTAAGGTAACGGTGGGTTCGGGTGCTTTGTCCGACACACTCATTTCAATCTTAGGATGCCTCGTTTTCAGAATTCTGGTGTTGGCTTCTTGTTCTTTCATTTTGATATGTTGGGGCTGGTTGTGCTGTGGAATTCTGGCAAACGACTCCATGTAACTGTTTCCTGACAACAAACAGGGTTAAGTCCTCCGCAGGTTTATAAAAGCAAATTTCAGGACTCAGAGATGTTAACTTTTGGTTTTTTCG
This sequence comes from Polypterus bichir lapradei, assembly GCA_026402145.1. Classification (NCBI taxonomy): domain Eukaryota; kingdom Metazoa; phylum Chordata; class Cladistia; order Polypteriformes; family Polypteridae; genus Polypterus; species Polypterus bichir. The sequence continues at coordinate 2,047,850 of JANRMT010062855.1, forward strand.
TTTGATTTCCTAGAAGGAAATCTTTTGTGTTATTTCTGAAATCTCCTGGTTAGCTGCTCTCAAACACAAAGTGCCCAACGTTAGCCTGGGATGGTCGGTTTGGGAAAAAACAAAAAAAATTGGGCAGTGGACTTCCGAGCTGCAGATCTTTCAGGATTTTTCCTGTTTTTGTAATGGGCGTCAGTAGATTAACTCATGCTGGTCAATTTAGCAGATACTCTTCCTCATCAGGAGTTCTTTTCCCTTCACAGTTTAGTATCCACTTTAATGCTTTAGCTCCTGGGCTCTTTTGCCACCTTCCTCCTCTTGAGTCCTGGTTCATGATCAAGGGCAATGTTAAGAGTTCAGGTTAGATCTTACACAAACGGACTCAGAAACTCAAGAAGTGTGGTAGACAGAAAGACTTTAGGGACCTTCAAAACTAGATGTGACATTATTTTAGAAGAATTAGGTGGACAGGACTGGTGAGCTTTGGTTGAGCCGAATGGCCTCTTCTTGTCCAGATTGTTCTGACTTTGACCATGAGACGGACGAGATCAGGTCAGATCTTGCACAAACATTAGAAAGATTTCCTTTGCGCAAAGAACCGTAAACATGTGGAGTAAAGATCCAAGCAGTGTCGTGAACAGTGAGACTTTAGGAACCTTCAAATCTTGACATAATGCTGTTTTTATTGAATACGACAGACAAACTTGTTAGGTTGAAATCGGCCAAGTAAGAAAGGGGGCACCAAAGCCGTCCAGTGAGAAACGTATGAAAAGTGGGCATCAGATCCAACTGAAGTGCAGAAGCAGCGCATATCTGACTAAGGGAAATGATAAGGATTAGCTGGACTTTAGAAACCTCAAGATCTCCACATAATTGTAATTACTGGTTGGGCTGAATGGCCCGTCCTCCTCACAATTCTTCTGAAGGGTTAAATGTTTGCTGCCCCTTCCTCACTGCAGTTTCACCTCCAATGTCCCTTGCATGGCCATTTTGATCCCAATTTACCCACCAGTTTCTAAATTTCGGATATTTTCTTCCCCAGTGTAGCCACTCCATTGTGTTTCATGACCCGTGTCTCTGACCATTTCGGCCATTTGCTTGTCACTACTGAAGGAGATCGACGGCATCCTCGCAACCTGTGCGCCATAACTGTAGATGAGACCCAGATATCTCTCATAAATTGTACGGCTTACCGACTCGCCTGAAAAGCTGCTATCGAATGAAATGAAGTGCGATTTGCAAAACGGGAAATGTAGTCAGCACTAAAGGAAAAGTCCAGCGACTTGACAGATTTTACAAATCTCGCTGTGCACAATGATAATTATATTCTAATTATAGGCTTTACTCATCATCACAAAAATTGTACAATTTTTTTTTTTTTTTACAACAAGCAGGCATGTTTTTTTTTTTTTTTTTTTTTTTTTTTTTTTTAATTAAAGCCACAAAGCTATCCTGAATCCCACCCCATAAAGATTTCGCCAGACGGGTGTATTGTTTCACTGTGTGCGCGTTTTCCGCTTTTGCTTTGCTTCTCTCCTGAACAGCTCGTTACAGAAGACTTTGCCAAGGTAAACAGAAGAAAAAGTCGAGATATGAACTGGGTTTGGGGCTGGGGGGTACCAAAACTCCCGCACCCTGTCTCCAAAAAAAAAATAACAAAACACACACACACACACTTGCTTGGCCTGAAGCAACCGATTTGAAACCTTAATGCCTCAGCAGCATGTTGGTACAGCTGCACTGGTGGTAACATTCAGTTAACCGAGGGATGGCCGTCCCCTGGTAAGGGGGGGCACAAAATACACACACGTTGATCCCAATGGCGTTTTCCAAAAGAGTGGGTCTTCGCTAAGCCATCAGAGTCTTCGCCAACAGCAGATGCTCGGCTCCCACCCCTCCACTTTTTTTTATTTATTTATTTTTTTTAAAGACCCCCCCAACCCCCCTCCAACCACCTCACTTTAAAATCTGGGGGACTGAAATCCTCCAGCCTGCCCGTCTGGTCACGGAAATGATAGACCCCAGCGGCAGCGACTCTGCCCTTCGCTTTTCAGGCAAACATTTGCTCTGCAGCTTATTGTGGGGAATACTTAACTTGGAGGTGCCAATCACTTCCTCACGTTAAGACGTCGACGCCGCTGCGGCTTGCTTTTTTGTTTTCAAACTTTGAGAATTGTTCTTTAAACCTGTCGGCCCCCTCCGACTCGCTCATCCAGAAGCCGAGATGCTTTTGATTTCAATATGGTCGCAAAGCCAAAGGTCAAATTCAAGAGAACAAGGCGCTAGGAGGAGCAGCCAAAACAACGGCAGCCCCAACGCAAAGAGGAGGGTCGCCAAGTTATGAGCTTGCAAGTCGGCCATCTTGATCCCCATCTTCATTTATCCTTTATCTTTATTAATTTGTTTTTCCTCGTTATAAGAGAAAGGGGGCACAGAAGGCTGCCATTGACAGACACCATCCACAGAGCGGTCAGAGACTATTCAGACCTCTTTCACATTTTGTTATGTTGCAGGCTTCTGTTAAAATCACTTCAATTCATTGTTCTTCTCGGCATCAAGCAAAACACAATACCCCAGAGTGACAAAGCGAAAACAGGATTTTGCAAAATTATTATAGATTAAATAAACAGAAATATCCATCTGACTCAGCTTAGGTGCAACCTACTCTGTTGGTCATCGGTGAGATGCGAGTCGACATCATTGGACAGAGCAGGAAGGCACACAGCTATCTACAGAAGGTCCTAAGCCATGATGGTGAAGGAGTGACCCGTACAGCTCAGAAACAGGATTGTGTTGAAGCTCAAATCTGAGGAAGGCTACAGCACTGAACGTTCCCAAGAGCTCAGTGACTTCCATAATTCTTATATGGAATAAGTTTGGAACAACCACAAACTGTCCTACAGCGAGCTACCTGGCCAAACTGAGCAAACTTGCAAAAACAGGTGACCTAGAACCTGATATGGTCACTCTGGCTGAGCTCCAGAGAACTTGTGCAGAGAGCAGAGAAATTTCCTGAAGGACAACCAACACTCCACTGATGTGCAGGGCTTTATGACAAAGTGGCCTGACAGTCCTCCATAAAAGACACTGGAGGTTCCCAACAGCACAGTTGCTTCCAGAAGAAGTCTGGAATAACTGCAGATCTTCCTAGTTTTGGCTACCTGGCCAAACTGAGCAATTGTGGGAGAAGGGCTTTGAAAAAAGAGATGGACAAGAACCCGATGGACACTCCGGCTGAGCTCCACAGAACCTATGCGGAGATGAAAGAAATTTTCAGAAGGACAACCACGACTGCAACACTCCACCGATCTGGGCTTTATGACACAGTGGCCTGACGGAAGACTTCCCTCGGTAAAAGACACGAGGAAACCTCCTTGGAGTTTGCAAAACAGAACCTGAAGAACTGTCAGACTCCAAGAAAGAAGATTCTCTGATGCGATGAAACCAAGATTAGCATCATGTCTGGAGGAAACCGCTCATCACCTGTGCAATACCATTCCATGCTGGAGGCAGCATCAGGGACTCGGGAGGGTCTCAGGGTCGAGGGAAAGCTGAACGGAGCAAAGCACAGAAGCATCTTGAATGAAAACCTTCTCCAGGTGCTCGGGACCAGAGACTGTGCCGAAGGCTCACCTTTCAGTCGAACAAAACAAGGACAACACAGAGGTGGCTTAGGGACAACTCTAGGAATGTCCTTGAACGGCCCAGCCAGGACCCGGACTTCAACCTAATTGAACATTTCTGGAGAGACCTGAAAATGGCCAACAATTATCTTCCAACCTGACACATCTGGAGGGCATCGGCAGAGAAGAACTGCAGAAAATCCCCAAATTCAGGCATGTGAAGCTTGTCACGTCAGACTCCTCCAGGCAAGAATCGCTACCAAAATGGGCTTCAAGGAAGTAAGTAGTACAGGGTCCAAATACTTGTGTCAACGGGATATTTCCGTTTTTTTTGTTTCTGTGTTGTGATGTGTGATGAGGGGGGAAAAATAAATGTAAACAATTTTAGCAGAAGACTGCAACAAAACCAATGTGTAAAATGTGAAAGGTCTGAAGACGTTCTGAAGGCTCTATATTAGTATTTATGTCGCAGACTCCAATTTTTGCCACCCCAGTGCTTATGACAAGTCGGTGTCTCTGCTGCCACCCACAGCCTACTTGATGAATTACCGTTTTCCACACCACCTGAACAACGAGAAGAATCCAGCTGCAGTCAGGATAGGTTTAGGCCTCTGACAGACCCGAGCACTTCAGACACTATGAGGCCCAGAACCTCTTTGTAGTCATGTGAGAAATACGACAACGTTTATTTTTACCTCTTGTATAACTATACGATTAAATAACTCACCAACTGGATTTAAAGCAATGTGTTGCTTCACCTAGGAAATTGATTCATTTAATTTTTTCACACAAAAAAGTTCCATTGACTTAAGAAAAAAAATATATATATATATGTATGATACCGTAACTACCAAATAATACAATGAGTACCCGACACGTGTTTCGCCGTAATTGGGGCTTGTCGGGTGTGCGCACCTTTGCTTCCACTTACAGGGATCGAACTCTGGACGTCAGCACCTGAGTAGAGGCCTCTGACGTTGCGCCACGGTGGCTGGTTCGCTTACTTGACAGTATCATATTCATAGGTCTGAATCACAATCTGATTATTTGGGATGGTTACCTACCAGGTAACGCTTGTGGTTGGTCTGCCACTCAGTAAAT
>JANRMT010062855.1:2057561-2076734 GCA_026402145.1 Polypterus bichir lapradei
GCACAGGCCTCTAAACTACCAGTTCCACAGGTTTGAGAGCAGGAACTAAAAAGAATTGAAATGGATACAACAGGCAAAGCAATACAGGCGTCAGTACACTGGCAAAACAAGGGGAGTGGCTCTTGGAAAGCGGGCGGAGTCAGAGAGATGCCGCTGACCGGGGATCATCTTACGAGCGTCAGCAGGTCTCGGGTCGCTGAACTGCCTGCAAGCTGGACTCTCTTGAAATGAGTTGACTGTCACCTGCTTTAATGGACATGGAGTTGATTCTGAATGGTTTCGGGCTCAAGACACTTCTCTGACTCCCATTGGCTACTCAGGTTATGCTGTGCTACAAGATGTTGACCATATAAATGTGCTCTACGAAACAAGGCCTGATTAAGTCTTCCAAACAATGTCAATAAATACGTGTGCTGTCCGAGTTACAAGCGACCGTTTGAGGGTTTCAGGCATAGTCCCCAAAAAAAAAAAAAATAAAAAAAAAAAAGCCAAACCCCAAAAAAAAAAAAAAAAAAAAAAAAAAAATGCCAACCACTCATCAACAAGCAAAAAAATCCTAAATCTTCAATTTGACTTTTATTTGAATCTAAATACTTGCAGAGGACTGGTGTATCAGACCAGTGTTGAACAGCAGACACCCACTGGCGTCACAGGACACGGCATCGCCTGCACGTTCAAACCTGAACCCCTTTCACACAAGTGAGTGCACTTTCATAGCCCTGTGATTCACGGACGCCCGGTCTCTACTCCAGTTAGGGAGACCGGGTTAACACACATGTAGATTCCTCTGCGTTGTATGGCCATTTTTGGATTATATTTAAGGATTTTGTGGTCTCTGCATGGCCTTTGCACTCTCTGAGCCCCCGCATGTTTATGACCACCAGGCTTTTCTTCACATACACTTACGGCAGCCACAAGTCGAAAATGGTGGAAGCGTCCACTAAGATTAATTTCCTGAGGCAAATGTTTGGGTGATCACGTTATTCCTTCCTTTGATTGAAATAACATGTCACAATAATTTAGAAATCGCTAAATTTATGATGAACACGTGGAATAAACAACCAGGCAAGTGTGGTGAAGAGTAGAATTTTAGGGACCTTCAAACCTCCACACAATGCTATGAACGTACAGTGCTGAGCTCATGGGAGCAGAGCGGAAGTGACGCGCACTTTAAAGTGATGGCTAACCTAACACGATAATTATTTCATTAAATAGTATAATCCCAGCAGCACAGTGCGTGAGGCGAGGGGCACACGTCTCGGTAGGCCGATCCTTCAAAGGGCTCAAACACATGGTCGATGGGAAAAGAGTGCGCTGCATGCAATCCGGTAACACAAACCTATTAAGAGAGGGGCACTTTAGGTTTTGTGCCAGTGGTTGAAACTCATTATGTTTTATGAATAGTAACCATATTTCATATTTAGCCGTTTTATTTTGTAAATACTTTAACTAAGTCACGTTTAGAAGTTCCCCACACAGCTCGGCAGACACGGGCTCCATGCCTGTTTTCAGACTCAATGCAGCCGTTGGTAACGTTTAACCTTTTTCAGCTCATTTTGTGACATTTTGCCAAAAGAGAACTCCATAAGGGTGACTTGCGCAGGTAAGTGGACATTTTGAACAAACCTGGATTCTGTCTTAACCGGGTTTACTCTTCTTATCCCGGTTTTTGTGTGTGCATACAGACGCACTCAGTGACATGAGGGAGAAGATGGAGGACTGTGTGACAGGGAGCCAGTAAGGATGTCACGATACCTGAGGTCTTCTACTCAACACCAATGCCAGTTAGATTTGGTGATATTCGACACCACAACGAAGCAGGAATCCCTTTCACCTTTATTTTAATTAAACGTACCTCCATTAATTAGGTGGAAAATATGACAGTTTTTTCTGTAATAGAATATGACAAATATAAATAACTAGTGGATGCCCGCTGTAGCATACGGCGGTGTAAGAATAGGAACAGAAAACGTTGAGAAAGGAATTCAGAAATCAAGAAGAAAGAAATACTTCTTGAAAGACGTAGTTGTGAATAGGTGTTTTGCTGAAGACGACAGATAATGAGTCGAAAGATCTAATCTCGGAAAGAGCTTGAATTTCAGCTTCACCACCATAAACTGTAGATGTTGCCATGTATTGATAGTACTTCTGACTTGTTGTGATAACTCGACTTGCGTTGGAAAGAATAACAGGAAGAACGTCTCCAAATCTGTCCCAATGTGATGCAACGAAATCTACTGCCCAATGTCGTAGTGAGAGTGCATTGCCTTCGTCAACCGTTTGTGTCAAGAAATAACCCACTGATAGGAACAGGCAGTTGCCGGATCCCGGAATAGAGATGATGATGTACAAATACCCGTCGACAGAGAAGATACTGTCATTCATCTTATAACAAAGGCTTAGGAAACAACCGTCGCAGTATAACGAAAATAGCAAGCAGCGAAACCAATGGAAACGGTCGAGAGAATACCTTCCTGTAGCAGGCTACAGAAAAGACTCCCAGGCACAGACATGGCTGAAGTGAAAGGTCACGCGGTCAGGCTAGATATCAGGCAGTGATGTGACACCAATGGGGTCACGAGAGAGGAGCGGGGAACACGGTAATCCGAAGGATGAATAGGACTCGGGAAAAGAAACAGCCCAGTTGGGTGGGAAAACCTGGCAACACTGCATAGTTGTGAATAGGATGCGTATGTGCAAGAAATGTGGCGAGTCTCGATAATACAAAGACACACAAAGAGACGGACAGATAGATATTCTTGCTCCAAGTCCACTTTTACTTTCTTATATACCCATTATAGAGAGAGTATAGGAATCGGGGAAAAAATTTGACCTCGAGATTTTGATGAAACTTGACGTTTTCAACCTTTGTGAGTCTCACCCTACCATTTTTGAAATGATGTCTGTCTGTCTGTAAACTCGGTAACTCGAAGCCACTGTGCCCTGGTCAATGAGAGTTTGTACACCTGCTTTATATCAAAAATAAGGAATCCTAGCAACGTATGGGCCACTTCTGGCAACTAGAACTGGTACTTTACCACAACACTTTATAACTATGGTTATAATTACAGATAGACGATTCATATTTTGTATATTTATAATAATAAAAAGCAAACAGATATGAAATTTGAGAAAAATTACTCAACCGGATGTAGTAAGAACCATACAAATTTTCTGCGTCATGGAAATATAAATGTGTACACGATATTAAAAACTGCATTCAATATAACTCATTCTTTCAATAACAATTATTTTAATTTATACACCATCAGTTTAACAATAATGTGTAAACATTGAACATGCCATGTAAATATTAAGATGTAATGGGAACAATAAGCTGCTACATCGCATCGTGTTCCTGGAAATACATTCAATTTTATGATTTTTTTTTATATTTCTTCCATCATTATCATAATTAAAGTAAATGCAGTTTTTTCCGATAGCAATTTATTTCAACAAATATGATATAATCCTAACACTTTTTCTATGTTTTTAGGTGACTGTAACTCTTTTAACTTTGCACGTAATCGAGGTAATGCATACGTAATCAGGCAACAAATTCCAACGTTTTCGACCCCCTTAAGTGCGAAAATATCATTTCAATATAAAGTTTGATAATAAACAGAGATAAATGATTGTGTATCGATATTATCAATTAGTTATGATGAGAAACAAACAGATATGATATTTGCAAAATATTGCGTAACTGTGATGACCTTTTCCTCCATCTCCGTATACGAGGGGGGGCGCACTCCCGATTTTTCCTCACAATGTCAATGAAGAGCCATTTTTTAGTCCTCTAACGTAGCGAGGTTCTATGTAATGTGTCACGTCAGTGGAAAAACATAAAAAAAAAGTGTTCAATCAATCTAATAAACGAATACCCAAGCACACCAGTAAGACCACTGTAGTAAACTGGTATTAAGCCACTGCTGCACCGTATAAACTTGACAAGTGCTGCTTTTTTCACACGTGGCGCATTTCACTGTATGTTATTTGCCTCAAGTTTGGTTGCGCTTTTTGTTCAACTTGATGAGTGTCTAGACGGCGTCCTACATGGACATTTCTGTTCAGGAGCACCGATTGGTCAAAAGATGAGACCTCACACACTCCATTACTCGACTCGGCCTGTACTTGACATGAGCTCCCATTGTGGAGGACCAATATAACCAGCGACATGTCCACGTGTGCATGTAATGAGGACTCCTCCCTCAATCTGGAAGTCGGATGTCGGTGTTGGGAATGACGTCACACCCAACGTTCAGAAAACTAATATGGACGAGTCCAGGAGAACCTTTTGTTGTGCCTGCTCCATCAGAATAAATTGCATTTTTTAGTATTTTGTGCATCCAAACCCAGCTGGACAGTACTGCGCGTGCGACTGATTTAATGAGACAAAGTAGGCAGGCGTGCCAATAAACCGTAGAGCACTGCAGCTCTCACTACAGCTTGCGCTTTACGTCACCTGAATGAATCTGAAGTCGAACAAACTCAGACTTGACAGAGCAGCCTGGAGTTTCCGAGTTGGAAGCCTGACTTAAGGGGGCATTTCCAACTTCCCACTTCAAATGGAACCGAGAACAGAGGAAGATGGGGTAACAGAGTGGCCACAACCCAAAGACCATCAAAAAATTGATTCTTCGATTGTGAGCCGCGGGACCAGCGAGTCTCTCTCAAGCTGGCACTCAAGACCCCACACAATGTGCAATGATGGGATTCACGGGAGACTATCAGGGTTAAAGCTGCCACTCTTGTCTGATTTCTACAATTACTTCAAAGTGATGCGATTATGTCTCGTTGCTGTTATCACAGGTAAAGATTGCGGTACCAGCTGGTGGTCCGTCACTGGAGGGACATAAACCATTGGATAACTGAATAGATGGAGATAAACACTGAAATTTGGTATAATTTGCCCACTCTGGTGCTTATTATTTTTCTAATTAAGAGTTGGTTGAAGATTTGAGGACATTCAACATAATAAACATAAAACAACCAGAGAGGCTGCGATTGGGGGAACAATTTTGTGGAATCACAGATTTGAGGATTCAAAAAAAACGGATTAAAAAAATATCCACCCAAACGTGAAAGAAAAGGGTGTGGGGAGTGTGAGAGCGGTAAGTGGCACAAAACGGGCAGACTTATGGCATCTAGGACCAAAAAGTAGAGGTGGTGCACCAGCACAGGCAAACTGCAGACCGCCGTGTCCCGCGTCGCGTTCTTTGCTATTTCTTTTTGTTAAACACATCAGCCATTTCAATGGCCTTAACACTGTAGCCAGAGGCTCTTTTGTTTCGCAGATTGCACTTCCCTCACTCTTTTGCAGACAAAGAGTTACACCCAGATTGATACATGTTGATTAAAACAACTTCTTTTTTTTTTTTTACCCTTTTCTTTTTTTCAATAAAGGACCCCCACCAATACCCTGCCAGGCTTCCCAACCCCCCCCACCCCTTGCCAAACCCTTGCCCCGGTCCAGAGTTCGACTGGCGCCATAAAGACTAGAGAACAAACCGCGGGGGCGCCGAGTGCAGCCGGACCTGATTGAATTCACGCTCTGTGCTGGGGACCACCCCCTGGCGCCCGCTTCTTTTCTTCTGCCGTCCCCTTAAGCCCCGGGGCGACTGCGCCCCTCCCCGTTTTTGTAATCCCTGCAAAGCACTTAAAGAGCACAGTAGGTGCTCATCAGAGCCATCTGCTCCAGTAGAGAAAACAGGCCGCTGTGCCGGGCTCTGAATAGAATGGGGAGAGTGTGAATTAATCTCTTCAATTAGCACTATTACAAACTGTCAAGTGGGATTATTACAGTAATGGTCAGCGGCGCAGCCCGACTCGCGCTCGCTCTGCCTGCCGCTCCGACACGCATGCGCCTGCGAGGAAGGAGGACAAGGCAAAGGCGCATTCTGCCTCCCAAGTTTTCTCATTTTACAACAAAACGCCCCCCAACCTGAACCCTCGTCCGATGACGCGCCACGTCCATTTATGCCCCAGTTCACCACGGCCCTTACTGGCGCTGCCTACCGTTTTTGCTCCTGCTACTCGCAACAATTAGGCGCCCACCCAAGACTGTGCAAACTTCTTGCCGCTGCCATTCCCATTTATCCCCCCCTACTTATGCCAATTCAGCAGTTTCTTTTGCCCGATTCTTTAGGACCCCTTAATGCAACCATAGTTTGTTTTTGTATCTACTTGCTGGTTTGTTCCCAGTGCTTACATCCAAGCTTTTAAGTTCACTCCTACCACCTCAATTCGCCAGTTTGTTCTCCTACTCTGGCCAGTGTGGCCCAACTTCAGTCTCCTGGCTACATAAACGTTTACGGCCAATTCCTGGTTTTCTTTGGATAGTCCAGGCCAGCACACAACTATCTGTTGCTTTGACTTTTATAAACGTTTTTTTATTCCAGTACTCCCTTACTTTATTCTATGTTAATTAGTATTGCCTAATTTCATTTTTATATTTTTTTCTTTCTATATCCTGTAAAGCACTTTAAGTTACATCATTTGTGTGAAAATGCGCTATAGAAATAAATGTTGTTGTTACCCCACCTCGGTGTCCACCACTACAGATATCAGCACACCCCCCACTACTCGACACTTCAGCTCGCTCCTTCTCCTTCCACACATCTGATTCCTCTAATTCCCAGCAGTTTGTCACCCCTACTAACCACACAGCTTCTACTGTAGATGCACCCCGTCTCTTCTTCTCCTCAGTTTTCTTTGTGACCCATTCGAGGATCAGGTGGGGGTGTCGAAGCAGGGTGCGTGTCATAGTGAAGGTCCTCCTTAGTGAACTGAACACGGTTATCAAATCATCTTTTGAAGATGACCACCAGAGTAGGGTGCCCACTTTGGTGAACAGAGCACGTCAGAGCTGGGACCAGAAACGTATTGTGCAGCAACGACGATCACTTAGGCAACCCACCACGACCCAGTTCACAACTCTCTACTATCATAAAGAACAGGGACCCGTGACCCACCGGTGATATCCCAAGACCCCACCCCGTGGCTGAGAAACACGGATGTAATGCGACATTAGCTTTGGCTGAACAACCAGTGCAACTCCCAACCATGAAGCACAGACCATTCCTGGTTTATTCCATGGCTTATTCTCGCCTGCGCTCACCACTTTGTGTCCTATACTCATGTCGATTTGCTCCAAGTTCTCTTCAGATCTCACCGTTTGGTTCCAACTACTCAAACCGGTTCACTCCAGTCTGTTCTCACTACTCACACCACTTCATTCCAGCTTCCTCTTCCTGCTCACACAAGATTTGACCTCACCATCTTCTCCAGTTCATTTCAGTTTGTACCCTCAATTTACACCAATTCATCTCAGCTCACCCCTTCTGCTCACACCAGGTCATTCCAGGTTTTACTACTTACACTGGTTCATTGCAATTTGTTCCCAATACTAAGTGCCGTCAGCATGGGGAAGGCACTATATTAATTAAATGTATGACTACTACTAATATTATTAACATTATTATTCACACCATTCCAGCTTACTTCTGCTCACACCAGTTTATTCCAGTCTGCACTCATTACCTTCACCAGTTCATTCTAGCTTACTTCTGCTCACACCAGTTTATTCCAGTCTGCACTCACTACCTTCACCAGTTCATTCCAGCTTACTTCTGCTCACACCAGTTTATTCCAGTCTGCACTCATTACCTTCACCAGTTCATTCCAGCTTACTTTTGCCCACACCAGTATTCCAGTCTGTACTCACTACCTTCACCAGTTCATTCCAGCTCACACCAGATTACTCCAGTTTATCCCTCTACTTGCACCACACTTCACAGCAATTCATTCCAGTTTGTTCCCACTAGTTAGTTAAGTCCGTCAAGTCCGGCTGGTTCTCAGATCGTATCTGTTTTTTTAAATAACACAGGCCAGTGTGTTTCAGGGTCTTCAGCCAGCTCCCCAAGTGGGTTTCTGCTGCTCATTCCCACTACGCTCACCAGTTAACTTGCTAAACTCATGACCTCGCGCTCTGCCAGTCCTCATTGCTTTGTTCCGACTGCTAGCGCAGGTCCGTTTCCGATTGCCCCCACACTGCCCATTGCATTTGCACAGAGCAGCACCACAGCAGTAGTCATAACTGTAAGGGGCAGCGTCCTCTGCCAATGTCAAATATGCCTGGATCTGCCCTCATGCTTACCCATCACCAGACTGGCATTGCGCTCGACCCTCACCGGCTGGCCTGGACTGACAGGAGAATTGAAAGTCATGTGACGAAGTGAACTTTGAAGGTAACGTCACCACAAAATCTGACTTTAAAAACAGTCCTCCTTGAAATACAACTACAAGTCATTCAAAGTATTTTTTGAATAATTTGAATTTCACAAGATGGCTGGCATAGCATTTAAATACTCCGATCTGATGTTTCATGTTATACCAACAATCTTGAGAAAATCCATCAGGGTGAAAGGCGAAACATGAAACACACCTTCATGCTGTTGTCTTCATGGGCGTCTCTCCACATACACAACATGCATTATTTCTCAAGCAAAGATTCCTTATGGATGCCACTCTTTTTAATTGGAAGAGAGGGGTACAACAAGTTTAAAAAAAAATAAAATAAATAAATATAAAGCAACTTCCTGGGGGCAAATCCTCCCCATAACTGTGAGGAACATCCATCCTAACAAAAGTTCTCTTCCTGCAGTCGTAGTTTGTGTGCGCAGTTTTGTAAAAGAAGAAAGACGCACCATTCACTTGGCACTAGACATCAAACCTCAGGTTTGGCTTCATGGCATATCGAGAAACAGGTGTGGGGTGGCCTTCCAGCACACAGAGGGTTAACCCCCACCCCCCCACACACACACACCCACCCACCTCGGCAGTCACAGAAACAGAACTTTGAATAATTGATCGGCTCATTCGCTGTCCTCCTGCATTTGGGGGCAGCGGGCAAAGTGCAGGGCTGCATTGTCTGCTAGGCCGTCTCGCTCACCCTCCTTCTGAAACGAGCGAAACTGTAATAAAGGGAGAGCAAACAGATGCCTTGGGTTGAGCCGCCATGAATATTTTATCAGCTCCTAAATCCCGTGTTTAATTTGAGATGGGGAAATGAAGTCTCCTCTTTGCCAAATGCCAATTTGTCGGCAGATCAAACAGTATCTTCACCATTAGAATCCAATTCTGTGTGTACATGAAAGATAATAAGGGAGCAGAGGAAAGGTATCTTTGCAGCTGAAAAGACACCAAACGGATTCCCTGGCAGCGAGCAACAGTAGCTGGCACATGTCTGCCACTCTTGTTTTACACTGGGCAACAAGTAGGGCTTGGAGCACTGGGGTCATTTGGACGTAACCTGGCCTTGTGAGGCCTTAGCCGTGGTCATTCAAAAACAAGACGATAAGGCATCAGCTGGCAAAATATCCATGAAAATCTGTCAGACAGACAGGCTCACCCACTACAGCAGGCCCTTGCCATCTCCTAACCAGCTATACCAGTTTTAGAGCAGACCAGCAATAGCAACCAATGTCCAGAAACAGTCACAGAAGCTCAAAGCCACTCTAATGTGTATCCTTACTGCTACCCTGGATGTCTGCACCATATACATTACACCGACTTTACAGACAGCCATGAAACGAGTAGGAAATGCAATCTTGAAATAAGCTGAAGCGAGTCGCCCAGACGATCCTTTAAAAGGTATTAAATGCCTCAGGGTCGGCATTCTCTTCATGCTGGCCACTTCACTGTGGGATAAAATTTAACTACTGCGGCCAAAAAATTGAAATAAAAAAAATTAAACTGGCAATAGGCAGACACAGATGTGGCAAAAATCTCTGAAAAGAAACAGGTAGCACACACACACACACACTCCAACAGACAAATCAACAAAAGCCATCTGCAAGGAAAACTCAGGGCAACACATCACACAGTCCACAGCATGCTGCACTTGCCTGCCCTCTTGTGGCAAACAAGGGCATAACGGGTGCCCAGACACTTAATACCTCCTCTCCTATGCAGATTACAGATGGGGGTTTTGCTGTACCAGACGCCAGACTATGTTAAGGGAGTTACAGGGAGTGACGCCTGTGTGGGTGGACTGAAATGCCCATTTTTATTTTTATTAAACCACAGTGATTCATGGGTACCAACATTTCTAGAGAGCTTTATGACATGTAACCTTTACCCCTTTACTTACCTCTTGAATGGTTTTGCTTCCCGGAAAGTTCAGGCTGTAATCCCGCTGGGCTTCACGATGGCTAATGACTAGCAAGAAGTTTTGACTTAATGACTCTTGTAAAGCGCTGTGAGTGGAGAGAAGAAGAGAAAGGGGGGGGAGAGAAATAAAAACACAAGAGTCAGGCAGGCATGTTCCAGCTTGTTCTTCAGATAGCAGAGTAGATAGGTTATCTCCCCCAGGACCACCCAGCGAACTGTACCCAGGCAAGCCTGGACAAAGAAGCCTTACTGTAGCACGCTGTCAGGGGAGCTCAGCCAGGAGTGACCAGGTGAGCGTGCTGCAAATTTACAATCTCCTGGCAACGTGCAACGTGCCAGCCAAGGGGGGTGGGGGGGATTTGGTTAGTGGAGGGATGGGGGGGTGAGAATAAATTAAAATAAAGAAATAACGGCATGTGGACATGAGGAGAGGCAGGCCGACAGACAGGTTATGGTAGGGCAAGACGTGCAGAACGTGGGGAGGGCGTCAGATTGTGACACAAGAGGACGACTGGAAGTCGAGGGGACGCACAAGCACAACAAGAATGAAAGTTGTCAGGGCAGGGAGAGGCACACAAGTGGAGGAAGAGGAGGAAAGGAAATGGGTCTGGACAAGTATCGGGCATACTAATTGATAGTATTCTTGACATAGACAACTCGTCATTAGATACGGGGGTCTTCCCAGACTGTGTTAAGACTGCTGCAGTTAAACCCCTGCTCAAGAAAAATAATCTCGACTCCACTCTTTGACAATTTTAGACCCATTTCTAACCTGCCTTTCTTAAGTAAAATTCTAGAGAAGGCAGTCATTATGCAGCTAAATGACCACCTCAATAAACCTGCTATTCTTGATAAGTTTCAGTCGGGTTTCAGAACAAATCACAGCACAGAAACTGCACTCGTTAAAGTAGTCAATAACTTGCAGGCCAATGCAGACAGAGGCCGTTTATCTATCTGTTCTCATCCTCTTAGATCTGAGTGCCGCATTCGATACCATTGATCACGATATTCTTAGAAATCGCCTTAGTCAATGGGTGGGCCTCTCTGGCAGAGTCTCAAATTGGTTTGAATTCTACCTGGCAGGTAGAAAATTCTTTGTAAGTTGTGCTAATTATACTTCAAAGACCCATGAAATTCTATATGGTGTTCCACAAAGCTCTCTCCTGGGTCCGCTGCTCTTTTCGATTTACATGCTTCCATTAGGTCAGATTATCTCAGGGCATTACGTGAGCTACCATAGCTATGCTGATGACACACAACTGTACTTATAAATAGCGCCTGATGACCCTGACTCTCTTGATTCACTGACACAATGTCTTACTTGTGTTTCTGAATGGAGGAGTAGTAATTTTCTCAAACTAAATAAAGAAAAAAACGAAATTTTAGTGATTGGCAATAATGAGGTGATTAGAAATAAACTTGGTGCACCACCACCTGATCAAAGCACCGTGATGTCCCTACATTAATGGATTAAAAGCCAGAAATCCACATGACCGTCATCATCAAGTCCTTCCATGAGAACCCTGAATACCAGGAGGACTGATTGAGGTCATTGATGTTAGGTAGAATGCCTAGAGGGGACTGGGTGGTCTTGTGGCCTGGAAACCCCTGCAGATTTTATTTTTTTCTCCAGCCATCTGGAGTTTTTTTGTTTTTTCTGTCCTCCCTGGCCATCAGACCTTACTTTTATTCTATGTTAATTGGTGTTTTGCTTATTTTAATTCTTATTTATTTTGTCTTTTTTCTCTTTCTTCATCATGTAAAGCACTTTGAGCTACATTATTTGTATGAAAATGTGCTATATAAATAAATGTTGTTATTGTTGGAGAAAGTCCTGGAGATGGACGTCACGCATGTCTGGAGAGGATTTAGCAGCGGTCGAGGTACGCCACTAAAACACAAGGAAAAGGGAAACATGAGGAGAAGTAGGGCTTGGAGTCCAGGGAAGGCGTGCAAAAGCCTGTGACCGTCAGGCTAAGCATCAGGACAGGCAAAATTTAAAGGGATGGCCACCGAAAATGCTAATCAAAAATCAAAGTGCTTTTGCCAGAGGCCTGAAGTCTGACCCCGCAACTCAAGTCCTAAACACAAATAGCCACCGCACACTAAGAATTTCTTATTGGGATACTCAGATGACCGGGAAGTGCACAGCGCACCTTCAGTCCCGTCATGATGATGATGATGATGTGAGTGCCACACACTCCCAGGTGACATCGCAAAGTAGTGCTGTGGGGCAAATGCTCCTCTAAATGCCAACGCCCAGAAAAAATAAGATGAATTCTACAACCCAAAAATACCATATTGGGATATAAATAAGAGTTTAGGAAAACATGCAGAAAACATAAATTGATAATAAACACAGCTAGGTCATAACGGTCAGATACTGAATAAGGACAGACAGAACAGAATGGAGGCAGGAGACCCAAAGGGGGATAACAAGATGGAAAGGAAGGGGGACGGGAAAACAAGTAGAATACGAGTCGAGAGGTGTGGAGGTGACAGAGAGAGACAGCTGAGCACAAAGACTGTCATGGCTGCCGTCTACTCCATACGGACTTGAGGGGGCTGAACACTTATGAGATCAGTCGTTTTGTATTTTATATTTGTCATTAATTAACACCACTCAGTCACTTTGACATTAAAGAGTCTTGTTCTGGTGATCAGGGTGGCAAACATGCCAAGTACAATCCATATTAGTAATGTACTCTGGTGGACTGACCGGGATGGAAGGTTGTACCTTGTCTGCCAGAAGGACACCCTGCTGGAGGGAACTACAAGATGGATGGGCGTCCCGAACAGGATGAGTGCTGCTCCCTACAATAATGGAAGGGCAATAGGGAAAATGGACTGTGGGGACATAAAGTTCCCCCAACAGACATGGCGGCTGTGCTCTGCTGGTATGCCCCCAGGTTTGGACTTAACACAGAGGTTCATGGGAGCTTTAGTCTTGGAGAAAAGCCCCGCTGGCTCTGAGAGGCCATAGCCAGGGAAAGACCCCCCCCCCAGTTGATGGGTGATCTGCCTGATCCAAGAGCACGTCCCAGAATGCAGTGATGTGCTCTGCTGCTGGAAGTCCTGCCATGTCTGATCTAAAAGGGGCCAGCCAGCCTCACTCAGGGAGTTGAAGGTGGACAAGGCCTGCTTAGGAAGAGTAGAAGGAGGAAGGCCACTTCATATTGTGTTGTATTAGATGGTGCTGTACTGTGCAGGCCTGAGAAAAAGAAGCCTGTCAAGGTTAAAGATTGTTGTTTGAACCTAGGACTGTCCTTGGTAATTCTGGGACTCGGTGCTGCCCTCTGAAGGCCACACTATATACACACACACAGTACAGAAATGGTACACAATGGGAGACAAAGGGAGAATAGAGGAATGGGTTAATACGGACTTGCAAATAGCTAGGAGGAGAGAAAAACAAAAGTGTTAAGGATGTCATGGAGACTGACAAGGCAGTTTGAAAGGTATGGATTAGAAAGAGAGGACAGCCAGGATAAGGTGATGAGTGTTACAAGCATGTAGCTCAACAGGTAATCAGGGGACATGGAGAGAGGTATGAAGTCAGTGAAGAGAGGAGAAGTGGATAATGGAGCTGTGTACATCAGGAAGAGAGAGAAAGACACCAATGTGACTACAAGACTGGTATGAAGGAACAAAGGACCATTGTGAAAGCCATAGAGCGGCTTATATTGGGGGAGAAGTGCTAAGCAAAGATGGCACGAGCAGAGAGGACAACGTAATCACAAAGAGAGGATGA
This sequence comes from Polypterus bichir lapradei, assembly GCA_026402145.1. Lineage (NCBI taxonomy): Eukaryota > Metazoa > Chordata > Cladistia > Polypteriformes > Polypteridae > Polypterus > Polypterus bichir. The sequence continues at coordinate 2,071,486 of JANRMT010062855.1, forward strand.
ACACAGATCTATTGTGGAAGAGGCAAGAGTGGCAGACATTACATGGAGGGACAGTTACAAATCACAATCAAAAACAAAAAAAAACAGAACAGGCCATTCAGCCCAACAAGCTCTTCCATCCTAGTCATCTAGACTGTAAAAATTAACATCAAGTCGGGTTTTGAGGGTCTCTAAGGTGCTGCTCTCCACCGCACTGCTTGCTCATTTATTCCACGTGTCTATGTTTCTTTGCTACGGAGGAATATCTCAGGTAAAAATTAAACAAACAAATTCATGAAGTAATCAATTAATTAATAAAGGCACTGTGAAACAGGACGATAACTAATCTATAACATGAAATGGGAGTATAAATAATTAAATATGTCACAAATTATATGTTTTTTGTATTCATTTCACCCCACGCAACATGAAATACCCCTTTAAAATTAAAGCTGTCACTTCAACCCATCAAGGTTGGGAGGTCGGGTTCTACTGAGTCGCGAATCGTCAGTAGTGCACCTTCGGTCATCAAGTGCCCAACTTAAAGCTGGCACTTCCGATGTAAGGTCCTACCAAAGCATTTGGAGTTAAAGTAGTTCACTTGCATCAGGAATTCTGGGTAACTTTTTCCTTGACTTGCACTCGCATCCAACGCACAGAGTCAAAAACATAATTCAGCATGGGCACGAGCCACAGGTTTCCTAAGTCAAGCAACGCTCCAGTGTCCACACTGCAGGATGATTCACCAATCAAAAAACAGAACTCGCTAGAGCCCGCCCTCTCCACTTTGACAAGTGTAAGGGACAGTTTCAGCTGTATTGTGTATTTCATGTTGTGTGATAATAAAACAGTATGATCTGTGGGTGTGTCCAATCCCTGTGAGCGATCTCATTGGCCAATTTGTCTTTGGTATAATATGATTGGCCAGTTTACCTTTGGTATGACTGGCCAGTTTGTCTTTGGTGATACAATCAAAAAAGAAAGTGCGAATGTGAGAGACATGTGAGGAAGAATACGGGTGTAGGAGCCACACCAAGTCTCGCCTTCAAGAACAGGAAGTAAACAAGCAGACAGGAAGTGAGCGAGTTGACTCGAAATGGCACAAATCTGTAAACTTAACCAGCTTTGTCTATATATTCTTGTCCAGATCGTTAATGTGTATTTAAAATAGCAGCAGCCCCAGAACCAACCCCTGATGGTCACCCCTTTCAATATCACCCAATTCTGAAAATGTTTCCCTCTCCATAGCCATTTGCTTCCTGTGTATGAGCCAATTTTATACCCACCTACAAGACTGTGCCCTAGATTCCCACTTCTTTTAGTCTGAGCACAAAGGTTTTAGGTGGTACCATCTGAAAATGAAGCTAAAGATCTTCATGTGTGCCACTCTGATCGGAGGCTTTTGTTGTTTCCTCATAGAATCGAAATGAGGGAAAAAGAAGAGCGGGAGATGTGGAGAGGGTCAAACGACTGGGGGAGGGCAATTGCTGGGTGACAATTTGTCCATGGAAGTCACAGTTGCCTAAGTGGGAGAAAACCTCCCCTAGTGGGGTAGGCTCCTGGGGGACACGGGCCCATCAGCAGTCCAGGATAAGCCGGCTTTAAACAAACAAATGTTTTGTCAAATGGGTCTGAGGAGATGATGTGGCTCTGCAATGGCGGCAAACGACAGGAAGGAGGAGCGCGAAGGAATTAATATGTACCACACAATCACATCCTTAAGCTGGGAGATTTAGACGAGCTTATGTTAACAGAAGCCCAAATTTACTGTAATGACAGCGTATTTACATTAAATAAAAATACGAAATCAATATGTAAATGTAATGTTTGTTGTAGCTAATGCGGCAGATTGAACCGCGAGCAGCTAAGTGACGTGCGGGGGGGTGGTGAAGCACACAGGCAAGGCGTCCGGTTTGCTGGAAGATATTTGTAAAGGTCGTCCTTTAAAGCTTTTTTGCATGTGTCATCAGAAATGCTTTTCACCATTTGGCTGCCCTCATGAAAACTTTCTGTGTCTTCAATCCTCCAGCAATTTCATCCCACTGTAGGCGGGGACAGACAAGGCCGTAACTTGCGTCATATTTAGCAGACTACAAACCTCAGCTGGTCCTAAAATTGAGAAGAGGGAAGAAATGGGAGAGCTGAAACAGAAAGTCAAGGATCAGTGCGTCTGCTTTAGAAGGACAACAAGTTCCCTCAACCATTTCAGAAAGGGGCAAATACACAGATTGGAGTACGCCAGTCTTAAAAACGACTCTAACGTTTTGGGCCAAATCTCAGAATAAGTGGACACCTTCCTTCTGGTGTTATTTCAACAAAATATGGATAATAAAATAGCGACAAATGTCTGAGCCTCTCCATTATTAACGTGCTATACGAGTCCGGTGTTCAGACCTACGCTCATTTAAGGAAAACAAACCCCTTACCCTTGGTAATAATCTGGGAAGGCTGGACCGGGAAGGGAACATCCACCCGCACCATTTTAAGTCTTTAAAAATGTTTTGAAATTGGTATTTAGGAAGGACGGCAGCAGTAATGCAGCACTGCTGCTTTGTCACAATAGGGTCCCCAATTGACCCTGTTGTCCCTTTTAGAATTTATTACGTAGACCATAACAGAATGCCCCAAATCCCATCCCATCCTCGTCACCAAATGAGTTGCAATGGACTCAACACCACAAAGAATCTGCAGTGTGGTGAACTGAATGGTGGTCAGTCACAAACCCACAACGTCTGCCTGAGGAGTGGTCTCCAGGCATCGTGAACTAAAATGAGAAACCCCCTTAGTCAAGCGTGAAGACGCTTTCTGAAGACTGGTGAGGGGAGCGCTACCTGGCGACATCAGCGGAGCTCTCAGTGCACAGCTTTACTGAGTGACATTACACTACACTTCACCTGTCAGTCAGTCAGTCAGTAAGTCATTGTCCAACCCGCTGTATCCTAACACAGGGTCACGGGGGTCTGCTGGAGCCAATCCCAGCCAACACAGGGCACAAGGCAGGAACAATCCCTGGGCAGGGCGCCAGTCCACCTCAAGGCACACACACACCAAGCACATACTAGGGACAATTTAGGATCGCCAATGCACCTAACCTGCATGTCTTTGAACAGTGGGAGGAAACCCACACAGACACGGGGAGAACATGCAAACTCCACGCAGGGAGGGCCCAGGAAGCGAACCCAGGTCTCCTTACTGCGAGGCAGCAGCGCTACCACTGTGTCACCGTCCCGCATACACTTCACCTGTCCACAATGTAAATATCAAGTGCACACCATGACGCATCTCAAGTTAAAAGACTTGCACTGTGGTAACTGCTGGCAGCCAGTGGAGAATCTGTGATCTCCGGATATTAATGGTGCTCCTTCTCAGCGTGAGCTAACGAAGTAACTCTGTTATCTGAATACACAATTAGGGGCTGAGAGCAGAGTACTTCCTGGTGATGTCAGCTTAGCTCTCTCTTTCCATTCACCCAGACCACAATCTACTGCACCCTGCACTGACACCACACTAGTGCACTGTCACGGGCTCACACCACAAAGCAAAGACTTGCAATGCAGTGGACTGCCAATGGCCAGTCGCAAACCTGGTTCAGAAGCTGTCTCCTTCCAGAATGAGCTAACAGGAGAACGCCCTTCTGTCAGCCACACATAGACCATTTCTGGACGCAGCGAGCGGAGCTCATCCTGGTGATGTCAGCCAAGCTCTTTCTGAAGCCTTAATATTAAGTAGCATATCACAAACTCTTAACGTGTACCACCAAGCACAATTCTATGAACCCACATTAAGCGGAGTCTTTCCTTTTGGATTGCAGACCCTACTTTGGTTTTACGTGTTATATATTACACACATCTATATATATAAAAATCAAATGTCTGCTTTTTACGAGAGAACTACTTAACGGATATAGATCGGGCTTTTTTCTATAATTTGCTTGAACATTCCGGTTGATTTTGTGACTTCTCTCATTGCGCTATGTATCATAGTTCATTTGTAGGAGCGAGATATTTGAGCTAATCTGAGACAGAGGCTGCGGGCCAAGGGAAGGGGGAAGCGTGACGTCAGGAGTGAGGGGCCAGGCAGGGCTTTCCTCACTGTCCTGTTTCACTACTTGCTACTTGGTGTTGACTTGGACCGAGTGACTGATAAGACAGGAAGCGCTTGGCTATTTGCATTAGGGTTGCATGGTATACCAGTATGGGACAAGTACCGAAAAACACAAATTTTAAAATGGGTACCAGCATTTCCGGATTTTCAGGTGTAGAAGTTAACATCAGCTTTCCTCTCAGTCTCACCCAACAGACTCACTACTGCAACTGTTGAAATAACGACAGAAACTGCACACTTCGACATGATCAGAAGTTCATTTTGGCAATAATGGATTCAATGAGGTTATCAGAAATAAACTTGATGCATTAGGATTAAAAGTTAAGACGGAAGTAAAAAAAACTTAGGGGTAACTGTTGACTGTAATCTGAATTTTAAATCGCATATTCATCAGACCACTAGGACGGCATTTTTTCACTTAAGAAACACAGCAAAAGTTAGACCTCTTATATCATTGAAAGATGCTGAGAAATTAATTCACGCTTTTGTTTTCAGTAGACTAGATTACTGTAACGCACTCCTCTCAGGACTACCCAAAAAAGACATAAATCACTTGCAACGAGTGCAGAATGCAGCTGCTAGAATCCTAACTAGGAAAAGAAAATCCGAGCACATTTCTCCAGTTTTGATGTCACTACACTGGTTGCCTGTGTCATTCAGGATTGACTTTAAAATATTGCTTATGGTTTATAAAGCCTTAAATAATCTCGCTCCATCTTATATATCGGAATGTCTGACACCTTATATTCCAAATCGTAACCTTAGATCCTCAAATGAGTGTCTCCTTATAATTCCAAAAGCTAAACTTAAAAGAAGTGGTGAGGCGGCCTTCTGCTGTTATGCACCTAAAATCTGGAATAGTCTGCCAATAGGAATTCGCCAGGCTAATACAGTAGAGCACTTTAAAACACTGCTGAAAACACATTACTTTAACATGGCCTTTTTCACTTTAACTTAATCCTGATACTCTGTATGTTCAATTCATCATAATAACTATTCATAGTGGCTCCAAAATCCGTACTGACCCCTACTGTCTCTTCTGTTTCTTTTTCCAGTTTCTTTGTGGTGGCGGCCTGCGCCATCACCACCTACTCAAAGCTTCATGAGGCTCCAACATTGATGGACTGAAAGCCAGAAGTCTACATGACCATCATCATCAAGTCCTT
>JANRMT010062855.1:2076834-2101107 GCA_026402145.1 Polypterus bichir lapradei
GTTTTTTTTTATTGTGTCTTCTATTTTTCTGTTCTTCATTTTGTAAAGCACTTTGAGCTACATTTTTTTGTATGAAAATGTGCTATATAAATAAATGTTGTTGTTGCTCATGGGGAACCTTACTGCTTTGTACACAATCGCAACTTCTGTGAAGCCAAAACAACTTGCACACTTCGACGCAACAGTAACTTCATAGGGGACCCACTACCCCCTTTATCACTTTGGTGCAAACTGGGACTTCACAGAGAAAAAACAGCTTACTGTGATCTGGACTTCATGGCTAAAAAGAAGGAAGTGGTACGTAGTGAGGCGTGACGGCGCGGCACACCAAGGAGGGTGAAGTAAGATTTAGGGGGCCAGGGGGAACTGGAGTTTTGTGTTACCGTTTTGGTCCCGGTACCGAGGTCTGAAAGTTGATACCAATTTCAAAATTTTAGTACTGATTAAGCACCAATTTGCATAAAACATGAGAAAAACATTTGCCCCCCAACACAGAAAAATCTGTTCTTATCAAAAAATGAATCTAATTGGAAACAATTCGGAGACAACTGTGATGATGTTGGCGTTTCACAGTCTGAAAGTGCAATCTTACTACTGCTCTGTAGTGGCTGCATATCCGAGTGCCAGTCAGCGACACTGTGGTTCAAGTTCTAGGTATGCATTCCAGGAGCATAATGGCAAAAACAAAATGGCAGAACGTAAACCTTATTTATTACTTAATTATGACATAAACAGATGGATTTGTGTAGGAATAGGCAGAGTGTGCACATTGGGAGTGTCTACAGGGCTCAACAAAGGTAAGCAAACCTACACCAGCCGCTGACACCCTCTTCTCTTTCAGCCGTAGACCAGACAACGAATCTTCCACCCCTCAATTTAAAGCCCAACAGTCAATTGAAGGCCCAGACAGCTGATATCCACTGAACGAGCTGCACCAGTGATGATTTAGGAGCGGTTCAGGGGTGATTAGTTATTTTTGTGATTTATATTTGTAATGAATTCCGGCCTCTTTGAAAGCCGAATATTTTTTCCAAAAAGCACACAACGCAATGGTTTCAAACATAAATTAGCATAAAACATCTGTTGCTGCATGCTGTAGGTGCTGTTGGCGTCCCTGGCAGCAGCGGCTTCACTGGAGCAGCTAAATGGACACCAGGAATGCATAGTGGGCTGGCTGCCTGGCTGTCTTCGTGTGGCAGTGCGACACAATCTGGTTTGTACCACTTGTCATCACAAGTGGTCGTCCTGTAGGCACGTCAGCTACACGGATGTTTTCAGCACCACGACCAGCTGGGGACCGATCGCCTGATCCCGGTACGTCACTTTTGTTTTTGATCTCCAACTCAAGATCACTTGAGATCCCAGCTGAAGACTCACTACTTCAGTTTACTACACCATGAGTAGAGCTGCTGATTAACTGTACAGACTGCACCTCTGTTGTTAGTCATTAGCACTAAAACATAAGTAAAATGAGAGTTACAATTTGTTACTAACCCAAACCTGTTCTGTTTTTAATCTCGGTACTCAAATGTGGCACTTGGTGCCACTGCCCACCTGCCAAGTTGTTTTGCCTACCTAAGGTAAAGTCATCTCTGACAGAGGATCGCAGGAATCATCGGGTAGAGGGGTCCTTTCATCGGATTGGCTGGCCCAGTACTGACTCTGCTGTGGAATGGCCAATAGGGGGAGGCTGCTTGATGGCCGAGGTCTCCACGACTCTAAACAAATCCAAATCGTATTATGGGATATCATCTACTGTTGAATTCTGCTCTGTCCTTTTAATATTTCTATTGCATGACTGTATTGTATTGAGGATTACTTGTGCGCTGTTTTGTGTATTATGTTGTATTTACCCCCTTTTTTGACACCCACTGCATGCCCAACCTACCTGCAAAGGGGTCTCTCTTTGGGATGCCTTTCCTGAGGTTTCTTCCATTTTTTTCCCTACCAAGGGTTTTTTTTGGGAGTTTTTCCTTGTCTTCTTAGAGCGTCAAGGCTAGGGGAGCTGTCAAAAGGCAGAGCCTGCTAAAGCCCACTGCGGCACTTTTTGGGCTTTAACAAAAACAAATGGTATTATACTGCAATGTATTGGACAAGTTAGAGTCTGTCAAGTTAGGGCTGCCCTTTGTCACTGATTCTGTTCCTAACTTTTATGGACAGACTTTCTAGGGGCAGCCAGGGTGTTGAGGGCGTCCGGTTTGGTGGACTCAGAATTGGGTCACTGCTTTTTGCAGATGATGTTGTCCTGTTTGGTCCATTAGGCCGTGATCTTCAGCTCTTTCTGGATCGGTTCGCAGCTAAGTGTGAAGCGGCTGGGATGGGAATCAGCACCTCCAAATCCAAGACCATGGTCCTCAGCCGGAAAAGGGTGCCCTCTCAGGGTTGGGAGCGAAATCCTGTCCCAAGTGGAGGAGTTCAAGTATCTCGGGGTCTGGTTCACGAGTGAGGGAAGAATGAAGCGTGAGATCGACAGGCAGATCGGTGCTGCGTCCACAGTGATGCGGGCTCTGCATTGGTCTGTTGTGGTGAAAAAGGAGGTGAGCCGTAAGGCAAACTTCTCAGTTTATCAGTCGATCTACGTTCCTACCCTTACCTATGGTCATGAGCTGTGGGTAGTGACTGAAAGAATGAGATCGCCAATACAAGCGGCTGAAATGAGTTTCCTCCGCAGGATGTCTGGGCTTTCCCTTAAAGATCAGGTGAGAAGTTCAGAGTAGAGCCGCTGCTCCTCCACATCGAGGCGAGTCAGATGAGGTGGCTCGGGCATCTGATCAGGATGCCTCCTGGACGCCTCCCTGGTGAGGTGTTCCGGGCACGTCTAACCGGGAGGAGGCCCTGGGGAAGACCCAGGACACACTGGAGGGACTACGTCTCCCGGCTGGCCTGGGAACGCCTCGGGATTCCCCCAGAAGAGCTAGAAGAAGTGGCCGGGGAGAGGGAAGTCTGGGCATCTCTGCTCAAGCTGCTGACCACGCGACCCGATCTCGGATAAGCGGAAGAGGATGGATGAATGGATGGAAGTTATAGTCTGATTCAGCGATAATTCACAAAACATCACCCACAGAGTTTTGCTTTGCACATTCGCTTCGATCTCTCGCCAGATGTCGATGCCATCTTAGGGGTTGTCTGCTCGTCGCTATTCATGCACACACAGGTGAAATCGACAAAGCTAACTCTCCTTCTAACAAAGGGAGTTGAACTAAAACATAGTGGTGAGTTCTGTCACAGTTTACCACCAATTACTGTCCTCTACCCCTGAATTTCAACAAAAGTCGACATCTTCCCCGAAAGAGTTAAAAGTATCTTTTTCTGTCGGTCAGTATTAAAAAAAGCCAAATTAAATCCACTGTGATTCAGTGTTGTATAGCAAATCATGTGAAAACTTCCAAGGGGGTGAATACTTTTCTTTTTTGACAGACACTTATAAGCTTAGCTAAATCCACATAAAAATTTGTATATCTCAAATAAGCAAACCCACAGACACCTAAGATAACCCAAGCCCAGCAGCCATGTTAAATCAAAGTGAATGAACTCACTCGCCAGAATTTTAATCAAATTACCAAAACTAGTCCACCGGAGCAAAAAGAAGTTAAAATGAGTGAAGAGAGTTAAGCAAAATGATGTCACACCGCAGTAAAACACAAAGCTTAAGTGTGAACGCTGGTTATGAAATGTGCTAGACCCCCATGTTTAATGTGAACTAAACTGGGGGTGCCACCCCTCTGACAGGAGTTTATACAGCGCCTTTCCCTTTTAATAGACAGCCTCATTACAAGGCAGTGATAACTCTGCATATCTCAAATGCCCGGATAATCAGCTTACATAAATGTGTGCCATGAGCCAACACCCTCAAGGCTGCATATGCCCCTCTTCCTAAGTAATCCAAGACCACGGCATTGACCTTATGATGTGCCTTCCACCGGAGCAAGTGGAACTTTTAATTAAAAAAATAGAAAAGGGAGTATAAAGCAAACACCATGGAGGATCTTAAACTAATGTTAGGAAAAATATCTCACGTCATAGAGTGCCTTCCCAAAACAAAGTGACATGGGACCAGGTGGAATGGCGTGCCACATCAGAGTGAAGTGCTCCTGAGCCACACGGGTCAGCTCTGTTCAATGGACTCCCACAATTCACTGGGGGCTGCGCTCAGCTGCTACAACTAATTACGCGCCAATGAGTGATCAGGCGCCTGCTGTGCCGCAAGTGCATTGGCTGCGCTCGATTCTCTGCCCTCGGTAGCGGTTGTCACTCCTGCCGTGCTTTTAATGTATCAGCTTTGGAGGCCCACCGTGGTTTGGGACCTGGAACAGGCAAAAAAAAAAAAATAAAATAAAAATAACCAAATAATCGTATGACCTCCCCCTCACTACCATCCCACACTCTGGGGGGAAATGGAGTATCTTTTCTGTATTGCGAAAATGTATATTTCTCTAAAACTGAGTGGCACTTCCAAAGTCCCATCACCCCTAAACCGGCAAACTACATTTTTTTCCCCTAAGTTGGCTAAATGAATATCAGCAGTGCTGACACTTTAGTTGCATCTTCTCCGCAAACCTGCCATGTCACCTCCTTAGCAACCTCAGAGGACAAAGCAGCTGGTTGCTGCCTGCATTATGATGCCATCTAGTGGCAATTGAGCCTCCTTCTATTAAACAGGCACGGAGGCAGTCCGAGGAGGTCCAACAATGGAGCTAAATGGTGTGAGCTGAACAGCAATGCATAAAAACACGAGAACACAAATACCAACCGACTGCTCAATTATTTCTTGTTAACAGGAAAATGGCAAGGGATGAGAATGACAAACTTATGAAGAAATATAGCCAGGTGCCCCCAAACCAAAAGAAGCTCATTCATGAATGTGAAGTCAGACCACACCTTACACCCCATAGCATCCGCAAAATGGGACAGGTGCGACCTGGTGGGCTCAACGGCAAGACGGAATACCCCCAGAAAGTGGCCCCACTCATTCATATAAAAAAGGGTGACAAGAACTGGGACAGAAAGACGGTGAAAAGAACATCCTTCTTATACTCGTTGGTACAAAAAAAACAGAAGAGTGGCCAATGTGCTTGGAAGGTGACACGTATCCCACCACTATGGACTGGAAAAGATCTAATAGCCGAGAATAATGAGGATCTAATATGTCTGGCAAACCATTCGGCATGGTCAAGGTGGCCAACCTTTGTAAGTTTCAGGTGGGACAGAGATATGCAGAATGTTTCTGACCTCGTCTGGTAAATCATGAAGGGAAGCAGACAAGACTGAGAGGCCATGTTAGGGGGGGGCATGCTGACGGGGCGATAGTACAGTTCAGTGTACCACTGAAAAAGAGAGCAATGGTCCAAAGAGGCATGGCAGCAGAAGTCCTGAAATCTATTTAACATTTTATTGCCCCTACTGCTCAATGCAGGTAAGGTCTCATGTTTCCTTTGTCACCTGTCCCATGTCCCCCAACCCTCAGAATACAAAGTGGTGACACTACCTGGCCTGGCTGGTCATCGCAGTTGGCGTTATGTCTGGTGTCAACACATAAAGGCTGTTATTCCTTGGTAAGTGCAGACTTCGGAGGACAGTCTGGAAGAGAAAAAACAAACTAAATGAACCAGTGGTACAAGCAGCCGCCATCTTAACTCTCACCTTCTCTCACTTCGTGGCTGGTGCTGCCCAGAAGGACATGCGTTCACAAGACATTCCTCCTTTACACTAACACATTGAATTAGGGGGTGGTGGGTTCTACTGAATTCCCTTCTCCCTACTACCTACCAAATGAACTTAAACCATCTTGGGCTTAGAACCTAAGAACTGTGAAATGAGAGGAGACCACTCAGTCCATCAAGCTAATAGCTAAGCTGTCCTAATATCTGATCCAAGTGAGACCCCGCTTAGACCCACTTGTGCAATAAAAGGCACAATACATGAGAGAGAGACAGAGAAAAGACATGACAACTCACAATGTCTGTGACGTCCCCAGTTTTCCAGCCCTTCAGTTGCATTTTGGAGGCTGGGATCTGGAGCTCCATTTCAAGGATTTGCTTCATTTCACCTGAAAGGGGAAAGCAAAGATCTTATGAGGGTGAGGAGTGTATTTAGGTATTGTGGCGTAATCAGCCGGATGTGTCATCTGGAATAAAAAAATAATACGCGTAAAGACAACTGTGTCCAACATGTCTGATATTTGCTAGGCCCGAGTCCACTTTGAAGTGAAAGCAGTGCTCTTTTAGAAGCAGGACTGGCCAACAGATCTACTTTAGATGGAGGTGGAGAAGTTCTTCTACCACGCTAGGTACAGCTGGCACATTAAGCCTCTCTGATAGCACTACAGGTAATTTGGCATCAGAAGTCAACATCTCTATATTTGTAAAATCCAACGTCTGTCTGTATGCTTTTCAAGAGAGGACTACTTCATGGATTTAGATCGGGTTGTTTTCTAGAATTTGCTTGAATATTCCGGTTGATTTTGAACCAACTTCCCTCATCGCCCTAAGAATCATAGTTCACTTGCAGGAGCGTTATATTGGCGCTAATCCAAGAGAGAGGCTGCAGGCCGAGGGGAGGGTGGAAGCGTGACGTCAGGAGTGGGGGGCCGGGTGGGGCCCTCCTCACTGTCCTGTTTCACTACTACGCGGGCAGAGCCACGGGGGATGGCTAGTCTCTGATAAAATGTCCACAGCAAGTTGGTTAGTCCCAAAGAAACGTCGCTAAAGGGTGAATTGTAGGACTTGACATTTGTTGAGGATTCAGGTGACTTGCAAACTTTTACAAAATTAGTAGGGGGTCCAGCAAAAACAAAATGGAATCAAACAGCAACATATCGCTCTTTTGGGTGCAGTGGTCAGCATTGCGGCCTTACAGCTCCTGCCTGGCCATTGTCTTTGTGAAGTCCCAATGCGCCCCTGTTGACTTTCCCCTCTGTGAAGTTGCCCTCTGGTGGTCCTGCTGCCCTGTGTTAGGAGGCTCCCAGGATAGCTGGACTCAGCGTTGTTCAAGTTCACACCCCACAAGAACTTGCTCAAGGTTCAGTTCACACAGATTAAAATGAATAAACTGACGTTTGTAGTTCACCATTTCAATTCTGAACTAGCTCACGGTCAGTTCATTTTGTATTTTTTAAGGAGTGAGAATAAATGACCCCTGAATTTTCTTTTTTCAATTTTGCATGCCTATTTAGTTAATACAGTGTTTTTGAATAAAATGCAATAATTATGAAGACTTTTTTATTTAAACTCACTTTATTGAATTATACCCAGCAACAAACACGTATAACCATATATGCTAATATCCTCCTGGTCAAAAAAGAAATTAAACAGATGCAAGTAGACATATAAATGGCCGCTCGATTTCCAACCGTGTGACACAACCGATTACGCTGCCGGTCAAAATTCGCGTCACAAATTGCATGTCCAACGGGGAAAAATATAAAGGAAGTACAACGAAGTACAACATTTTCCTAAAAGCGAAAGTTGAGGTTCACCACCTGCTTGTGTCCACCGGGGTGCTGCTTAAGCACAAGCAGGCAGACACTGACAGTGCCGATTTGATTTGACATCATTTTTTCCCAAATACAGATAAATGGCAAAGCATTTGTATGAAATAAATATTCGTAAAAACGCACTATTTGTGCTTATCTGAATACCGTATTCAGATTCGGCTCCACCCCTACATTACGGGGTAAGGCAAAACGTTTAATCTGGACCGAAACCAGATCCAGAATGTCACCTAAAACTGAACTAGCTCACGTTCAAGTTCTTCACTTAAAATTACATTAGGGGGCTTCGCTCGCCAACCACTGTGTTTGTTTTTCCGGATACACACTTTTAAGATTTTTTTTTTCTTGGAATTGGTGCTATTTCATTAGTTTCACTTTTATTTCAGAACTTCACTAAAAACAATATTTGGAGTCTTTCGAGTCCCAACGTGCTGAATCTTTTTAATGAGGTCAGTGAGACGTGTTTAATGACTTTGTACCATAATTCAGGATAGCTTTCACTGATTGGAATTTCAGCACAGACTAAACGATCTTCATCATCAGCAGTTAATTTTTTTGCGCAGTAACCAATAAATGCATGTGAGGTAAACCCCCTTTTGAAATTCTCTGCCTTAAGCTTCAAAGCCTTACAATATTTCCATACTTCTGACATATCCCCTTTGTCCATATATTCGATCTCTATTCGCCTTTTCATTATTTCTCTGAGTAATAATTTCCCTTTTTTTGCGCTAATGCGATCTTTCATTTTTTTCTGCTTTCATATTCTGTATCTTCCTCTGCATGTGCTTCGCGCCTACATTTTTTTTTTTTTTTGAGTCTTTTGAATCTCAGTCTTCATTTTCTCTAACCTGCTTTACATGTGTTTACCCCCCTTGTTTTTTAGCCTCTTTATGACGTTTTACTTTGTTTTCTACTCTGCTGTCTTTTATTTCTGACCTCGCTTTGTCCTGCTTTTTTTTTTTTTTTTTTTTTTTTAATGACACCTGGTCCGTGGTGATTATTTTCCCTTTTATCCGAGTAATAATTTCCGTTTGTTTTACGCTCCTGCGATCTTTACTTTCTTTTTTTTGATACTTTCTAATTTTCCTGCTTTCATATTCTTTAACTTTCTCCGCATGTGTATCGCGCCAACTTTTTTTTGAGCCTTTCAAATTCCACTGCTTTCATAATCTCTTACCTGCTCTGCATGTGATTAGCGCCAACGTTTTTGAACGTCTTTATGAAGTTCTACTTTGTCTTTTAATTCTGAGCCCGATTGGACCTGCTTTTTTTTTTTTCCAATTCCACTTGTTCCGGGCTGATTATTATTTTCCTTATTTTCTGAATTTGCACTTAGATTATTCTTTTTCTTTTCTGTCTCTCCAACGCTTCTGAGTCTCTTTTCTCTGCGCTGCTTTCTTCTTCGCTTAGTCGTCTACGTTTCATTTATAACGTACTGTCCTTATACGCTTTACATGAGCTGAGACCCTGGATCTGTGCCTGCTCAAATCCTTGCACTCACACGACCGAATGTGTTGCTGCCCGTGCTCTTATTTATTTGTAAGTAGGGTGTCTCTTGCAAGAATCTCATGTTCTACGTCATCACGAGACAGTCCTGGCTCAATCTCTTGGCACAAAGTCTCATGTTTGAGGTCCCCGCGAGATGCTCCGCGGCCAGTCTCTTTCGTCTCGCGGGTCTTTTAAGTGTCTTCCGTGATCTTCACGTGAAGATCACGTCTCATCTCCAGTCTCTCTCTCCCAGGATTTTTTTTTTATAATAGAGAGATTATGTTAAGTCCACCGTTCTTAAAAAATGAGCTTGGTCAATGAAGGCGCCCTTTTGAACGAGTTCACGCACAACACTGGCTGGACTAAAGATGAATGAATGATTGACTTGGAGCATGGCGGCACTGCTTGGTACTTCACAACTGTCATTAGTATGGTCAAACAGTACAGGACCCCTGGGCTTTGCAACCTTTTCTTAAACCTCTAGGGGCTTCTTACCCACAGAACTTGAATCCTCGAGCACGACATCCACACTGCGGTCCCGGTAGTCCACACGGAAGTTGAGCATGCGTGGCTGCCGCTCCAGAATCTGTCTTGTTGGCACCACTGGGCAGAAGGCTGAAGAGGAGGCTGGTGGGGACGAGGATGGGATGGCCACAGGCTGGTTGTTAGGGCTGTAGGTTGTCCCCTGGGAAGTCTCCGCTGGGAAGCCACTGCAATGCAAGGCAGACACAATTCTAGGGATAAACACTGGTACAAGGGAAACATGGGAATTTGACTCACAACATCATCAATACACGCCATTATGGCATGAACGAGCTACACAGCTATCATTACTAGAAAGGGAAGGGCACAGTGACCAAAAGGACCCCCTGGATGAGGATGTGAAATGTGGACTTGGGGGTTACACCTCTGAGAAAATGGAGACGTGTTGCTGGAAGGGGTGCTTAGTGGGGAATTCTGTAAAGCTGAGAGAAGTTTGTTGTTCGCACCTCTACTGTCTTTTGTTTTTTTGGTTCATGCAGTTTCTTCTCTCCCCACATGCCACCCACCACTAGCAGCCAACTCCTCATTTATACCACTTTCTGGCCCAACAAATAAAGCGTTATGATGTTGAAGAAATACTCCACAAGAAATCAGTTACCTTGCATTGCTTGTGTGATGAGCAAGAAAAACCGATACATGAAATCACATGTCTTCACGGAGAAAACATTTTGATACAATGGACATGCGTGGTGATCCAACTTGAACAATAAAAAGTTCCAAAATGTAGTCGTGAAAAAAAAAAATAAAAAAAATCACTAATTCTGCATAATCCAAAATGACAGTTACTGAATAAGCTCACAGCATTCAAAAGACGGACACTGAACAGCCAGTCGTCAGAACAAATGCTTTACACGTACGTCTGCGCCTGCTCACCTCTTTAATGGAGGAAGAGGAGCCAATGGTAGGGACAAAGAGCTTATCAGGTGGAGGGAGAAGGGGACCTGTATGTGGGCACCCCAAATTATTAAAACCCAAACAGACAGCGCACACACACACACACTCACCTTTGTAAAATGCCGTTCTCTTGAGGGATCACTCCATTAATAGCAGCCTGTCAACAGAAACACAGAAGGAGGATTTTTAGATGAGGTCATCAGAAGCACTTGCAGTTGCGCGATATTTCTCAAATATCATATCTCTTTATTCCTCATAACTAACTGATAATATCGATACACAATCATTTATCTCTGTTTATAATCAAACTTGATATTAAAACTAACCGTCCCCCGTGGCTCCGCCCATGTAGAAGTGAAACAGGACAGTGAGGAGGCCCCGCCCGGCCCCCCCACTCCTGACGTCACTCTTCCCCCTCCCCTCGGCCCGCAGTCGCTGTCTCGGATTAGCATGAATATCTCGCTCCTGCAAGCAAACTTTGATTCTTAGTGAGATGAGAAAAGTCGCAAAATTAACCGGAAAGTTCTAGAAAAAAACCCGATCTAAATCCATTAAGTAGTTCTCTCGTGAAAATCGGACAGATACACAGTCAGACAGACAGACGTTGGATTTTATATATGAGAGAGAGAGACAGAGAGAAATAGACGATATTTTCACAGTTCAAAAGCGGTGGTGGAATTTTTGCCTGATTACATATGCATTACCTCGATTACGTGCAAAATAAAAACAGTTACCTAAAAACATTGAAAAAGTGTTATTATTATATAATATTTGTTGCATTAAATTACTATCGGTAAAACTGCATTTAGCCACATTTAATTATGATGATGGCGGAAATTAAAAAAAAATATAAAATGAAATGTATTACCAGGAATACGATGGGGATGTAGCAACTTATTATTCCTATTACATCTTTATATTTACATGGCAGGTTCAATGTTTACACGTTATTGTTAAACTGATGGAGTATAAATTAAAATAAAATTAATAATAGTTATTGAAAGAATAGGCATTATATTGAATACAGTTTTTAATATCGTGTACACATTTATATTTCCATGATACAAAAAATTCAGTTAGTTGTGTAAATAAAATACTACTTTTGGTTGAGGAATTTTTCCCAAATTTCATATCGGTTTGCTTTTTTCATTATAAATATCTATACAAAATCTGAATCCTCTGTCTGTAATTATAACCATAGTTTACTTGCCGGAAGTGGCCCAAAAGTTGATAGGATTCCTTATATTTGATATAAAGCAGGTGTACAAAATGTCACTGACCGAGGTCCAAGCATGTTCGAGTTATCAAGTTTACACACAGACAGACAGACATTATTTGAAAAATGGTATTTTCAGACTCAGGAAGGTCTAAAACGTCAAGATTAATCAAAATCTTGTGGTTTGATTTTTTCCGCGATTCCTATACTCTTCTCCATACTGTGTATACGACTAAGACTACACAGCCACACTTCCAATCCCCCAAAATTCACCTCCTTAGCATTACGTTTACCCCCGGAAAAGCCAAATCAAAAACATGGGATTATTTTTCAACAATAAACTAAGTTATTACTTATAACAGATACATAAACACCGTATAGAAGGTGTGTCTAATGTCCAACGCTGTACTTGCACATAATGCCAGAGCGCCTCATCTTGTACAACAGATAAGTGCACTGAAATTCTAGACAAGTCGGCCGCCATATTCTTCTTGGCACTCGCTTTACTCACCCCGATGTCAGCAAACCTGCGAGAATCCAACAAGCCCAGGTTACTCTTTGAACGATAAATACATTAAATGTGGCTGAATGTTAAACACCCACATGTCAAGTTATTTTTAGATGAGTGCTGTGCGTATTTCATCAGTTACGGACACTCGTAATTTAAATGATGAATATGTATTTCCTGTTATTTGTAAATGGGTGACATTCAGGAGAAAATGTTGACTCATTTACATTAAAATTACTGCTAATAAAGAGTGGTCAGTGAAATGCAGTTGACCAAACTGGATCTCCCCTGAGAGAAGTGACATTTAAGAATCTCATTTTGTGTGCGGTACTCGCTTATCGCTACAGAACATTTAGAACAGTCTCGACGAGAACAGGCCATTCAGCGTCCTATCATCCTCTTAATTCCTTACCCACTACTTCGTGTTGTCTTCTCTTCGGTGAGCACTTTGGCGCAGTTTTTATTTCATTCATTTGCCACTTTGTGGGAAGTTTCAATCGCTAGTTTCCCTCACTTTGCAAAAGCAAATCCATTCCTGAAAACACCTTTTTTTAGGTGGATTTCAAACAGGTAATATTAATAAAACTAATAATTCGTTACATTCATATAGCGCCTTTCACCCAACTCAAAGTGCTTAGACAGAGGGGAGCCATTCCAACCACCACTACTGCGTAGCTCCAACATGGATGATGGGACGGCAGCCATTTTGCACCTATACGTTCACCACACATCAGCTGTTAGGTGAGACAATTAGAGACGGGGGATGATTGGGGGGCCAGAATGACTAGGCCATGGGGGGCAATTTAAGCCAGGACATCGGGATACACCCTACTTTTTATGAAGGATACCCAGGGACCTTTAATGTCCACAGAGAGTCCAGACCTTAGTTTTGTGTGTCATCCACAGGATGGCACTGTTTACAGCACGGTGTCCCCGTCACTACACTGGGATCCACATTCAGACCACAGGGTTAGCGCCCCCTGCTGGTCTCACCAACACCTCTTCCAGGAGCAACTCAAGCATTTCCTAGATGGTCTCCCATCCAAGTACTGGCCTGGCCTGAACATCTGAAGAGAAGGTGCCATAGCTGCTGTATGTATGGCTTGTTCTGCCCTACAATGGCACTGCAGCTACTGTTTGTACAAAAAGCAATCAGAATGTCCCGTGTTCCAGGTACAGGTATACATGGTGCTATCTTCTCTGTGTAACACTTCAGTCACTCGTTTACTGCATGTTTGTCTTGCCAGTTCTACTGACCTCCACTCATCTCCTGATTCACTTACTAATTAAAACTCAGTGGTCATCCTTGTCAAGCACTGGCGTCCGAGGATCACCTTTTGGGCTCTACAAAGGTGTGCAATGCCACTCCACACCCTGAGGGGGTGCTGCTGCTAAGAGTATCATCTCTTATTTTCTCTGCACTGTCGAGAAGACGCCCCATGAGGGCATCTAAGCCACTCCCACGTCATCCAGAGAGGCCCCGCCCCTTTTGGTCAGAAGGTGCCTCAGCTGGAGCAGGGACCCCGACACAGAGAGCTGAACCTTGAGAGGAGCCGAGTTGGTTCAGAAAGCGGTGGCAGCGAACTTTCTATTCATTTTTTTTGGTGTTTGGTGGTCCGCTTGACCTCCCCAACATCTGTTCAGGATACTTTGGCTTTAATTCTTAATAATAATAATTCTTTGCATTTATATAGCGCTTTTCTCACTACTCAAAGCACTCAGCAACTGCAGGTTAAGGGCCTTGCTCAAGGGCCCAGCAGAGCAGAGTCCCTTTTGGCATTTACGGGATTCGAACTGGCAACCTTCCGATTGCCAGTGCAGATCCCTACCTCAGAGCCACCACTCTACCATTGCGGACAACCAGCTAATAAAATGCAAGTGTGGTTACTAAACAAAAGTTCCCCGATTTTTTTATCGGAACAAAACTCTGCAAAAGTCAATCCATTCCTGAAACCCCCCCCCATTTTTAAGGTGAATTCATACAGATAATTGCCATTTCTTTAAAAATGAACAGTGTTATCCACAACCGAGACTTTAGCAAGTTGTCCCTGGACATGTGTGCTCATTCTACTCGATTTGCCTCCTATGACTTGCTGGGCGGCCCACCCACTGATTTCAATGGCAGAAGAAACACTGCAATGCCCATTTCTGTCCTGTTCCTTTACTGGCCCAGGTCCATTGTCAGTGTCTCCTCGTTTATTTTGTGCTCTTAAGCCCCACTCAGTGCGACTTTGGTTCAATGTGTCACCCTTGGCCACTGGCACCCGCCTGTCTTCATGTGCTGTAAGTGACACCAACCAGCATTATGCACAGAAAGAAGCAAACACCAAGTATCCTCCTTTCTTTACTTTCCTGTGCCATTTGTAACTGGAAGAGCGGAAGGCTTCCAAACAAATCACGAGACATTCTGTTTGTCTTCATACAAAAAAGCTGGCTGCAATGCCACCCTGGAGCGGAATGTGGTGAAGTAAGCAAGCCTCCGGTGATTTCAATAGAAAAACAATGTGAAGCATTCCAAATGGGCCAGTGTGGGCACTAGTGCGGGGGTCACACACTCTCCGGAGGATTCAGGGAATGCTTCATAAGAGCAACAAAACACAAGGCTCCTCTCATTCTCGAGGAAGGTTAAGCAGGACAAGAACGGAGAAAACACACAAAATGGGGGAAATCCAGGGGAGAGACAGGTGGAAAGAAAGGGGATTCAATTTTCTAACTGCGCGTGGTTGTACAGACGCCAGAAAAGTAAGACCCCAGCAGTCTGGAGACCCCGGTCTTCACTTTCTAAAAACCTTCAAGCCTGGCCGGTACTTGGATGGGAGACCAACCAGGAAAAGCTTGGGTTACTGCTGGAAAAGGTGTTGGCAAGGCCACCAGGGGGCGCTTACTCTGTGGTCTGAATGCCCCAGTGCAGTGACGGGGACACTGTGCTATAAAAATGGCACCGTCCTTCAGATGAGACGCAAGACCGAGGCCCTGACTCCTTGTGGTCATAAAAGGTATTTGGGTATACGTCATAAAGACTTTATAGTATAAAGTCTTTAGTTACTATAACTTTAGTTAGTATAAAGTTTATACCATACCAGGAGAAGGTGGGAGTGGAGGATGCCATCATCTATATGCTACACCGATCCCTCTCCCACTTGGACCGAGGCAGTAGTGCTGTAAGAATTATGTTTCTGGACTTCTCTAGCGCCTTCAACACCATCCAGCCTCTGCTCCTTAGGGACAAGATGACAGAGATGGGAGTCGACTCACACCTGGTGGCATGGATCATGGACTCTCTTACAGACAGACCTCAGTATGTGTGTCTATCTATCTATTTATCTATAAAGAGAGTCCAGGCTAAACTGCCCACCACGACCTGCTCATTCAGGCCCCCTAATAATCCCCTTCTCTCTCACCACCTAACAGCTCATGTCTGGTTAAGGTACTTGTGCAAAAATGGCTGCCATCGCATCATCCAAGTGGGTGCTGCACATTAGTGGTGGTTGAAGTGGCGCCCCGCTCACTATGTAGCATGCTTGGACTCGCGAGGAAAGCGCTACAGTCAAAGTAAAAAGTATGTGAACCCCTAAGAACTCTCTCTATTTATGTCTAACTAGCAAAATACCCGCGCTTCGCAGCGGCGAGCCACTTGGTAAGTGACAGTTCTTTGATCGATGGTGATCACCTCGATAGACATGTTAATGGGGGTACGGTTGGAACGATAAAGGAAATGGGTACCTGAACAATGTAAAGCAAGTCTAAAATACCTACACAATAACTATAATCGTAATAAACGAACAATAAAACAGCGGAGAAGCCGTGGATTAAATAAAAAGCGAAGCAAAGAAGGGAATGAAGAGACTGGAGCGACGGACGGCCTTATATAGGCAGGCAGCCAACAACGTGGGAGGCGTTGGGATGGGGGACCCAACGCCGCCTCACAAGGTGACCGAGCTGCAGGCTATGGCCGTATATATGTACGTAAGTAGGATTCAGTTAGTGTTGGGGACCCGTGTACCAAATTTCTTGAAGATGGGCCCATAGGTAACAAAGACCGTTGGAAAGTTCAATATGGCGGCCGACAGTGGCATCATACCACCAAAATAAGTACGTACATCGGTTTCGGTTAGCACAGGGAAGCCACCTACCAAATTTCGTGAAGATGGGGTCAGCCTTCTACCTACACGGGAAGTTGGAGAATTAGTGACGTTGTAAAAGTTCAATATGGCGGCCGACAGTGGCGTCATACCACCGAAATAAATACATCGGTTTCGGTTAGCGCAGGGAAGCCGCCTACCAAATTTCGTGAAGATGGGGCCATGAATAAGAAAGTTCAACATGGCGGACATTGTCAACCGTTATGACCGTTACGTGTAGAATTTCGAAATGAAACCTGCTTAACTTTTGTAAGTGAGCTGTAAGGAATTAGCCTGCCAAATTTCAGCCTTCTACCCGCACGGGAAGTTGGAGAATTAGTGATGAGTGAGTGAGTCAGGGCTTTGCCTTTTATTAGTATAGATTGCTATATAACACCTGGTCGTATCTTCATGTCCGTCACCATAATGAACAAACACCGTCTCCTAGAAATAAAGATACACAGATTTTCAGAGAATTGTTGACCATATTGAATAAATCATTCAAACTGTGAAACTGAAGGTTGGATAAAGTAAGTGAACCCTAAGCCAATGAGTTTTTCAAAAGCTCATTGCAGTCCGAATTTAGCACACGTGGAGTCCATTTAATGAGACGAATTCAGAGGTGCGGCCCAGAATGACATTGATTGGTCAAAAACACAATAAAGTTTGAGTTTGAGCTTTTGACAAGAAGCATATCCAGATGGGAGTCATGCCTTGCACAAAAGAGTTGTCTGATGAGCTACGATGGAGAATTGTTCATCTACATGAGGCTGGAAAGGGTGACAAAGTCATCTCAAAAATCTGAGATATTCATCAGTCTACTGTTAGGCAAGTTGTCTATAAATGGAGACAATCTGGTATAAGTGGGCGCCCTGCCAAGATGACCCCAAGAGCACAACGCAGAGTCAGCAATGAGGTAAAGAAGAACCCTAGAGTGACAGCAAAGGACTTGAAGAAGTCATCAGAACTGTCTGACATCTCTGATCACGAGTCAAGTACACACTGAACAAGAAAGGAGTCCATTGCAGGACAGACACCAAGAAGGAACATTGCTGAACGCCTGAAGTTTGCCAAAGAGCACTTGGACACTCCACAACGGTACTGGGAAAATGTATTGTGGAATGATGAAACCAAAATTGAACTACAGTGGTACCTCGGTATACATCCTTAATCCGTTCCAGATCCTCTGACTTATACCAAACAGGACGTATACCAAACGAATTTTTCCCATAAGAAATAAAGGGAAAATGATTAATCCGCTCCCATGAAAAAAAAAAATCCTATTGTTATTGGCATATTATACATTGATGGGGTTGTATAAAATAATTTAAACACTGCTTAATACTAAAATACATAAATACAAAAGCAATTAGATGAAATAAATGAAAAGTTAACCTCACTTTACTTTTTAATAACATCTTTGTTTTTCACAATCGTTGATACCGTCGTTCTCGGCATACGGTGTGCAGCAGCCATATCCCGGATACGCATGCCACCTTCATACTTTTCAACAATCAATTCAAATTTCACATGAAAACTCACAGAGTTATAGCGCGTACTGACGCTCATGGGCAGGCGTGGGTTTGTCTCGAGAGGGTAGCGCGCGGTGTTCTAACACGCGAGTCGTATACCAAGTTGGACTTATTCCAAAGCGGACGTATACTGAGGTTCCACTGTATTTGGGAGGAACAAGCAGAACTTCATTTGGTATAAAAAGGGCACCGCAGATCAACATCAAAACCTCATCCCTACAGTAAAGTCTGGTGGAGAGAACATCAGGATCTGGGCCTGCTTAGCTTGCCATCACTGAGGGGAAAAGTTCATCAACAAATTCTCCAGGATGATGTGAGGGTGTCTGTCCATCAAATTGAGCTCAGAAGAGGCTGGGGGATGCAACAGGACAACGAGCCCAAACATCGCAGCAAATCCGCAGCACGATGGCTCCAGAAGAACAAACTGGGCCTTGTGGAGCGGCCCAGTCAGAGCCCACATCTCAGTCCTACTGAATGACTTGAAGAGAGATGGCCACACACAGAAGACAACCAAAGAATATGGAGGAGTTAAGGCAGTTCTGCAGGGAAGAGTGGGCTCAAATCCCC
This sequence comes from Polypterus bichir lapradei, assembly GCA_026402145.1. Taxonomy (NCBI): domain Eukaryota; kingdom Metazoa; phylum Chordata; class Cladistia; order Polypteriformes; family Polypteridae; genus Polypterus; species Polypterus bichir. The sequence goes on from JANRMT010062855.1 coordinate 2,095,193, forward strand.
CCCCCATGATGTGCAGGTCTGATCTGCAGGTACAGGAAGCGCCTGCCAAAGGAGGGTCGACCAGTTATTCAATCCCAAGGTTCTCTTACTTTTCCACTACCACTGTGAACGTTGAATGCGTTTGTAAAATAAAGACATGAAAGTGTAGAGGTTTCTGTGTCATTGTTTTAAGCTCATTGTGTAGATCAGTGGTTGTGACTTCGATGAAGATCAGATCACTTTTTATGACCAATTCATGCAGTAAACCAGATCATTCCAAAGGGCTCACATACTTTTTACTTTGACTGTATATAAACGTAAAGAATTATCATTACTGGCCAGCAGCTCATTTTCATTCCAGGCTGAAGGAAGCGTAGCCAGCAGCCAAGTTCTTGGTGACGTCTGTGCACGGAGGCCCATTCAGGCACCCTGCCTCCTGCTGTTTCAGATAACGGCCGAATTGTTGGGTACGCCCGCACGTTCTGCCAGGCGCCAACACTGGTTTGGTCGCAGAGAAGACACTAAAGCTGCAGCTGCCAGCCACTTCCTTTCAGAGGACTTTCTTTGCCAAGGTTGCCGTTTCAAGCTTTGAGCGACTGGATACGGCAGACGGCTCACCAGAAGGAGCAGGTGCCTGAACACGGGTGTGTGTGTGTGTGTATTCCAAGTTAAAATAAGAAAAAGAATATCCCAGAATGCTCAGGGGAATGATGACAAAAAAAAAAAAAAAGGGTACGGCTAACACGGCCTCAATTGAGAACCTAGAAGGAGCACATTTGTCAAGATGGCTCAACGTGCTGGTGGTTCACAGTTTTTAAGGCGAGGTCCCCAACTGAAGGAAACGCTGGTAACGATAGCCGAGATCCGGGATGTCTTCATCTCTTTAATCCTCACACTGCTGATGTGCAAGGCCAAAAGCCGGAGGAACTCACTGTCATCCCAGGGCAAATTTCAGTTTAGCCCACGAGCAGGACGAGTCCTACGACGGTGCAAAGAGAACTCGACACGGCAGGACAATACGGGGGGTGCCAAGCAGGCACCACACTGTCACGGCGTCTCAAACATGCGCAAATCTGTCTGTGAAGCAACTCCATCATGGGGTAAAAGTGGCAACAACAAAAAGCTGGGTGACGCGCTGGTATCTCGGAGGGACTGCTCCGTTGGGCCCTTGACCTGAACATTGCTCCTGGGGCTACTATACAATGGCTGGCCCCCAAAAATCGTCAAGTGAAAAGACAATGTCCCCTCAGGGATTAACAAAGTATATCAAGTCAAAAAATCTAAATTCCCGCAGTTGCGCGCTGCCTCAAACTCAAAGCGTTTCTAAACGTGACCTCTTTCGTGCGTTCATAGGGTGCTGTAGCATCGCCACTGCGGGTCACGGCACTTGTTTTTGTTTATCTTGGATCCCGCGGAGGATCCTATTTTGTGCTATTTTGCGTTATGCTCTTCCTGGTTGTCCCAAGTTTGTGGATACGATCTAAAAACATAGCATTATTTCCATTTAACCTCATCATCAGATTTCTGCTTTCAGCTTCATTTACGTTCTTTATCTACAACTTAAATCCTTCATTTTGGCTTTGATTATAAGATTTATTGTGATTATCGGGTTCTCAAATTACAAATTCTGCCCCCTGTCCAGTCACTTGTCTGCTTGTCTTTTCAGTATCAGCCCTCGCCTGTTCTACTGACCTCCATTCATCTCCTGATCCCCTTCCTAATTAAAACTCTGTGCCCACCCTGAGGAAGCAGAACACTTGGTCACGTATCTGGGGATCCACACCCGGGCTGTGCTAAGTATCGCCATACCACTCTGGGCCCAGAGGGGGCGCTGGTGCTAACAGTATCATCTTATTTCCTTCCGCAGTTTTGAGAAGACACCCAATGAGGGCACCGAAGCCCCTCCCACATATTCCTAAAAAGCCCCGCCCCTTTCAATCAGACCCCCCCAAACACAATAGAATGGAAGTCCCCGGAAGAGGGTGTCACAGTTGGAACTGGAACCCCTTTAAAAGCAGGGGGGCCCATGACACTGACCCGCTGAACCTTCAGAGATACCGAGTTGGTTTATAAGATGGGGTGGCAGTGCCTGTTCTCTGCTGTGAGATACCCTCCCACCCCCGGGTACCTTTCTCTGTTCAGTTTTTTGGTGGGCCCCCCCAACATTTCATTTGGGCCTCCTTAGCTTCTTTACGACCTGCTAATAAAGTTCAAGTGAGGTCACCAAATGAAGTTCTCCAATGACAGGTAGCCATTGGTCTTCAGTGAATTTTGCACAGATTTACAGTTTATATAGGGGGAGACGAGCTCAGCGGTGTGGACCATCACACATTCAGCCCCCCAGAATAAATGTACTGAAAATTCCAACTGCTCTCTAGTTTAGAGTCCACCAGAAGGTGCGACTTCCAGATTGATGACAACAGCTTCCTCTAAGGAACGCCGGCCATCGGTGCGTTACAAAGGAAAAGCCCTGGGACAGTGACAGCTCGGAGTCACACAGAAAGTCCAACGTCTCCCCCTACTCAAATCCGCATTCGAATTCCTAAACTCCTGTTTTCGCTTCGTCATTCTGGAATAGTGAGCGTTGTTTGTGGTGGGACCCTGTGTTAGTATATAGCGGGTTGGACAACGACTGACTGACTGACTAATTTCAGCACAAGGCTGCAACAAAAAACAAAATGTGCAAAAAAAGTAAAAGGGGTCTGAAAACTTTGTGAAGGGGCTGTAAATATTAATTTAAGGTAAAGGAGGGCAATGAGAAACAAAACACAAAGTTCAGGCTATTCCCCTTGAAAACAGCAGAGGTCACCCTTGTGCCTTGAAACAGACAGCTTCTCGTACTCGAGTGACTAATGGGACTCCGAGAGCATCAAAAAGGGGGACGCGGGATGTGGGGGCACAGCGGCCTGAAAGCCCTGCTGAACAAACGACACCCGCCTGCACCTCAACAACCCACCTTCACAAACACGGAGTCCGTGGGCACAGCACACCCTGAACGTCACTAAAGAAAAGGGACATGGGGACCACAGCGAGAGGGGCAGGGGACGGCACATTGGGGACGCCTGCGTTTGCTTCTCTCCACCACACAAGATGCTTGCCTGCAGGGTGATGTCCCATGGAATGTAAAGGATGATGTCCCAAGTTTGTTAAAGTTTTTACTTTTAGAAAATAAGGAACTGAACGGATGTATGAGTGAAACACGCAGACCCACGGCCCTCAAATAAAATGCACATAAAAGCCAATTTAAAGATAGGGAGCTGGTGATGCCTCTTCTGTTTTCTAAACAGTTACTCCTTTCAGCTCTTCTAGAAGTTCAAATGTGGTGGCTCTAGGGTGAGCAGAACATTTCTCCATTACTATTTCAGAAAACACTACAGCCTGACCTGGAGCACATCGCTGACGTGACTTTGCTGACTAGTGGTCTTCAAACAGACATTCATCTAAGTATGTAAAGGCAATGCTGCCGTATGGGCAAGAGAGTCAGGACCTCTGGACGATCTTCTCAATTGTCGCTGTGTGTTTCAGCCTCGAGGTGTCTCTGTGTGGGTTCCGGACTTTGTCCTGCATGCCCATGAACTGTTGTGTTTGTCTGTGGCTCAATCGCACTTTATTGTCTTGTCATCTTATTCTTTCTCATCATCTGTGATTTGCTTGATGCTCAGCTGATGTTGCTGCTGATCTTCTTTCTCTTTCAGCCATTAGGGTGGTTATCACATTTTTTTATCAACCATTGTAGCATAAATGCATGACCGCAGGTCACTTCACCATCCTTTATGTTCACCAGGCAGCCACTACCTAAAATTTTTTGAATTTCTAGAACATAGCAGGTCATAAGCTTTCAAATACGACAAAGATCAAAGTTCCAGCCCCATTGATTTTTAAGTAATCATGTGAAAGACAGACAGACCTTAGCATTTAGATATGTGTTGTGGATGTACGAGAGGGAGAACAGACATCCTGCCTGGGAAGATGGATCAGTTTCAAACCTGGACAGGAGGCAGGAGTGGAAGGACAGACGGGTTGGCGGACAGGACAAAGAAACGACTTTGTGCCCAGCCAGAGTAATATAACAGATAGACCAGGAGAAGTTGGAGACTGGGAACAGTTCCATCCACCATACACCAGGAGGCAGTGGTCCCCTGGAAGCATCCCAGTTTGGACACCCGCAGGGGTGCTTGGGAGTTGAAGTCCAGAAGTGCAACCGTGTCGGGGTCCCTGGATGCTGGTTGAGGGAGGACCTCCCAGATTTCCATGTGACTCGGAAGTTCTTCCAAGAAAACACACAGTGGCACCAGAAATATTCCTGGGTCCAGCTAGTAAAGGAGCCAACCGCCTCACAACAAAGAGTCAAGAGTCGGAAAGCAGGGGGCAACACTCAAAAGAGGAGCAGAAGGAGAGAAAAGGGAGACCCTTGTCCTGACTGTGACTGTAGTTGGTCTTTACTGTACATTTGGTGACTTATCTATAATTATTCTGACTGTGTGAAGAACTATTGTGTCTGAGGTTTGGTGGCTCTGTGGCGTCCTGTCGTGGTCACACTCTCTCTCTATATACAGTATACATACTAGCCGTCCCCCGTAGCTCCACTGGCGTAGCAGTGAAACAAGACAAAGTTTAAAAATCAATAAACAAAAAGGTACCACTAGCTAAGTGGAGGCAAGTTACACTCCAAAACGCGGAAGTAGACCGACCCCCCACTCCCAACCTCCCCTCGGCCCGCAGCCTCTGTCTCGGATTAGCGCAAATGTATCGCTCCTGCAAACAAACTCTGATACATAGTGTGATGACGGAAGTCGCAAAATCAACCGGAAAGTTCAAGCAAATTCCAGAAAAAAACCTGAGCTAAATCCGTCAAGTAGTTCTCTCATTCGCTAGCTCAGCAGAGTTAATGTTACGCCCCGAGGCTGGTGCATGAGTGAGGAGGGTCCTGCCCCCCTACCCTTGGCCTGCCGCGTCTCTCTTGGATTTGCGCAAATAAATCGCAACTGCAAGCGAACTACGATACATAGCGCAATGAGAGAAGTCGCAGAATCAACCGGAATGTTCAAGTAAATTCTACAATAAAAACCATGAGCTAAATCCGTCAAGTAGTTCCCTCGTGAAAAGCGGACAGACATACAGATGTTGGATTTTTACAGATATAGATATATAGATACAGTGATATATCTATATTTATAAAAGTCAAATATCACTGACTCACTCATCACGAAATCTCCAAACCTTGAGGACTTCATTTGTATTGTAGGTTACCCTTGGCCCATAGGTGCTCGCTAAGAAACAGTTTTCAAAATTTCCTGGTCCAAGCGCGAAATTTCTTATAGTTTTTTAAACCCATTTGTATGTCTGTCCGCTTTTCACAAGAGAATTACTTAAGGATTTAGATCGGATTGTTTTCTATAATTTGCTTGAACATTCCTTTAATTTTGCGGCTTTCTCATCGCGCTTGAGGCACTGATTTATTAGCGCGAATCCGAGACACTCGCGTGTCTGCCTCGGGGCGTAACGTTAACTTCACAGATTTAGATTGGGTTGTTTTCTATAATTTGCTTGAACATTCCGGTTAATTTTGCGACTTCTCTCATTGCACTAAGAATCAGAGTTCGCTTGCAGAAGCGAGATATTCGCGCTAATCTGGGAGACAGAGGAGAGGTGGAAGAGTGACGTCAAGAGTGGGGGGCCGGGCGGGGCCCTCCTCACTGTCCTGTGAGGAGGATGGCTAGTATATCTATCTATCTATATCTATATATACCCCTAGCTACGCTCCACATAACGTCCATTCACCAATGCCTGGCCACATAAGGTTACAACAGAGTTCAGAAATCTCAAGAACAGGACATGGTGGACACAACTGGATGTAGCTAACACAACAGCTTCCTGCACACAACACATGTCTCTCATGTCTCTTGTACACAAAGCAACTGTGCTGCCTGTAGTGT
>JANRMT010062855.1:2101117-2122789 GCA_026402145.1 Polypterus bichir lapradei
TATGATGATCGGGTTATCCCTGCTAACTGTAGAGTGCCCAGTAAACTAATAACATTTATGCTGTCCCGGTCATTTGGGAGTCTGACACCCTGACCTCCAAACTTTGGCTCCCCTTACCTGAAAAATCTCGAAACCCATTTGTCAATAACAGACACACAGAATAAGGAAGTGTTCATTATCCAGCTACAGACCAACGCAACACCTGCATTGGATGGTTGGATGAATGGATAGCGTAGTTGGCAGGATTAGATAGATAGATAGATAGATAGATAGCGTAGTTGGTAGGGATAGATAGATAGCTAGCGTAGTTGGCAGATCCGCTCCACAAGGTGGGTGGTTAGCCGCCGATTTAGAGAAGAAGCGGGTACAACGGTAGTAGAGATACAAAAGATGCCAGGAAAGAGGGAGGGAAGATGGAAGGATGGCCGGCTCTTAGTGGTCTGGTCATGGCGGGGGGCCGAAGGGGGAAACCACAGGTGTTGGTGTCTCCACCGGCTGAACAAGCCAAGGGGTCAGCTGGGGAGACTGGAGAAACGGAAGTTACGTTGAGCTCAGTTAGAACGACGATGGCAAGAATACGGACCCGATGACCGAGTAGTTTTTATTTCGATTTTTGGATTACTGAATTTAGAATTCGCTGAGCTTTCACTTGGAGTTTGAGGAGCTGCTCATTTACTGAAGATATTCAGACACTGCACCTTCTGAACACTTTGTGTGGTTGTTCATAAAAGCACTCAGCACTTTGTGCCAACCCCTTGCTGACTGTGTGTGCCCGGCTCTTAATCGGGCCCGGCTGATGAAATTGAAATCAGGTGACTGGCTTGGTCGTTCCAAGAATTTTCCATTTTTTAGTTCTGATAAACTCCAGTGAGGCCTCAGCGGTGTTTTGGCTCATCATCTTGTTGGCACATGAAGTGCCGTCCAGTGAGTCTGGAGGCCTTTACTGAAACTTGAGCAGAATTCATTGTGTGGCTGGCATCAGCAGCTCCATCATCAGTGAAGAGAAGTGTGCCATGACCTGTGGCAGCCATCCATGGGCAAGCCATAACACCCCCAGCACCACCATGTTTAAGAGATGAGGTGGTCTGCACTGGATCTTGGGCAGTTCCTTCTCATCGCCACACTTTGTCTCATCTGTCCACAAGACCTTTACCCAGAATTCTGCAGGCTCCTCGACACTCCTTTTCCCTCAAACTGTAATCTGGCCATCCTGGTTTTGTGTTCTCCATCTTGCTGGATGGCCTCTGTGTTTCTGCTCGTGAAGTCTTCGGCTGACATGTCCTCATCGGCCCAATGAAGACCCCCTGTCTGACAGGCGTTTGGTGCTTCTTCTTCACCATAATGAGGATTCTTCTGTCCTCAGCAGTGGAGGTCTTCCTTGGCCTAGCAGTCCCTTTGTGATTACTGAGCCCACCAGTGTGTTCGTTCTTCTTCATCATATTCCAGTTGATTTTCATCATCCTAATGTTTTACCGATGCCTCGGAGGGTTTTATTCTCGTTTACCAGCCTCATGATGGCTACTTTGACTTTTATTGGCACGACTTTTGCCCTCATGTTGAACAATGGCAACTACAGACTCCAAAGGGTAGAAGCAAAGCCTGGTGTCTTAGGAAGCCACCCGAGGAACCACAAACACCAGGGACATTGACTGTCCCAAACATTATGGTGGCCAGGAAGGGGGTGACATGTAGAAAAGGTGTTGTGTGACAGAAAGGTCTGCAGGTCCCCTTGCAGTGTGCACTTTAATCACAATGTCTGAATTGTTTGGTTTGTCATTTTAAAGTGTGGAGTGGGGTTGAAATCGAGGAGACGTGCGTCCTTGTCCCCGTCACTATGGAGGGCGCTGGATAATGGAGGCTGATCAAGCACATATTGTTCAGCCCAGTTAGAAGCCAATGTCACACTCAGTTCCATTTTGTTTCCTCTTTAAGTCAATCAGATGAAAACAGATTGTTGCTTTGCTGTTTTTTGTTTTTTCTTTCAATCGAATCGAATTCTAAGAACTGTTATTGTCAGCTTTTCTTGTGCATTAAAGGAAACTTATCGCACAGCATGGCGGAGATACGCAGAGATCAACTCAAGTTTTCTATTTTTTTCACTTCTCATTCTTGGAAATTCTCAGTTGCAATTCTCACTTTCCTCTTTGGTGCCCCCGCCATAAGCCCGCTGTGGGCTCTGCTCACCACGCAGGAAGGGTTTGCCTGATTTCATCTTGGTTATTTTTTTTGGGGGGGGGTGTGATTTGTGCTCAAGTTCAGCCCTGGCGGTCCACACTTGGCTGCAGGTGTCATTCCAATTCAGTCTTTTAAATGAAAAGCCAATCACTGCACAAGTGACATCTTTGGGCTTCCTCAGAGTTAACCTGCTTGCTAAGATTCTTTTAGTCCTGCATTCTCCAGTTTTTAATTGCTTCATTATTTCATAATTAGGTGGCACTCAAAAACGAGATGTCACCTCATGTGCTCCCATTTCCACTTGCATGTGTCCATCATGAAGCGTCCGTCATTATTAGGTAGACAGGTGCGTCTCAATAAATTAGAATATCATTGAAAACTTCATTTATTTCAGTAATTCAATTCACAAAGTCTGCGGTGGGCTGGCGCCTTGCCCGGGGTTTGTTTCCTGCCTTGCGCCCGGTGTTGGTTGGGGTTGGCTCCAGCAGACCCCCATGACCCTGTAGTTAGGGTATAGCGGGTTGGATAATGGATGGATGAAATTCACAAAGTGAAACTCACATATTATATGGATTCATCACTCACAGAGGGATATGTTTCAAGCGTTTATTTCTTTCCATTTTTCTGATTATGGCCTACAGGAAATGAGAACTCAAAATTCAGTATGTCAGAAAATTAGAATATTACATAAGACCAACAAAAAAAAGATTTTTAATACAGAAAAGTTGGCCGACTGAAAGTCTGTCCATGTAGGCACTCAATACTTGGTCGGGGCTCCTTTTGCATGAATTACTGCATCAATGTGGCGTGGCATGGAGGCGCTCAGCCTGTGGCACTGCTAAGGTGTTATGGAAGCCCAGGATGCTTTGAGAGCGGCCATCAGCTCGTCTGCATTGTTGGGTCTGCTGTCTCTTATCTTCCTCATACATTCTCTATGGGGTTTAGGTCAGGTGAGTTTGCTGTCCAATCAAGTCCAGTGATACCACGATCATTAAACCAGGTATTGGTACTTTTGGCAGTGTGGGCAGGTGCCAAGTCCTGCTAGAAAACGAAGTCGCCATCTCCATAAAGCTTGTCAGCAGAGCTGGTAGACATCTGGCTGCACTGACTTTGGACTTAATAAAACACAGTGGACCAACACCAGCAGGTGACATGGCTCCCCAAATCATGACACTGGACCTCAAGCAACTTGGATTCTGTGCCTCTCCACTCTTCCTCCAGACTCGGTGACCTTGATTTCCAAATTGATCTGAAAAGAGGACTTTGGACCACTGAGCTGTTAACAGTCCAGTCCGTTTTCTCCTTAGCCCAGGTTCAGGAGTGGCTTGACACAATGAATGCTGTGACAGTTGTAGTCCACGTCCCTGATACACACGTCTGTCTGTGTGTGGTGGCTCTTGAAGCACCGTCTCCAGCCGCGGTCCGCTCCTTGGGAATCTCCCCCAAATTCTTCACAATCCTCTCAAGGCTGCGGTTCTCCCTGTTGCTTGTGGACCTTTTTCTGCTGTCACATTTGTTCCTTCCACTCGACTTTCCATTAATATGCTTGGCTACTGCACTCTGTGAACAGCCAGCTTCCTTAGCAATGACCTTTTGTGGCTGGGGGTCTCAATGACTCTCTTCTGGACGACTGTCAAGTCAGCAGTCCGATTGTGTGGCCTACTGAAGCAGACTGAGAGACCATTTAAAGCAGGGGTCCTCAATCACAGTCCGCAGTGGCTGCAGGTTTTTCTTCTTAGTGATTTCCTAATCTGCGGTGGGCTGTCGCCCTGCCCGGGATTTGCTCCTGCCTTGCGCCCTGTGCTGGCTGGGATTGGCTCCAGCAGACCCCCGTGACCCAATGACTGATTTTTCTAATTAGAACTAGGGCCTCGCTGATAACGAAACTTGGTATTTAACTGTATGCCTTGTTTGTGCTTTCATCCATTTAAGGGAAATTGTAATTGCACTGTCGAGTTTCTTTCCCCGAGAGCATTATCCATGGGTTTTGTGGACTAGAACAGAACTAAACTTAACGCTCCTTCCAATTCCCCTCTCATTTATTTCTAAACATTTCTTTTTTAACACAGACACTTCGACGGAAGCCGAGAGAGGACGTGCAATATCGTTATTTTTTTTAAATTGTCTCCTCGAGATAACAGACTAATTTTATCGAGATCTCGAGAAAATGTGCTGCGTCGATCAATACAGATGTGCTCTTCTGCCATTTCAAACAGGACGTGGCTTCAATAAGCTAAACATTAAACGTTAGATACAATTATTTCATAATTTCGAGAAAACAAGATCTTTTCTTTTATTGAGATCGATAAAATTATTCCATTGTCTTGAGAAAACAAAGTTCGTTTTCTCGAAATCTCAATAAAATGATTCCGTTATCTCAAGAAAACAATTCAATAAATAACAATATTGCACGTCCTCTCTCGGCTTCCGTACACGTTTAATGCACAGGTTTAAAAGGAAGCACGTTGGCTGGAGAGCTGCTGGTTTATTAGTTCTCTGCATTTTATTATTAACTAATGTCAGATTAACACCACAGGCAACAATTACATTTTTAAATACAGCTGCTAAAATTAAGGGTTCTGAATTTTAACAGGCAAGAGAACTAAAATGAAGCCCAAAACTGTATTGCTTCAGTAGTAAATAAATGGACTCTAATTAAAAAATTGGTTGAAATGGAAACCTGCAGCCACTGCGGCCCTCCAGGACTGTCATCGAGGACGCCTGATCTACAATGGAATTAAATTTGTCTTTGATGAATGAAAGTGCTAACACCAAGTTTCATTACCAGCAAGGACTGAGGTCTCATTGGGAAACTGGCTGGAAAGAAAACCTGCAGCCACTGCGGCCCTCCAGGACCGTGACTGAGGACCCCTTTGCAGGTGTTTTGGGTTAATTAGCTGAGTGGAGTGGGACACCAGGAGTCTACAATATTGAACTTTTTCACAATATTCTAATTTTCTGACATACTGAATTTTGGGTTCTCATTAGCTATAAGCCACAATCAGCAAAATGAAGAAAGAAACGCTTGAAATGCATCACTCTGTGTGTAAAGAATCTAAATACAGTGGGTATAGAAAAGAATCCCCCCCTTCAAAATATTCCCATTTTTTTTTTTTGCTTTACAGCCTTAAATGAAAAAACACACAAACCAATATTTCTTCCCAGCTTTACTTACTCAATGCAAGAGAAAGATATCACAGCTACAGTTCAGACGAATGATAAAAAATCAAAAACAAAACATCCTGAGATTAATAAAGGACCCCCCCCCCCCCATGTCACTGTCATTTTGCTGAACCACCTTTTGCTTTAATGACAGCCTTGAGTCACTTGTGATTCTTCTCTCTCAGCACACCTAGATTGAGTGATATTTGCCCCCTTTTTTTCTTTATAGTTTAACTGGATGGTGAGCGTTGGTGGTCTGCTATCTTCAGATCTTTCCACAGATTTTCAGTGTGATTTAGGTCTGGGCTCTGACTGGCCACACCAGGACATTCAGCCACTGTGTGGTCAGTTTTGCTGTGTGCTTCAGGTCGTTGTCGTGTTGAGAGGTGAACATTCTGCCCATCTTCACCTTTCTGGCAGAGGGTAGCAGGTTTTCCTCAAGAATTTGACGGGATTTTGTCCCATCCATTTTTCTTTCTATCCTAACGAGAGCCCCAGGCCCCCGACAACAGGATGCTGCCCCCTCTATATTTTACTGTAGGTATGGTGTGTTGTGGATGGTGAGCTGCATTGGTGGACCGTTTGGTGTTGAGGACAAATAGCTTGATTTTGGTCTCATCTGACCAGAAGACCTTTTTCCACTTGGCATCAGAATCTTCAAGGTGCATTCTGGGAAAGCTCAAACGAGCCTTAATGTGGCCTTTCTTGAGAAGTGTGACCCTCCTGAACAAGCCACAGTTATGGTGGAGCGCTTGTGAAATTGTTGTCACCTGCACACCATTAATGACCACTCTGTGCCATCAAATCCTGTAACTCCTTCAAAGTGGCCACTGGCCTCTCTTACCAGTTTTCTTGCTCTTCCATTCAGTTTGGAGGATCCATGGAGGGTCCTAGTAGTACCAAACACTTCTTTATGATGGACTTTACTGAGCTCCTTGGGATTGATAAAGCCTTTGAGATTTTTTTGTCTCCATCTCCTGCCTTATGACCATCCACAACTCCATCCCTGAGATCTTCTGAAAGTGGCCTGCCACCCATAGTCAGTTGTTTGCTGTCAGTTGCTCTACCAAGCAAGGGGATGAAGGCTCCAGGAACAGCTTCACTAATCACACTCATTACAACTGAGCACAGGTGGAAGGAAGCCAGTGACCACGATGGGAATGGTGGGCACTGACACCTGATTGAGTTTAGGAGGTGGGTGATCTTTTATTAATCTCAGGATTTCTTGTTTTTTATTTTTTTAAATTCTTCTGAACTGTAGCTGTCATATCTTTCACTCAGATGTTACAGATTGCACTGAGTAAGTAATGCTGGAAAAAATATTGGCATGTGTGTTTTCATTTAAGGCTGTAAAGCAAAAAAAAAATGGGAATATTTCAAAGGGGGGGATTCTTTTCTATACTCACTGTATATGAGTTTCACTTTTTGAATCGAATCACTGGAATAAATCAACTTTTCGACGATATTCTAATTTATTGAGTTGCACCTGTGTATGGAAAGAAAAGGAAAATTAAAAAGACTGAGATGTGGTCAAAGACCGGCAAGGGTTAAAAAATCAAACAGGAAACCAGAAACCAAAGGAGTAAGACATTACTGAGGGTCAAAGTCAGACAATCCCACCAGCAGGCCCAACCTGAGAGAAAAACAAACCACCGCTAAGAGAAATGAGGAAGTTATTTTATCCACCGAGGGATGAAGAAAAACGAATTTGCGGTCCGGTGACGTAACAGCCCTGACCGTCACGGTTACGTGATTAAAGAAAACGAGACGTTAACTAAAAACGCCTTTCTCGGTACTCACTCTCTTTAAGAATAAACCACAGGAACTGATCCCTGATAATTCAGAGCCCAAAATAAATCCAGAAAATGGATATTATGACAACTGGCCACAGCAAACTTGAATTTTTTTTTCTTGTACTCTATTTTACCTAAACATTTCATCGTACACTTAAGCAGCTACTTTATTAGGACCACTGCTCTACCACTTAAGAGGAGGAATCGACTCAATAAGGGGCTTTCTTGTGGGTTTTTGGCCCCTGCCTACTCAACAGCATCACACAATTCCTTCCCATTTTTCAGTTGTGAACAGCTCAGTCCAACGGTACTTTACTAAAATGATGAGGAACAAACTTCTATCAGCATGGACACAACAGGCTGGACTTACGTGCCTTCGAATGCAAACCTTTGGCACAGTGGGGCACATCTCACTACATCTTACTCGTTCATTTATTTATTGCTTATCCAGAAACGGGACGTGGGAGCAGCAGCCTTAGCAGCGAGGCCCACGTGTCACTTTCCCCAGCCACAACTTGCCAACTCATATCGTGGGGTCCCAAGGCATTCCCAGGCCATCTGGGAGATGTAATCCTCCAGGTGAGCCCCGGGTCTTCCCTGGGGTCTCCTCTGCCTCCTAAGAGGCATCCAACCCACCATCAGAGTCCTGAACCACTTCAATTGGCTCCTCTCGGTGCGGAACGTCAGCGGCTCTACTTTGGACATCTCTGGACGTCTGCGCTTCTCACCCTATCTTTAAGGGAGAGCTCAGCCACCTTGTGCGGAACACTCATTATGGCCGCACGTACTCACAATCTCATCCTTTCAGTCACTACCCAGAGCTCATGACCATAGGGGAGGGTAGGGACGTAGACCGACTGGTCAATCGAGAGCTTCGCCTTCTGGTTCAGCTCCGTCTCCATCACTACGGATCGGTATTGCGACCCCATAACTGCACTCACCACCACAATCCATCTATCGACCTCCCCATCCCTTTCCCTCTCACTCATGAACAAGGCCCCAAGGTACTTAAACTCCTCCACTTGAGGCACTCGGAGAGGGCAGTCTATACCCTTTTACTACTGAGGACCACAGCCATGGAGGTGCTGATCCTTGCCGATTCACATTTGGTTGTAAACTGTCCCGACGCGTGCTGGAGTTCCCAGCCTGATGAAGCAAGCAGGGCCACGTCATCTGCAAAAAGCAGAGAACAAATTCTAAGGCCTCCAAACTGGACCACCACTCCCCTCCCCAGCTGTACCTTGATATGATGTCTGTGAACATCACAAACAGGATAGGAGATGAAGCACAGCCCTGGCAGAGTCCCACACTCACTGGGAACGGCGCTGTATGTGGACACAGCACTCTCTTTATTAGAGGCCCCTGGGACAGTGCCAGGACACCCCACAGAATCCTCCGAGGAGCACGGTCATACGCCTTCTCCAAGTCCACAAAACACATGCAGACTGACTGGGGAACCAGAATCCCCATGAGGCTGAAGAGCTGCTCCACCATTCCACGGCCAGGACTGAATCCACTTTGCTCCTCCTGGTGACTGAGCACAGCCTCCCTTTTTGTCACCCTGGCATAAGCTTTTCCAGGGAGGCTGAGGAGTGTGATCCCCCCAATAGCTGCAGCACACCCACCCGTCCCCCTTTTTATAAATAGGGATGCCCACCACAACACAACACAACACTGAAAAGGCGCATCAACTCCATTACGGACAGTTCCTTCACCATCTTACTGCTAACTGTTATCAGACGGCAGCAGCTCTCTCTCAATATCCAAGCTAGACGCTCCTGTGTGTGTTTGTGGGGAGTTGTGATTTGTTATAATATTTATATTTTAATGGAACATCTGAAAAGTTTTAATTTTCCCCTGGAAGACAAATACAGGACAGGGCTATTCAAAATGAAAGAGCAGATTACAAAAATGAATTTCAAACAAACTGTAAACGACAGAAACACATTCCGCACATCGCAGGATAGAGGAACGCTCAAAGTTTGGTCCTGTGGTCCGTGAGGAGGCATGCACTCAACATGATAGCTAGATAGATGTATACTTTTACTAATCCCAAGGCCTGGCGAGAAGCGGAGGACACAACAGAAAGAGCCAGTGTGATGAATCTGAAGGAGATAATGGGTGTGGAGAAGAAGCCTGTAAAAGGTAACTGTGTAAAAAGTCTTCTCTGCCATGAACTCCAGTTGGTGGCAGTCATGACAGGGGGAGGATGGGTCACCCTTGTTACACTGAAGAACGCCACACAAAAATAAACACAATGGAGCCGACGTGAAGACCCTAAAAACGGGAACACTGGGAGGGAGGCCGACGAGACACCTGTATGCTGTAACTCACAGCCCGGACGGCGCCCTTGGAAGGCCACACGTGCAGGATCTGCGCTCTCAAAACAAAATCGCCGATGGTTCGGGAGCACAGTGGTCTTTTTGTCCCCGTACTATGGAGGAAAACTGCTGCATCATCACATTAGCAGGTGCACCTAACCACCGCTTCAGCAGGTCTGGCGGCCTTTGAAAGTCTGCCAGCAGGAGAGCAGCAGCAGCAGCAGAAGCAGGCAGCTAAACTTCTAAATATAGCTAAAAGGATGAAAAGGCGTGAGTCACCGACAACATTTCAACTCTGAAAGCCCTCCAGGTGCCCTCCTACAGGATATATAAGCAGATATTAGACCTCCCACCCCCAATGTACTTTTTTTTTTGGGGGGAGAGATTCAATGCACACCTCCGGAAACGCTGCTCGCCTCTCCGCCATGAATAGCCTCTTTCAATTGACGAGAGATGGAATAACTAGATAGATAAATAAAGAAAACTCTTACACAAAAACGAGTCTTGACCACGGCTCTCGGCTGCCGCCCAAAGAAAACACTCACTTTGATTTTCCCAGGGCTTAGACGGACCCCTCTGCACTCTACTTGCACCCTGAACCCCTTGAATGGAGCGAAGCAAGAGTTGGAGTCAATTCGTGACCACCTCTCCGTGGGGCTGCTCATTAAATAATGGTGGCTTTTGTGAAAGGTATGCGAGATGAAAACCTAAGTGACTATCAAGCAGGCTGCACTAGTTGGGGGTCTTGTCAGGTCCTTGCAGGGGCTGCTTTTCTGTGGTTAACGCAGAACGGCACAACTTGGTGTTTGGCTTAATATTTTTATGTCAGGCATGGCTGTTGATCTTCATAGGTGAATGGAGGTGAAAGCGTGGCCTCAGTTGGCTGTTCTCATCTGACAGGAGTGGCACCCGGTGTGGTCTGCTGCTGCTGTAGCCCACCTACTTCAAGATTCGACGTGTTGTGTGTTCAGAGATGCTCTTCTGTATGCCTCGGCCATACTGAGTGCTTATTTGAGTTCCTGTTGCCTTTCTACCAGCTCAGACCAGTCTGACCTCCGACATCAACAAGGCATTTTCGCCCAGCAGAGACCTGCCGCTCACTGCACGTTTACCTTTTTCTCTGTAAACCTTAGAGATGGCAGTGCGTGAAAACCCCAGCAGTTTGTGAAATTCTCAGAGCAGCCCATCTGGCACATTCAAAGTCACTTCAGTCTCCTTTCTTCCCAACTCTGAGGCTCAGTTTGAACTTCAGCAGGTCGTCTTGACAAAGTCTATAGGCCGACATGCATTGTGTTGCTGCCACCTGATTGGCCGATTAGATATTTGTGTTAACAAGCAGTTGAACAGGTGTACCTAATAAAGAGGCCGGCGAGTGCATATCATATATAAAAGTGTAACGGCGAACCATGGGGGACAGAGTTTTGAAAAGGTCAGAAGATGAATTATAAGCCAATAAACGAGTGGTGTCAATATTAGGACAGTAAGCCTCAGATATATCTAAACCAAAAATCGTTGACAGCAATTATAGTTGTTAAGTTTGCGGCCATCTTATTCAAAATCTGAAACACTTTAGGCAGCATAAGAAGTAACCAAACTTGGACAGTGAATAGCCGGCTTAAATATCGTCTCACCAATGACATCACTCAACGTGACCTCTGGTTCCCATAACTGTACCTAACAACCCGCAGACTCAATCTTGCGCAAAATAGTGGCACCTGTAACGAAAGCAAGATGGCACTAGAGTCAAAATAAACGATAATTCATTTATATCACTCTCTGAGAGGGAGGTGCTGCCTCAAGTGGGGGAGTTTAAACACCTTGGGTGTCTTGTTCATGAGTGAAGGGAAAAGGGATGGTGAGATCGACAGATGGATCAGAGAGGCGAGCGCAGTTACACTATATCACCAAAAGTATCGGGAACCCCCCCCCCTCCAAATTATTGAATTCAGGTGTTCCAATCACTCCCATGGCCACAGGTGTATAACATCGAGCACCAAAGCATGCAGACTGCTGGCTTCTACAAACATTTGTGAAAGAATGGCTCGCTCTCAGGAGCTCAGTGAATTCAAGTCTGGTACTGTGATAGGATGTCACCTGTGCCATAAGTACATTTGTGAAATTTCCTCGCTACTAAATATTCCATGGTCACCTCTAACAAAGTGGAAGCAATTGGGAACAACAGCAACTCAGCCACGAAGTGGTAGGCCACTTGAAATCACAGAGCGGGGACAGCGCATGCTGAGGTGTGCAGAAGTCGCCAACTCTCTGTAGAGTCCATAGCTACAGACCTCCAAACGCTCAAGAACAGTGCGTAGTGAGAAAGAGAGAGAGAGAGCGAGCTTCATGAAATGGGTCTCCATGGCCAAGCAGCTGTAGCCAAACCTGACATCACCAAGTGTAATGCAAAGCGTCAGATGCAGTGGTGTAAAGCCCACCGACCGCCACTAGACTCTACAGCAGTGGAGATAAGTCCTCTGGAGTGACGAATCACGCAATCCGATAGATGAATCTGGCCAGGAGGATGGAACTCGCCTGACTGCATTGTGCCAAGTGTAAAATTTGGTGGCGGAGGGATTATGGTGTGAGGTTGGACTTGGCCCCCTTAGATCCAGTGAAAGGAACTCTCAATGCTTCAGCATACAAAGCCATTTTGGACAATTTCATGCTCCCAACTTTGTGGGAACAGTTTGGGGCAACATGACTGTACTGTACCAGTGCTCAAAGCAAGGTCTATAAAGAAATGGATGAGCGAGTTTGGTGTGGAGGAACTTGACTGGCCTGCACTGAGCCCTGACCTCAACCCCATAGAACACCTTTGGGATGAATTCCAAACCAGGCCTTCTCGTCCAACATCAGTGCCCGACCTCACAAATGCTCTCCTGGTCACAAATTCCCATAAACACATTCCTCCACCTTGTGGAAAGCCTTCCCAGAAGAGATGAAGCTATTAGAGTTGCAAAGGGTGGGCCGACTCCTATTAAAGCCTGTGAATTAAGAATGGGATGTCACTAAAGTTCATGTGAGTGTAAAGGCAGGTGTCCCAATACTTTTGGAAATAAAACGCATGTGCTGACTGTAGCAATCTATATCGGAGTCATAAGGCAAAGCTCTCGATTTATCAGTTGATCTACACCCCTACCTTCACCTGTGGTCATGAGCTTTGAGTAAGGACCGAACGGACGAGATTACAGGTACAAGCAGCCGAAATGAGCTTTCTGCCCAAGGTGGCTGTCCTCTCTCTTAGAAACAGGGTGAGAAGCACAGACACCCAGGAAAGGCTTGGAGTAGAACCGCTGAACCTTCACGAGAGGAGCCAACTGAAGAGGATCTGGCATCGGATATGGATGCCTCCCTGTGAAGGCTTTACAGGTACGACGAGCTGGGAGGTGAATGCCAGGAAAACCCAGGGCTTGATGGGGGGATACTATCTCCCAATGGCCAGGGAACACCTTGAGTTGGCAAGTGTGGCTGGGGAATGGGACAAGTAGGCCTCACAGCTAAGAACCGTCTCTCTCTCTATCTATCTGTGTGTGAATACACGATCTGCTGACCACCTCATTAACACCATGCAGCCGCTCCACCACACTACGACACACCTGCATGCCGCCCACCGAACTTCACACACTATTCTTTTTTGTTTCAGATTGGCACCTCACCTCATGACATTGTAAATGTGTGTGTGGGTGTGAGGATTAAGCAATAAGTCAAGGCTGCAAGTTAACAGAAACTGTTGTGGGGAGTGCCAGCCTCCTACAAAACTTACAAGTTAATGAAACCTGGGGGGGAGACATCTGTGTGCAGCTGTGTAGTGGCGAGTCACATTCAGTAAATGCGTCATCTAAATGAAGCCTAAAAATAAACAAATGAAAAAATAACTCCGATTAATGCTCAGATCCAAACATACGATCAAGGCCCCTCACTATGAACATACGAAGCTCACGTCCAATGAGATGCTCTACTAAACATCAGTCCAACCATTACAATGCAAAGTCACTCACAGTTCTAGAATGGGGCAGGAAATAATAACCAGCCTGGCACGGCTTTAACAGGCTCAGACCACTCAGCCATGAGCAAGCAGGCCAGCAAGCCACCATTAGGACTGTTACTGCACCGTGACACGGACATTCCCCTTGTGTGCGGTCATCAGCTGCAGTACTAAGTAAACAAACTTAACTCATATAGCACCTTTCAAAGACATAAAGTCACAAAGTGCTTCACATATACAACAAATACATTCACACACACCACGCCAGGAAACTCTTCTTTACACAAAGAGTTGTGGGACTCTGGAACAAACTACTGAGGCACAGACTTGCAGCACAGACCTTCTTGGGTATTGGGACAGCTTAGCTATTAGCTAAACAAATGGGCTTGATAGTCTCCTCTTACGTTCTCATACACACATACTGTGATGACTCAACAGAAGGATCTGTAACCGGTCGGACCACAAAGCAATCCGGGGAGAAACGGCGCACCTGCTACATCAGAGCACTGCTCAACATGTCAAACGAGGCAGCCGACCTGCAAACAGAAACGGACCGATCACAGTCACACAAGCCTGCAAGGGGCGGACTCAAGATGCAAAGAGGAGAGCTGGAAGTGGCAAGAGGCGGGGCGGGGTGGGGCAGGGCGGATCTCTCTCTTTCTGGAAGGGGCATATAAAAGGGAGTTTGGACCCGTGATGGGTCATCGCCTGACTGAAGAGCTGTCGAACGCCTCAGTGCGCGGCGTGTGGCGTGTTCCAGGGACATAACAGTTGAACGTCTTTGGTATACAGCACTGCTGTAGTAAAGTGCATGCAGTGTGTTCTGGGGCTGTGACACTGGGGTACAGTTTCAATTTGTTCAATTTACACCCTTCTTGGAATCTTTGCCCACTCTTCACGTGCAAAAGCCTCCAGATCACTGATGTTTGATGGCTTCCGTGCTGCAACTGCCTTCTTTAAATCCCACCAAAGATTTTCAGTGGGATTTAAATCTGGGGACTGAGAAGGCCACTCCAGGACATTCCACAATCTATTTCTCAACCAAAAAGCTATCCATTATACATCTATATAACGTATAAATATATAAAATCCAATGTCTGTCTGCCTGTCCACTTTTCACATGAGAACTACTTAGTGGATTTAGATTGGGTTTTTTTTCTAGAATTTGCTTGAACATTCCAGTTGATTTTGCAACTTCTCTCATTGCACTAAGCATCATAGTTCAGTTGTGGCACCGATTTATTTGCGCAAATCCGAGAGAGAGGCTGTGGGGCTCTCCTCACTCACCCATCAGCCCCTGTTCAAGTCACTCTACCTCTCGCCACGTGTTGGAGCGCACCTCGCCTCCTCTTAGCTAGTGATACCTGTGTGTTCAGCAGACATTTATCATCTAGAGATTGTTAAGGTGTAACATTTGACATTTTTGAGAGAGAGATCAGGGCTACATGTCTTTTAGAGGGTAGCTGCCGATTGGCAGAGATATCGTGGTCACATGCTTTTCTCCCCACATGGGGGACGCTCTCCCATCAGAGCTGAACACGATCAAATACATTGGCAATGTTTGACATTGGAGCGTACTGACCTTCCGCTTGTCCAGAATTGCATTTTTTTTATTGATTCTTAAAGTTTGCCCTATTTCATTACTATGTGGGCAGAGCCACGGTGGACTGCTGGTATGGCATAAAATAAAATGCTTCTCATAATTACAAGCTGTCATATTGTTCAGTTTCTTCTGTAATGTATCTCACTGAAAGAAAGCTTAATTAAAATAAAATAGTTTTCATGTTTCTGTACCAACATATATAAAAAGTATATTATATATATATATATATATACACATACATACACACACACACACACACACAACACTTATATATACAGGTAGTCCCCAAGTTACAGACATCTGACATATGAATGGGGCTGCAGCTGCTCCTTCATCTGTCTGGGGGACGCGACACAGGCTCCTCAGTAACTGCCGCTCTGTCATCTTGGGACGCTGCAAGCGGTGGCTGGAGGGGGGCGGTTTCGCTGCTCGTGCAGTGTAGTGTCCCTCGGGCTGATCATTCATTCTCAGTGGGCGGCTGGGTGCGCGGCAAGTGCTCGTGTGCAGGACGGAGGCTTGACGGGGCGGTTAACTGCCCGCCCACCACACAGCCTTGCAGTGTCCCTCAAACGGCTGCCCCGTTCGTTCTCGGTGGGCGGCTGGTGATGCTGCAAGTGGTGGGCGAACAGAGGCCATTGAGGGTGAAAGGGGCGGCAGGGGGTAGCATTGTAGTGTGTCTCGGGTGGCTGCCTGTTGAATGGAGGCGGTGGTAGGCGATTCACTACCCGCCTTTGGCCGCACCCTGTTCGCTCTCGGTGGGCTGACGCTGCAGGCAGCATACTGTATGAAAGTGGAGGTGACTGTGTGGTGGGTGGGTGGTGAACCCCCCATCGTCGCCCCCATTCATTCGCAATAGTAAGCCTGCGTGTACCGTTACGCACATAGCAGGAAGTTGTCTCTTGTCAGTACATCAGACGTGTTGATGACGGGTGCCTTCCTGCTGTGATAGCATGTAGAGTGCTGTGCAGAAGAGCTCATCTTAACCTTTAGTCTTCACCATTCAACAATGTCTCTGAAACACAAATCTGATGCGAGTGCTGGTGAAGAGAACAACCATCACCATTGAAAATAAAGAAGAAATAATAAAAAGGTCAGAGAGACGTGAAACTCCATAATTCATTGGCAGAGCACTTGGTTACAGTCGGTCAACAACAGCATTTATTAAAATAATGGACCTGTTCCAACTTACATACAAATTCAACTTAAGAACAAACCTACAGTCCCTGTCTCGTACCTAACCCTGGGACTGCCTATACACACACACACACACACACAAATACACGCATAAATTCTCACACAATTAATTGATATTGGCAATTAAACGCTGCTTAAATGTAAATACAGTAATCCCTCGCTACTTCGCGGTTCACTTTTCGCAGATTCACAACTTCGCGGGTTTTTAAATATAGTAGTAGTATTTCCTAGTCTAAGAACAACAAAACGAGTTCGGTGACCAAGTGCGTTGTAACACGGGCTGTGATTGGTACATGGGAGGGAGACGACAAATCACAGCTTCCCGCTTTCTAATCGGGCCCGTGATTGGTGCTTTGACTGATGCCCAGCTCCCACAGCATCTCCCCTTGTCTCTCTGTCGCGGCCATTTCGCTTCAAGCTTTCTCGCCGAGCGGTTTACTTTACACTGTATTGTGTGTGATTTTTTTGTGGTTTCTTTGTGTTGAACTTTGCTTCAATTTTCACCCCCTGCAATGGCTCCCAAACGTGCTCCTTCTTCCAAGGCTGGTACTGAGCCTAAACGGCGTTCGATCGGTCCAATTTTGCAACAAGGTCGATGACGTCATGACCGCCTACAAGCTGCTCTTCGACCGGAAAAAGAAGCAGCGGCAGCAACTGCCGATCACAATGTTTTTGCAGCCTCGCAAAAAAGAGCCAGTTCCTACTACTACTACGGATACACCTTTGGAAACCGTGGAAGAGGTGCCCCAGGAAAGATCCCTGTTATTAATTAATAGAGTAAAGGGTGGGTTGTAAACAGTACAGGGAGGGTTTAAAAACGTCCAAATACACGTTAAATAATTAAATAAATATGGTGTCCCTACTTCGCGGAAATTCAGTTATTGCGGCCGGCCTTGGAACCTATCTCCCGCGATAAACGAGGGATTACTGTATACATGCACTTATATATTTTAATAATTTGAAATCATTGATGGCACTACAGCTTTTTTGCTGTTAAAATGCACATTTACTACATTTACACAGGTGTGTTTTTTCCTTCAGTGTATCAATTAAACATTCATAATTCTTGAGGTGTAATTATAAATACAGATTACTATTTTAATAATACAGTACTATACTTCTGCTGTATGACACACAGCAATAAGTAATAATCACAATACAAATCTTTAAAGAAAGCCTTTTGTTTACAAAGCAGCCATTTCAAATTTGTCTTTATCTTTTCTTTTTTGAATTAAAATTGCAATCTTCTGCATTTTCCGTTTTAATTTAAAGCACAAAATAAAGGTCTGGATTTCTTAAAGTAGCTTTTCTTGCTATTTGTCTAGCTGCACAGAACGACTTCTCCGGTCACTTTTTTTTTTTTTGGTAGTTTATTACTCCGCTTTCTTTAACATAAAGGCTAAATTCAATCACCTCTTGCTCACTGATGAGACGAGACTCCACTTGCTGCTCTTTGATTACACTGCAGGAAGTTTGCGTGCTGGTTCAACTACCGTATTACCTCTTGTAAAGGAGCACTGCAACTAAATTACCATAAACTTTAAAAAAGCAGAGGCTGAAAGTATTCCTTTTTGTGCTCAGCCATTTTACAGATTATGTCTTTTTTCGTGAAAATCGGCAGATTTTGATTGGCGGCCGATAGCTCAGAGCATCCCTACTTGGAATGTTCAATTTTTGGGAGATCTTCTTATACCCAATGTCCTTCAGGTGCAATGAAATGATTTGCCCTCTCAGCTTTTGTGAAATCTCCTAAGCCTTACCCATGAGTGTAACTAACCTTCAACACCTTCATGGGTGGTTTTTATATACGCATCACAACTGAAGCCAGTTAAGGATCACCACTGAATTGCTAAAGTCTCAATTATGTTTTAGCTCCACTTTAGGCTATAAAACCAAGCAGAAGGTTTTAAAACAGTGATATTATTATATCAGGGTTGAATAACTGTGACATGGCTGTGTTAATAAAATACTCTGTTACTCACAAGTACTACGTCATATATTTTCTTTACTGATTTTACGTATAACCCAACCAATAAAGAAGTCACCCAAAGCAAAATCTAGCTGTTTGAAAAACCTTTTATTGGTAAATCCTTACAATCTTTGGGGACTGAATATTTCTGTTTGTAATTATATACACATAATATAAAACTAAAAACAGCAAACATCACTTATCTAGTAAGTCGGTCATTTTCTACTCACTTAAGTTCTGCACAGGGTCACAGGCGAGGCCTCAGCCTAACCTGGCAAGCACAGGGCACAAGGCTGGACACACCCCTGGACATGGTGCTAGTCCACCGCAGGGTGAATGAACACACACACACGGGCCAGTTTAGTATCGCCAATCCACCTAACCTGCATGTCTCTGGACATCACTTATCTAGAATATCCTTATATATAATTTGATACTCTCCGTATGTATGGTATTCACGTCAATACCTCGACTCAATACAAGTTAGAACCATGCAATGGGACTCTGCCTCTGTAGTTAGAACATAACATGGCAAACGCGGACGCAGTATTGCATGATTGGTTAAGAATGTTCGAATGCGTCAGTGACACCGCTGGATGGCCAAGTATAGTAAGTCAGTGTTGGTTCGAGCAGATAACAGTAAGTTTGGTTGGTTTTTGGAACGTTGCTTTAGTGGGGCGTACTTTCCAGGACTAACATCGTCGAGTGACTTCATCCCTTCGACAGCTCTGGAACCGTAAATAATTTAGAACGTATCGCCATTTGCTTGGTACGTCGAAATCTATCTTTGGGCAGTTTGGTTTTGGCATCCGTCCTTCTGACATCTATTGGCAAACTGAGTAATGACGGCTGGGTATTAACAATGGTCATTGTATAAATTTTAGCCGATCTCAGATCTAAAATGACCACGGCAACATAATTATTACTCCGACTCTGATTAGAGTCGTAAAATACGGTTTGTTTTGAAAATTTGTTTGCTGGAAAAAAATCAAATGAGGTGTGCCGAAGAGCTGAGTTCATGTCTCGCAGCCCCGTTTAAACAGGAAGCTCTTTATTACATCGGCCGAAAAGATCTATTTTAAGCACAAGTCAGTGCCATGATAACAAAATCATTTCAAAGACTTAAAACAAATAATTCTTTGCAGAGAAAGTATGGATTTCACAAACAGAATTTGTAGCCCGATTCGATCGGGCTCCCAGTCACTAGTCTAAAACAACTAAAGCCTGCAATTACCCAAATGCCTGTTTACAAAGGTGTGTCTTAGTTATTCTTTGAAAAGTATTTATAAACTGTAAATGTGTTTGTTACAATGCTTCATATCCAAAAATAACAGTAAGAACAGAAGGTAATCTGTTAGTACAGTACATAAAATACTGGTTTGCTTGTAGCATTTTATAACATCGTGTAATTAAAAACAAAGGCCAAATAGGCTTACCATCGCCGAAATTGCTTTCATAGACGCCGGATACTCCAGTGATGTCAAAATTTAATTTATGGTCCTATTGTTAGTTATGAATGGTTTATGGTTAATTGTAGTTTACATTAACTTAAACATACTTTTTTTAAAAGTAGTACCTGTTGGAGAGTTAAATATACGTGTGGTCTCAAGCTAAAACTGTTGGTTGGAACAAATGTTGATGGATAGCAGGGCACTGCAGTGACAATGTCAGAGAAATACTGAATCACTAAAACCTCTGGAAAACGCAGCTGTGAGGTCAGTACCTGTTCCTTAACTGTACGCACAATGTCTTACACAGCTCCTTTTATTTCATATCGTTTCTAAATAACGTAAGTGACTTTTTGATACACCTTGCTCGCATTTTTTAATTCCACGGTCACAAAGATTACTTGGTGTGACTTCAGAGAGCAGATGTGCGCTGAAGCGAGTCACGGCAGAGGACTGTGCAAGTTGCTACCATAGCTTGAACAGACGGCATCAGACACAAAGGTGCTGCCACACACACACACACGACTCTGCTTCATATCAATAATTTGTACTAGGGATCTGTTTAGCCATCAGGAGTGGCTCTCTGACAAGTAAAAGAGGAAAACGTACCAAATATAGGAGCTGAAGTACCTTCTGAAACAGTAATTAACAATCTCAAGATTTCAATTTTCCTGAGCTTTACGTAAACAACATTCTTTCTTTCATGAATCAACAACACCTGCCATTTGAATCACACAGTCACAGCATTTAAATCACGTGATTGTAATCTGACGTTCTCTTTTGTAGGTGGTCTTTCCTCATTGGTCAGTGGAGTTGCTAGGTTTTCCTCTTCCAATATGTAAAACACTCTGTACATACAAGCTCTGACCGGAATGAAGACCTATTTGGCCGTCACCACTACCTTACAACATCAGGAAATACCAAGTAACTCCAAAAACTAAAATGGCAGTTACTAGGCTTTTGTATTCCACATGAGAGGTATTACCTAAAGTGTTAGCCCTAAATACATTTTTATTTTTATATATATACTGGCAAAATACCCGCGCTTCGCAGCGGCGAAGTACTGCCTTAAAATTTTTATTAAGAAGAAAATTAAACATTTTTAAACTGAGGGAAAATATACCAATAATTATTTGTTAAGGATCTATTCGTATAACACATTGTGAGTTTGGCCCTCCGGTTGTAATATGACCAAGCTGTGCGCTGAGCTTACTCTTGAGCATGCAATGTACAGTTGGCCATGTGAAAAGTAATCTTGTTTCAAATCTCACAGCTTGGATTGCTGCTGTCATAATCGGTTTGAGTTTCATGGTTTGTTTCAATCACGTTAGTATTTGCAGGACTTGTTGTGTTGAAGTGACATTCGGCATCTGTCAAGCGTTGTAAGCATACAACCGGTTTCATCGATAACTTCACATCCAGCTTTTGAGAGTTTAAACATTTCTAAACATCAAAGTGTCCACTACTGAAATCGTCACCTGTGAATCTAAGATGTTTAAGAGGCATTGGCGGTTGTCCAAAGGTGTACAATATTTGGCCATTTCGGTACACTTGAAAGCGACAAGCGAACAATTCAGCGGCAGCCATCAACTCACATGCAGAACCATAGCTGAAGGGCTTAAGCATTTCACTCTTCTAGTGCTCCTGTGTAGTATAATTATCTCCTGTACCGTCACCAGTCCACACCTTGAACCTGTCCCAGTCATTCAATACATAAGACACAATGTTCCTCCGGATATCAAGAGTGAGCCTGATATGGCTGTGCAATATGTAACAAAGAGAATGGAAAAGGCAGGTGCCATCTCCGGGCATGAAAACCACTCGGTAAGTGACAGTTCTATGATTGATGGTGATCACCTTGATAGACATGTTAATGGGGGTACGGTTGGAATGATAAAGGAAATGGGTACCTGAACAATGTAAGGTAAGTCTAAAATACCTACACAATAACTATAATCGTAATAAATGAACAATAGAACAGCGGAGAAGTCGTAGGTTAAATAAAAAGGCTGTAGTTATCAG
>JANRMT010062855.1:2126686-2146067 GCA_026402145.1 Polypterus bichir lapradei
ATAGATAGATAGATAGATAGATAGATAGATAGATAGATAGATAGATATTCTGTTTCGCCCTTTCTCTGTGCAGTTTGCTCCCTTTATTGTGTCTTAATAATGAGAATTAAAAATGAGCTGAGCAGACAACACAGAATCATGAAAGGCTGCAACTACTTTGCTGTCAGCCCCACTATTCAGTGAATAATGGATTAAATAAACAATTACAAGACCTGCAAAATTAGAATGAAAATCAAGAAGAAATTTTTGAAAAGAAAGAAAAACAGGTGTGGGATCGAGCTGTCTGGAGAAGTTTGATGAAGACGTGGGAGAAAATGAATAAACACACACAAAACAGAACAAATGACAACTTCCAAAATCTCTCAAACTCACATTCCAGGTGAACTGAGCTGCCAATCGAATCGGCTTTCTCTTGTGGAGCTTTTTCTAGCGAGTTCAGTCCCACAGCGATAGAGTGAGTGCAAAGCCAATTCTGTAACTGGGGGTTTGTTTTCATGCTCCAGACGGACCTCTGCTTGCCCCTTAGGCGGGGCCCCCACCCACGAGGTCAGGCATCACCTTAGCGTTATCCTGGCTGTTCGCCTTAACTAGGGGTGTTCATACATAAGAAACGTAACGATTTACTTCATGTGGTAGAGGGAAAGGCGCTGGAGAAATGAAACGTCTTATTAAGTACATAAGCGCAGTGGTGTCAAATATTTGAACTATTGATCAGCTTAAACGTTTAAAGTGCAACTGTTGTCAACTGTATAAGAAATGTGTCATTTGTCACCCAATAGAGGTCCACCAGCGGCTACATCCCTAGCACAGGATCAAAACTCAAAAACAGCCTGACCTGAAATAGTCCAAGTCTAGCCCACATGCTTCAGTTTGAAATCTGCCATTTTGAACTGTCAAGAGGTCTAGGACCACCGGTAAAGAGTCAGATTATCAAACATATGATCACATCCATGATCAGCAACTTCAAAAGAGCACCAAAACAACACTCCGTCCTCATCTTCTCAATGACCCCTCGCCTCCCATTCGGGGGTTAACTCCTGGGGTCGGTTGATGTGGCCTGTAAAACCTCAGGTCCTTCTGTTCACTTTTGCTGAAGACAAAGAACATCTTGTTGGCTGCCACATTCCAACAGGAGTCAGCAGCAGAGGAGGAACATCTCCAATAGCAAGCAGTGTGGTGAGTGGGCACCTGCTTCAGGGGTTGGCACAGGTGTAGCTCAGGTTTAAACACAACCAAGCTAGTGCCAAGCTCGGGTAGTCTCTTTGCTTGAAGCAGCTGTCCACATGCAGATGAGACTGTCCACTGGGCGCTATGAAGCAGAGATACCTAACACTCATGCAAACGGTAGCTATGGTAGAAAAGGACACAAAATAACGCACATAGGAACTTCCACGATATTATACTCCACGTAGAGTGATCAGAGCAGCTGGCGTGGGCGACTGCCACATTCCCAAAGGGGTCAGCAGCTGAAGGGGGCATCTCCGATAGAAGGCAGCCTGGTGCATTTGGTGATCAGCACAGTTGCAACTCAAGTCTGAAGATGACTGTTTGGTGTACTTGTGCCAAGCTAGGAAGTCTCTTTGTTTGGAGCAGCCGTCCACATGGGGTGCTACAAAGCAGACATAACTGCCAGTCACACCAACAGTAAGTAGAGTGCAAGTGAACCAAAATTAATCAACACGGGATCTGGGTGCTGGGATGACAGCAACTGGTGTGAGTGGCTGCCATAGTCCCCCAGGAGTTAGTAGCTGAGGAGGAATGCCTCCAATAGCAAGCAGCATGGTGAGCTGGCACCCTCTTCGGTGGTTGGCACAGGTGTAGCTCACGTTTGAAGCAGTGGTCCACATGCAGATAAGGCTGTACATGTGGGGCACAAAAGAACAGATACGCCTAACACTCCCATAAACAAGATACTTAACAGTAAGTATAGCATACGTGGACCAAAATAACAAACGGAGCAACTTCCATGATAATATACTCAGGTGTGGGTGCCTGCCATATTCCCACAGGAGTTAGTGGCTGAGGAAAGACGTGTTCCAGAAGTAGCAGCGCAAGGTGGTGCTCATGTACCTTAAGTCTGAAGACCACCATATGGTCTGCTTATGCCAAGCTAGTAAGTCTCATAGCTTGAAGCTGCTGTCCCCATGCAGCTAAAGCTGTACACACGGGGTGCTGTAAGCCAGCTATATAAAGTAAAACCACTGGCACACCAACATAACTTGATCCTCTAAATCTGAAGTACTGGTGGCTTTCATCTAAAGGTCCTTCTAAGCTGGGCATTTTGTAAGGGTCCCCTCTGGGTGCCATTCATTTGCCTTTACTTATCCAAGGTGGCTTGCGGCATTTCAG
This sequence comes from Polypterus bichir lapradei, assembly GCA_026402145.1. NCBI lineage: Eukaryota > Metazoa > Chordata > Cladistia > Polypteriformes > Polypteridae > Polypterus > Polypterus bichir. The sequence goes on from JANRMT010062855.1 coordinate 2,129,036, forward strand.
GTACAACTGGTTACGTTTGTCTTGGTTTTCCAACTGGAGCAGAGCCAGGTGAAGTGACTTGCTCGTGGTCACACTGTGTCAGTAGTGGGATATCTTTACTGCCAGGCATTCAGTTTGGATGGGGATCTCCTGTAACAGCCGGGGAGCTGTAGGCTGCTACTGGGGATAATGAAGACTGGTTAGCCTTGCACCATCACCATGGTGTCGAGGGGAAATAAAAACCGCATAATCGTGTAACTCGCCACTGTTGTGACGTAAATGTCACACTACCGTGGCATCGTGTCTGACACGATATTGGCTGGTTGGGCACGTGAAACCATGAGGAAGTTCTCAACCCCGGGGTGGGGGGCCGGTTCGTGTTTATATCGGACAGTCGCCACCGATCTCCATCTTTTTCGCTGGCAAGCTCCTCTTGTCAAGTCTCCTTCCTTCCAGATCCGATTCGGCGTGGCTCCGATTCCAGCTACGCTTCTGACAGACCCGTCAGGAAAGCGGAGGTCGCGCGGCTCTAATCCCGAGAGCGCCAGACAGCTGGCCGGGACTCCCTCTGCCTCTCTTTGTGGCTGTCATCGCCGGTCTGCGGGCTCTCCTTTGTGTCGACATGACAAAGGCCGGCCGGTCGGCGCTTTTCACTCCCGAGCCCGGAGGCAAACTGAGCTGCTGCTGCTGCTGCAGCGTGGAGAGCCCGAGTCTGGTCACGTCTGTGCCGCTGCAGCGAAACACAATCCCGCTGAACTTTGCTCCGCGTGCCCTCGAATTTCCTTCACCCACCCCGCCAACAGTCCGGCAAGTTACCCACCTGAAAATCAGCCAGAATCATCTCTCTGTCCATGTTGTTCCCGGAGGCCATCGCCGTGCCTGGCAGTCTGTCGAAGGAGAGTGAGCGCTGGAGGGCAGGGAGTCAGAGGTGGGGTGGGAGGGAGGGGGGCACTAGGGTCTCATATAAAAACACGAACGGAAAAAAAGCAACAGTGGGCCCCGGTGCTGCCGGGACGTGCGACTAAACAGTGGAGCTGCCGAAATCTGGCGGCGCTCCACGCCTGCCTGCCTGCCTGCCGATTCCAAACAGCTACCGCCGGCTCCCCTGCCCTTCGCTTGTTTAGCCGACAGAAAAGATAAAAACCTCTCCCACCACACCGTCACTTTCCTATTTCTTTTTTGTCTGTTTTTTTTTTTAATTAGCGATGTCGCTTCACAGGCAGGTTATTTTTTTCGCTCCGTCGTTTTACGTCATATGCGTGCGACGTCGCGCGGGGTGACGTGCAAACTGTCGCGCCGTCTGTAGAACTGTGGGCGGAGCCTTAAAGGTAACAAGCGTGAAGAAGTCGCATTGCTGAGCGGAGGAATCCTGCTATTGTCGCTGAAGCAAAAGAATTTCAGGATCACAATTTAATGGCTTACATTTCTGAACTCACATTTAATCATGAGGGAACTTCATGGTTCTTCTTTTGAATTACTGTAACAAAGGTGGTTATAACAGTTTGTACTTTCAGGATCTCAATTTAGATATCAGCTTAAAATTAACACACAATGTTTTTCATATATTTTTATCGGGTCATTATTGCCACGTGTACAGATTGCAGTGAAATTTATACTTGTAAGTGCTAATCAACATGCTGCATGTCACCAGGATTACATTAAAACGCCTGGCTTCCTTTTCTCAAATAACTACCCTTACCTTGAAACTTCACGACAATTCATTTGTCATTCCAATAGATGTCAGATTACAAACATGAACATTGCCTTTACGAATCTCAAACCAAATCACATATAACAGAGACAAATGCAAACGTTTTATATATATAGTGAAATACAGGGGGCGCCACTGAGCTCCAAACACAACTGCATCAAAACAGTTCTGGGTGCAAAATTAACGTTTTTATTTTACAAATACCTTTCATAGTCCACTCCATGTCTTCCAATTAACAATCCTCCTTCTGCCTCCCGAGTGTGACTCAACTGGTGGAGGTTGGATGGCTTTCTTTTATGTTAGACCCGGGAGTACTTCTGGTGCCAGGGCATAGCCAGATAGAAGCACTTCCAGGTCAGGGAGTCCTTCTACCTGCAGTGCCCTCTGGCAGCACCCAAGGATCCCGAATGGGTTGACCCTCAAGACTATGAATCCCATGGATCCCTGCAGGTGTCCATAAAAGTTCCATGGCAGCAGAGCACTGTCATCTGTCGTACTGAGGGAGGAACCGCTCTTCATACACAACCTCCCTAAGTTCGTCCAATACACTTTCCGTTTGAGTGGAGTAGCAATCCAGCCCCATCCCGGCTGGGTTATGCCTCCTTCCATGCTGTCTGTTCATTATGGCTTCCTGGCTGGGCAAGGGTCCAACATGGCACATACAATATATATATATATATATATATTGCACCAGAGTGTCATGGTATCACTCCAAAACTAGACGGAAAACACTAAAGTTCTGCCCCTTCCAGTCCAGATGATATAAAGGGAGACGTCCCCAGTAGATGGTGTTGCATTTTGACCTGAGTGCCTGATTGTCTGGAACTCCTCCAAGCCTGACCCTATGAGAAAGCCCCTCTATAGGGCAACAAGAGGCTATTACCTGTTTTCTGTTCCCGAAGTGCCATCGTGCACCTGTTAATTTTGTTATTTTTTGCTGCAGATTTAATGGGATTTGCTGGGTTGGCACTCCAGCTATTTGGAGAGTCACTCTACCTTCTTCCTCACCCTGCAATATATTTGGTAGTCTGTTGAATATAAGTGAACAGATGAACCACCCTGTATGGTGTTGCCGGTCCCTTGGCTGTTTTCCTTCACTGAAATGACACTGCAAACACAGTTCCAGGTCTGGATCTCAGCTTTTGAGACACTCCCTCCATTGTTGCTGTGTAACGCCTCTGCACTCTGACTCACACTTTACCGGCGCAGTTTTACCCCGGGACCTTCTTCACATGGCTCACCTGAGGTCAGTGTCAACAGGATCTGCCACCCTTTTTCTGAAGCTCCTCTAAGTGTTTGTGCACTCAGGCCAATGCATCTTAGTAGATGGAGCAGTGTTGGTGGAGCTGCAGAGGTAGCCATCTCTCAGCTGTCCACCCTGTACTGATGCTGCAGACAGCACTCCAGAGGCAGGATCCCAGCCTCAATACTCTCCAGCAGCTCCTCCAAAGAGCCAAGCAGTGTCCATTTCGGGCTCTGGTCTCCAGTCTCCACAGTATTTTGCGCTTTGCTAAATTGGACGGTAGGCCTTATCCTCATCCCACTTCTGACACCAGTGTAGTGGTGGTCCAGCTACGTATCTACCACTGTGTTCCTTGTGTTTTGTGGGTGGTCCCCCAAGAGGTGAAGCCCCAAGCCTGTCACCATAAGGCTCTGCCCTCAGCTCTATAAAGCCTGAGAAACACTCCCAGTGCCTTGCAGTTCACTGAATGAGCTCACGGTGAAGGTGAGTTCTCCCGAATCTATGACTCTGTTTGTTTGATTATTGTGATTTATTGGATTTTGTGGACTTGCACTCTGCCTTTGGACCATTCTTTGATTTTCGCGTTGGGACTCTGTTCACTTTTAGATTGCCTGCTGTGCTTTTTTTATGCTCTTCAGAGCTTTACTGTTTTTGATCACTTTTTATAATTAATCTCTTTATAAAGATCCTGTGTTTGCTTTTTGTAAATAGTTTTGTGGTTGTCCCCCCCTCTAGTGGGCATTTTGAGTATTTCTGGGGACTCTACGTGCTTGGCAACTCTTTCATTCATAACACCTTAGGAACTCTTTCATTTCTAGACAGCATAGGGAAGGCCCTAGGCTGGTTTGGGGGTCTTTTGAGACCTCTCAACATTACTGCTTCAACTTATGCACTCACATCATAACACCCACGTTAAAGGATTGCAGTCTCCTCCCTTTCTTATGCAGTCCAAATCAGAAGATGTCCCGTTTCATCACTGCCGGCAACAATCATTAGTAACATATGGGCGGGTGCCGCTTTTAGACTCTGTGAGGGATTGCACATAACATGGTGCTATAAACTGCACAGTACACCATGTCACCCATGTGTGCTTGGAGATCATCTCCCTGACGAGGTAAACGATACAATACAATACAGTACAATACAAGTCAAGTCAAGTTGGGGAGCATGCACTGGTACAGTGCGTTGCCGCACCCACAGCACATCGAAACAGCTCGGGATCCCGGTTGGCAACCCCCCAGGCAGACACGCGGTCCAGTCCTACCCTCCAGAAATTACCCTCTATCTGCCGCAACCAGGTGTTATGTGGGCGACCCCTTGGCCTGGTCCAGCCACTTGGGTCCCCAGCGATGAGGATCTTATGAGCAGGATCACCCTCTGGGAAATATGCCACATGGCCGTAGTGCCATAACTGACACTCCCTCACAATGCAGGTAATGTGCCTCATTCGGGACTCCATGAGCAACAATACAATACAATATAATTTATTTTTGTGTAGCCCAAAATCACACAAGGAGGACAAAAATGGACTTTAACAGGCCCTGCCTTTTGACAGCCCCCCCCCAGCCTTGACTCTCTAAAAAACCCTAGTAGGGAAAAAAATGGAAGAAACTTCAAAGTTCAAAGAGAGACCCCTTAACAGGTAGGTTGGGCGTGCAGTGGGTGTCAACAAAACAATACAATACACAGAACAGAACCAGGCCCGGTTCTAGAGGCAAAGCCGCCATCGCGCCATTAAATTTCAGCCGCCCCCTCACCCTATAATACCTTCACTCATTTTCTAAACCAGTGTATCTAAAATTAAAAATGTTCAAAATTTCCTTAACATCAAAAAAAATTTAATTTCTTCATAGGTAGAAGAAAACTTGACTTACGCATTTAACAAATCGGTGACAAGTTTAATTCATTCTTCATTAAAATTCCGATTAACACTACAAAAACTTTTGATTAATGTGCTGCGTACTTGAGCTGCCACAATTCACGTGTTGTGACTTGCCCGTTTTTCTTTGAAGCGAGTTACCGACATTCGATAGGAAAAGACGAGCCCCGCACCCTTTGCACGACTGGCAGAGCCGGGCCTGAACAGAACACAAATCATCCTTAATACAATATCTCTCTATTATAATAAAAAAAAATCCTGGGAGGAGTCGTGACTTTTTCAGAGAGATACTTTGAATGTCCCGCAAGACGAGACTTTGTGCCAAGAGATTTAACCACACCCGGGGCCAGAAATAAAAGACAAAGAGTAGATGACAAAGTACAACGTCGTAAAGCATTCAAAAATCATTGGCACAATACACACGCAGAGCAGGTTAGTGATAATAGAAGTACGAAAATTCAAAAGTTTAAAAAAAATGATAGTAAAGATCGCAAATAAACGGAAATTATTACTCTGTGAAATAATGGAACAGCAAAAAGAGAATGAATATATTGCTCGGATATAAACTTTAAGTCGGAGATTGGTAGGTCGTCTAATTCGTGTCGCCATCAGGGAGTAGTAATGTTTCTTCCCAATGAAGAGGCCTATCCACGTGAATTCAAAGATTTGTTGTTTGGTGAAAGTGAAATCCACATACGCGAGTGGAAGAGACAGAAAGTGGCTGGCACATAGCTCAGGCTCTGGCGAGCAGGAGACGAAGCCCCCTAGTAATAGTAAAATAAAAATATTACATGTACAGAGCAGAATTCAACAGGAGATGATATCCCATAATACGATTTGGATTTGTTCAGAGTCCTTCAGACCTCGGCCATCAAGCTGCCTTCCCCTATTGGCCATTCCACAGCTGAGTCAGTGCTGGGCCAGCCAATCTGATGGCAGGACCCCTCTACCCGATGAATCCTGCGATCCTCCATCAGAGATGACTATTCCTTTGGCAAGCAGAACAACTTGGTAGGTGGGCAGTGGCACCAAGTGGCACATTTGAGTACCAAGAACAGAAAGAGAAGAGGTGAGGGTTAGCGTTGTGGGGTACAAAATCTGTAAATTTAGGTCTATATTTTCCTTATATTTTGCTCAGGACAAAACAACAGATGAACGTAAATACTTGCATGGGCAGTTAACATCAAAGGCAGTCTGTTTTCCTGAATTGTACCAATATCAGTACCATCTGTTTGAACTGAGCGGGCATTCAGGAGATGCCTCAAGCTGTATTAATCACCTGTGAAGGAAAAGGCCCCAGAACTGGTTTACTCCTTGGGAAAGGAAGCCATGCTGTGGTTCAAGCTATTTAAAATCTATGACCAGTAGATGAGATGCCATGGGACTGGAAATTACAGCTTGAGACAGGAGATTGTTAAAACATTAGAGACTTTATTGCTTGGAAATTCATTCATCCTATTGACAGCCAGCCAATCAGATGCATCTATCAATCACATCTTGCAATATGCCTCGTCTGAAGAGCGACGTCAGGAGAGGGCGCCAGCAACGGGCGGCTGTTTCCATCTGATCATCAGAGAAGCATCCAATGAACAACTGCGAGTGCTCGATGACAAGCGGCTGGCGACATTCATCTTTGTCATCTTTCCTTTTCTGTAAGCTTTTTCTAAAGACTATATATATATATCCAGACATTACTATCCACACTTTCCTTTATGCTTTTATCTACTGGTAATAAATATCGCACTACTTGTAACTTTCTATACTTTGTCTTCACATTTTGAGTGATTGAAGTAATAAGGTAAATTTCTTTGAGCACCTGGCACCGTGCGGAAGTGCCATATGATCCAAACTGCCAGGTTTATCGAGCTGCGGACGAAGAGCTCAGTCCAGTAATGAACAGCACGTTAAAGTAAAACATTCACTGGTTGATAAATGGCCGATAGCCAGGAATGTTGAGTCTTTGTATGTCTGAATATGTACTCAGAGACCTAAGGTAATATTTAGGCCTGAGACATACGTAAGACATCGCACGTTGTTCAAGGCTATGATAAGTAAATCTTTTGGAGTCGTGAGGAGAGCGGACTGTGCTTGTGTTATTCATACGGCAGGGAGTAACGCGCTATGTATACGGCTTTCATACGGTACTTTTGTGGTTAGGGTCTGTGTGTCTGCGTATATCTGTGTATGTGTGTGTTAATTTTAAAGTGTGACAGAAGACCAACCCGGTAACAAACTTGACGAGTACACATACCCTTAAAGAAAAGAGGTAAAGGGTAAGTAGAGGGAAATAACACGATAATAAAGTAACAAATTCTAACTATCATTATTACTTATGCTGCGGTGGGCTGGCGCCCTGCCCGGGGTTGTTTCCTGCCTTGTGCCCTGTGTTGGCTGCAATTGGCTCCAGCAGATCCCCGTGACCCTGTAGTTAGGATATAGCGGGTTGGATAATGGATGGATGGATTATTACTTATGTTTTAGTGCTAATGGCAGTCTGCACAGTTAATCAGCAGCTCTAGTCAGGGTGTGCTAAACTGAAGTCGTGAGTCTTCAGCCGGGATTTGAAAGCTGAGACTGAAGGGGCATCTCTTATAGTAGCAGGCAGACCAGTTTACAGTTTAGGGGCCCCCTGTAACTAAACACTTGACCTCCCGCTGTTATTTTATTAATCCTTGGAATCCTAAGCAGACCGGCATCTTGAGATCTTAATGTACGTTCTGGTTTGTAAGTCATGATAAGTTCAGATAAGTAAGCCGGACCTCGGCCATTTAAGGCTTTATATGTTAAAAGGAGGATTTTGAAATCTGCCCTAAACTTAACCGTGTAAGGATTTAACAACTGGAGTTATGTGTTCACATTTTCTTGTTCTTGTAATAATTCTTGCAGCAGCATTTTGGATTAACTGGAAGTGGTATAAAGAGCGGTTTGAACATCCAGTGAACACCGCATTGCAGTAGAGTCAATCACTCTGGGACGAGAGAGGGGCGCTCACACTAACTGTCTCTCCTTTTGCACCAACCTGGCCGCAGCCCCCAGAGCCGTCCCAGTCCCTTCTCATCGGGACTCTATAAAGACAGACTGTCCCCAACGGGTCGTGCCTGATATTGGACCCGGAAACCCGGCCATCGTGCTATTCAAGCCAGGGCTGTCTTAACCCATGGGCATACTGGGCAGTTGAGATGAGACATACCGCAGGTGTACTCGGCGATGGCTTCGTCCATTTAACATGTTTAAGAGATTTGGTGAAACGGTTAGTGCTGATGTCCTAAAACTGCATGAAAGTCACACGCGTTCTTCTCAGGGCCTTTTTTGGAGTGGAGGTGGGATGCTAAACTGGGCCGTCTTAACGGATGGGCACGCTGGGCAATTGCCTGGGGGGCCCACGCTAGTCTATGTATGTTGTGACTTGCCGAGCAGTTGTGCAGGTAGGGACCCCAGTGCACTGCTTTGTCTGGGGGACTATAATGCTGTTAAGAAGGCCCTGATTCAAGCCTCCCTAAAAACGAGGAACCTTTAGTCTGATGGCCTGAAATGCCATCTTTATTGCTGGTGCCATCGTGCTTGATTTTTGCTTTACTTTGATTTATTGAACAGGGACACCAGGCTGGCGGCCCAAGATTTCGAAGCGGCTCGTTCACCTCCAGGCACAACAGGTGACCTTCTATTTAAATGGCTTTGTGTTCTCTAATTGTTTTGCCAGTTCTGTGTGTAGCAGAATTGAGTTCCCCTTTTATTTCTATGGCTCTTTATTTTCTTTCTCCTCATGTATAGCAGTGTTTCTTCAACAATGGGTTGCCGACATGTTTGTGTAGTGAAGTTCGCCGAGTTCTTCCAAGCGTGAATTCTGTGCTGAGTGATGTGCCGCCCTCTGTTTAGCGCACACAACAATGATGTCAGCTCATCACAGACAGCTTATGTTTCTTTGGCAAGAAAATGTAAAAATATTCCCCACATGTAAGAAAGGGAAAGGATGACAGATGAGATTAGGGAGGGAGCCACGGCGCTAGTTTGAACTGTGAAAATGAATTTTACAAGCATGTGACAATTTTCGTGGTGTTATGGGGGGCCACTGAATGGGACTGGAATATCCAAAAAAAAGGTGAAGGGAACCCTTAAATCAGCCATTGGATTCTGATGAACGAAATATTCATGTGAAAAATCTTTACTGAGTAATCCTGGGTAAATCGTTGAGAACAATATGATGGACCAACGGTCAGTGGAAACCAAAATCACCGACCCACTGAGGGCTGATTCAACATCACACCGAAAATCAGAGTCAAAAATTGAAATCCCACTTACGTGAATTTCATCACGGAGGCGATTCCTGATGTGACTCAGTAGTGTGTATGGGCCTGCTCCTGATGGGACGGCGAATGGTGTCCTGGGGGATCTCCTCCCAGACCTGGACCAGGGTATCAGTCTGTGGCACTACGTGGCAGTGTCAGATGCACTTATACCTAACATCCCAGAGGTTGTCAATTGGATTCAGGTCTAAGGAACGTGCAGCCAGTCAATGGGGTCAATACCTTCGTCATCCAGGACCTGTCTACACACTCTTGGCCACATGAGGCCGGGCATTGTCCTACACCAGGAGGAGCCCAGGGCCCAATGCCCCAGCATAAGGTCTGACAATGGCTCTGTGGATTTTCCTAAGAGGAGTCAGGATACCATCATCTAGCATGTGGACCCTCCAAGGATATGCCTCCCCAGACCATCGCTGACCATGCTGGAGGATGTTACAGGCTGCATAACATTCTCCACGGTGTCTCCAGACTCGTTCACATCTGTCACATGTGCTTGGAGTGAACCTGCTGTCATCTGTGAAGAGGACGGGATGCCAATGGTGGAGCTGCCAATTGTGGTATTCTCTGGCGAATATCAATTGAGCAGCACGGTGAACGAGCTGTTAGCATAGGTCCCACTAATCAGGCCCTCATGCCACCTTCATGAAGATTGTTGGAGACAGTTTAGTCGGATACACGCACACCGGTAGCCAGCTGGAGGTCATTCTGTGGGACTCTGGTGGTGCCCCTCCTGTTCCTCCTCACACAAAGGTGCCGATACCAGTCCTGCTGCTGGGCTGATGTCCTTCTACATGCCTGTCCAGCTCTCCTCCTGGAACGTCTCCCGCTATCTCCTCCCTGCTATCTCCTGCCCTGCTCTTGGGAGAGTTCTTGTGACGGCACATATGGAAGTGCCATCCCAGAGGAGCTGGACTACCTGTGTCACCTCAGGCTAGCAGCAGTGACAAGGACATGAACAAAACCCAAAACTAGAGGAGAATCAGTCAGGAAGGACAAGGAGAGAGCAACTGTCTGTGGCCCCCACTCCCTTTGTGGGGGGGGGTGGGGTGTCTTGCTGTGTCCTCTCCAGGTCACCTTTCATTTGTACCAAAGCAGGTGACACAGATACGCGTCCTATCAGCCTGGTGTCATCAGCATTCTTGATGGTAATGGTGATAACGCTCATCTTTGCAGAGCCCCTGTGTTTAAGAAAAGTCCTGAGTCCTCATTAACATTCATGCTGTTCAAATTCTCCATCAGTACGGGAGGCTGGATGGTGATGGAGGCTGAAGAAAATTCCAGAACTAGTGCTGTGACATATGAAGCAGGCTGATTGAGGAAAGTGCAGATCTGACATGGGACAACCAGCAGAGGGCACCTTCCCCACATGCGTTGGCACATTAAACAAATTGATTTCTGGCTTTGAGTTAGCGGGTGGCGCAATTTGAGGGTTGTCATTTTTTATTCAAGTGGACTGCCTCTTTTCCATCGGGCACAAGAGGGGCTACCAGTCCATCACAATACTACCAATTAACTCGCCTGCACGTCTTCAGGGAGTCCTTGGTGAACATTGTGCCAAATGGGTACATACAATAAATAAGCAGGCTTGGAGCTGAATGCGAGTCCTTGGCACAGGTAGGCAGTAGTGTTGGCCCTCTTTTTAGCCATACCACCTGCACTTCAGATCAGGTCACCCACCTGAAGTTAAGAAAGTTTGGGCCCTGCCAGTACTTGGATGGAAGACCATCTAGGAAAAGCTGCTGGAAGAGGTGTTGGTGAGGCCAGCAGGGGGCGCTTATCCTGTGGTCTGAATGTGGGTCCCAATGCCATAGTGCAGTGACGGGGACACTGAGACATAAAACTAAGAGGCGTAAAACTGGGGTCCTGACTCTCTTGGTCATTCAAGACCCCCGAGCATTCTCTGTAAAGAGTAGGGTGTATCTCAATGTCCTGACTAAATTGCCCACCACGGCCTGGTCAGTCTAGCCCCCTAATCATCCCCTGTCTCTAACTGGCTAACTATCTCTCACCACCTCACTATCCAACAGCGAGCACAGTGGTGCAAAATGGCTGCCGTCACATCATCCAGGTGGGTGCTGCACATTGGTGGTGGTTAAAGTGGCTCCACACCCACTGAGGCGCTTTAAGTAGTGAGAAATGTAAATGTAAAGAATTATTATTATTATATTATATAAAAGAAAACACTCAGCACAAGGAATGGAGGAAAGTAGCATTTAGCCGTGTGCTTGTCCTTATAAATCGTGCGTTTTGTGCACTCTGTGTAATTAATGTCACAAGGTGCCTGAAGGGACAGAAAGAGCATTGAGGGGGCAGGCTAAGGACCCAGAGAGTGAGTGGCACTGCCGTGAAAGAGGAGGCTTCTAGCAAGCAGCACAGACCAGAGTCGGCCACCAGGTGGCAGCAGGTACTCTGTATTACCACTGGGAGAGTCAGAAATTCAGGGGCTGCAAGCAAGCGGACTTCACAAAGTGCCTGAGACCCATCACAAGTCCGAGACCCCAGTAAGTGTGGCACAGAGTCCAGGGCTCCAACCATTAGACCTGCTTATTAAGTTCAGAGCAAGAAGTACGCAGATTGGTTTGAGGAGGAAACTCTTTAATAAGGCACGTGTGCCACCGACCCAGCCGGGCACCATTTCCGGGGGATCCCTCTTTCCTTCTTCTGCAATGTGGTGCACTGAAAAAAAATGTGAATGATTCACACTTAATATTTTCAATCAGAACCAATACAATTCTTTTTAGCTTATTAATCCCACAAAGTTGAGGCAAATCATTTAGAGTCATTGGGTGCAATTCACTTGGTTTTTTTTACTGAAGTAAATCTAATTTTTAAGTAGTTCTTCTTTTTTGGCAGTTGGAAAGCCATCAAACTGGAAAGTTCGACCGAAAGAATATACAAACGGCCCCTCAAACACAGCACATGAACAATCTAAAATATTAAGTTAAATGAAATAGGATTTTTACGTTTATTCCCTCCACCATAACCTAATTTGGTGCAAACATTTTTTTTTACTTTGATTGAGATCTGAAACCAAGTATTTCAAGCTGCAACCCTAAATGACTAATCTTAAGTTGCTTGAAAGAGAAAATTTACGTTGAATGAACAACGTCAATGTTATACTTTTTCAGTGTGGTGCTGGGGGGGCTTTCCTGGAGGAACTGAATCTTCAATACACCAACATGTTTCTCATTAAACATACAGTATTTCCATGTTTTAGAGCAGACATTGTTATGAGCTCCACACAACGGCACGGCCAATGAAAGCGTAAGATTCTGCTCCGTGTTTGTGACTCCATGACAGGAAAGGGGCGGAGCAAAATGGAATTCTGGGGAGGTTAGCAAGATGGAAACCTCTGTTCTCCCAAAGTGACGTCAGTGCTCATCATACATCTGAAATGAGTTTGTGAAGAACACGGGGTCAGGGGTGAACTTGGCACAAACATTAGGAGGTTTTTCTTCACACGGAGAGCCACAGACACTTGGAATGAGTGAGCACATAGTGTGGTGGACTCAACTTGATGCTATTTTAGAAGAATGAAGCGGACAGGATGGGCGAGATTTGTTGGGCTGTTCTTGTCCAGATTGGTCTGATGTTCTAATCTGCAAAGAAACACCTGAAGCATTCTGGACAGATGAGTCAAACGTTAAACTCTTTGGTCCCAGTCTCCCTTTGTTTGTCCCTTGAAAATATCCATCCATGGTAAAACCTGGTCCTACTCCAGTCCAGAGTCACTGTGGGGCAGGGGACAATGTAAGACCATCCTATCTACAATCAAACATGGAGGTGGTAGTCCTGATGGAACAGGGAATGCTTTGCTGCCTCAGGAGCTTCAAGACTTGCCATTGCCATGAACTGTCCACTTCACCAGAATATTCTTAAGGAGAACGTATGGTCATCTGTCACCGATGTGAAGATGAAGACTAATCGGGTTACGCAGCAGGACTGCAGCCCAAAACACAAATGCAATTCTACAACTGGATTGGCTCAACGGAAGCAAAATGAAAGGTGTGTAGCGGCCCAGTCGCTGACATGAGACGCTGTGGCAGAGGGTAGGACCTGCTAGTAAAAAGAAGAGTGGGCTAAAATTCCCTAACAGCGATGTGAAAGACTGATATCAAATTTTTAGGAAGCGTTTAGTTGTGGGTTTGGCTGCTGCTGAAGGTGCTGGGTTGGGGGGGTCATTACTTTTTCACATGAGTGATGGAGTGTTGTTTGAATTAATTTAAGAGATTGTGTAAAAACTGAACTGTTCCTTTTCTCTAATATTGCACTTTCTCAAAAGGCTGGTCCCCCCCCACCAAACCCCACCCCCATTATGCAAAATAAAAGAGGATATGATTAAGGGGGCAAATACTTTTGCACAATACTGTAGTTGAAATGGGCCTTACAGGGGTTAGTCAGCTGAGTCCAGAGTCACACTAGAGGGTCGCTGCTAGAAGGGGGACAATATTTTTTTTAACAGTCACCGACCTCACAGGTTAGAAGTTAAGAGCCACATTGTAGGGGTGGCAGCGTTGTACTCCTGCAGCACTGATCCTCCATGTGGCCCACGAGGACACCACCTGGCATGTGGAGCCGAGTCATGGGACACAAAGGGTGGAGGAGGCGGACAGCCTAGGCCACGTCACAAGAGGCGTCGATGGCGAAAGCCGCCCCTGACCCAGTTCAGAGTCACCGTGGCAAGGGTCGGGCTGGATGGCACACCCACAGCTTCTAGAGTCCCCTGACGTCCCAGTGCCCTCTGCCAGCCTTAAAGTCTGTCAGGCTGCATCTCTTCAAGGACCACAATGGTGCAGTAAGTCACAGCCTGGCACTCGGGATGGGGTTGGGGGGGGTGTGTTGGGGGTCCATGTTGCAACCTGAAGCCTTTGCTCGCCCTTTCTCTCTCTCTCTCTCTTTAAAGGGGAAATTCCTTGAAATTCTGGCAGACCCCCTAGAGATGTGATGTGGTCTGAATCTTCACCCAGATTAGCCCATAAGGAGAGATATGGGTGAGAGGTGTGGGCAGCGTCTAATCTGCATTGCTGGAAGATGACATTTGGAGTGTAAATGTTCCAAAGACGTGAAGGTGTCAAGTGCTGAATACCGCGTGGCTTACAGGAACTCCATTATGGCAGGCAGGAGCAGCAGATTAGAGCATCGCTGCCTTAAGGTGGCTCCTCCATGCACTCCAGCTCTTTGTAAATGTTACGCTTTAGCCGCAGTTTTCTCCCTTGCACAAGTGAACTTTTACTTAATTTCATATTTTTGCTGTTTGTTAAATATGATTTTGCATATTTTTTATTTTTTGGTAACGTGACCAATCTTCTTGTGTGTTATGTTTTGAATATTTTTGTGCTTGTTCATTATTTTTTGTGTACGTTATTTTGATTTTTTTGTTAATGTAATGTAACCAGTAAAGGGCGCCATTGAGCCCCAAACCCCAGACGCAACCGCACTCAACATGGTCACGGGTTCAAATATTATCCTGTTTATTACTAATGTTACCTTCACAGACAGACAAGTGTCATCGAAGTATAATCAGTACAGCAATACGAGCCTCGTCCACCGCCTCCTGACTCGGACAGAGCGCTCGAGGTTTCTCTTCGACCTGGGAGCACTTCGAGGGCTAGGTCATGGTCCGCCAGAAGCACTTCTGAATCAGATGGGAGTCTCACAACAGGGCCATACTCCTGGACTCCAACTCCCATGATGCCCTGTGGATATCTGTAAGGGACCCGAATCCCAGGGACACTGCCCCTTTAACATATGGGGGGGGGGGGGGGTACAGTACCCACATGATGTTGTTTCCTCTGCTCCTTCCAAAACACTGGCCTCCCTGCCAGGTAAGGATTCTTGTTCCCATCCGGTCAGTGAGCCTGTCCTTCCTGTTTCCTTTATTGTGGTGTCCCCACTAGGGTGCCCGTCTATCCCCTGCGGCACTCAGAGTATTTATGATTAATTATATGGTGGTCCCCTTAAAACAGAATATCATGGGGCAGACCTCTATAAAGACTTCATATATAGAAATACATATGCATGTATATTGTGACCTGTAGGGGGCACCACTGAGCCTCCTAATCCTCCAACACCCCAACACAAGTCCCGGGTTCAAGCAACAATTTATTTTAGCCAATACCTTCACAGGTCTTCCATAAATTCTACACAGGCACAATTCCTCTTCCTTCTTTCTTCTGCTCCTTCCACTCCTCTCCCAACTCACCTGGATGAGGTTGAGTGGCATACACAGACATACGTCCATTGTTACCACACTACAGGTTGGAAGCACTTCCAGGTCAGGTGGAAGTTCCTTAACGTGGGGAACGGTCTGTCCCTGCAGCTCCCCCTGGAGGCTCCCTTGGAACACAGCAGGGCTGTGTAATGGGACTGCAATTCCAAGCCTGCCCTGTGGGTATCCATGCAGGCACCGCAGCCCAGAAAGACTGCCACCTATTGTATCAGGATAGCAAATGGTCCATGTGATCGGCCTCCCCCTGTCCTTCCGTTATACTGGCCTCCTGGCAGGGCAAGGATCCCTCGTGTCCATGAAAATATAGTAATACATATGTGTGAACATAGAGAATGTTTTCTTACCATTTGTGAAGAAGAAAAGAGAAATTATACTGTATATAAAAATACATATATATAATGTATACTCTTTATATATATACAGTATAATATGGTATATTCCAAATAATACAAAGAGTAGACGACACGTGTTTCGCCCTTATTGGGGCTCCTCAGGTGTACACACTTTTGCATCCCCTACTGGGGGTCGAACCTCAGACGTCACCACCTGAAGCT
Organism: Polypterus bichir lapradei; assembly: GCA_026402145.1. Classification (NCBI taxonomy): domain Eukaryota; kingdom Metazoa; phylum Chordata; class Cladistia; order Polypteriformes; family Polypteridae; genus Polypterus; species Polypterus bichir. Next base: position 2,144,935 of record JANRMT010062855.1, read on the forward strand.
CCCAAAGTGTGGGCAAAACAGAAAACCTGAACTGAGCCTGTGTGAGTGTATGCAGTGAGAGTCCTTGGAAAATCACAAAGCCCCTCGGTATTTCACAAATCTGTTATCATCCATTTACTGTGTTACTGGTTATGACTCGAAAAAGAAATAAAAGGGTCTTTTTGGGACCTTCTTCTGGATGGTTCTTTAGGGAAGCAAAAATTTTCAAAAAAAGTTATGGCCTTGCTCCGAAGGACCACTTTGGCACCTTTACTTTTAAGAGCGTAGCATGTAAACAAAATAGAAACGAATGTATGGAAACACAAAATATACAGAAAAACACACATATTATGTATGTCTATTAATGAAAAATACAAATAAACGCATGTGCTCCATTTAGAACTGCCCCACGATGCAGATTTGGGCTTCTTCTTCTTCACTGAAAAAGAATACTTACAAAGGGATAGATAGATAGATAGATAGATAGATAGATAGATAGATAGATAGATAGATAGATAGCGTAGCTGGCAGGATTAGATAGTGTGGTAGCCGGCCCGGACACAGACACGCGGACACATTTGAATCACCCACAACACGTTTATTATACATACTATTTACAGCAAAGTGCACCACAACCCCAAAGTCCCCCAAAAGTCCAGGCCCCACAATAATGCCTCTTTCTCTTCAGGCTGCCTCCTTGCCTCTCCTCCCGAGCTCCATCCTTCTCCACTACCGACTCAAGCCATTGTATGGAGGGAGGCGGCCCCTTTTATGTTCACCCAGATGTGCTCCAGGTGCATTCCGACAACCTTCTGCCGGCACTCCCCAGTGTGGCGTAAGTGCCGGCTGCGCACCCGGAAGCACTGCGGGTGTCCCCGCTCCTCTTCCCCCGAGCACTTCCGGGTGTGGAGGAAGTGCTGAGGTCCACGGCTCCAAAGGCACTGGGGTGACCACGGGCACCTACAGGATTGAGCTTCAAAGCTCTGTACTCGTGGTCCCCATAGGCACCAGGGCGGTCGCCCCCACATGGTCTGGGGGAGGTGTAAGCCCTCCTCTGGTCCTCCGGAGCGTCCTGGCCGGGTCGCCCCCGCCAGGCATCTGTGACAATAGATAGATAGATAGATAGATAGATAGATAGATAGATAGATAGATAG
>JANRMT010062855.1:2193022-2208147 GCA_026402145.1 Polypterus bichir lapradei
ATAGATAGATAGATAGATAGATAGATAGACAGTGTCTATCGTAGCTGGCAGGATTAGATGTGAATCAGGTTTGATGCATATGTCTCTGTTATATGCCATTTGGTTTGAGATTTGCAATGTGCTAATGTTTGTGATGCGCCATCAGTTGAAATAACAAATGCAATGCATTTTATTACTACAGCACATGCCTTATAAAATACATTTCAATGTATCTAAATTCACTGAAATCTAAGTAATCAGCGTAGACCCTGGTGTTAACATTTGCAGTGCACCATCTATAGGAATGTGTTTTGTAACACAAATAGTAATAAAATGTATTACATTTGTCTTTCCAACAGATGGTGCATCACAAACATTTGTAGTAAAAAAAGTGCTTCACGTCCTGCGGTGGGTAGGCACCCTGCCCAGGATTGGTTCCAGCCTTGTGCCCTGTGTTGGCTGGGATTGGCTCCAGCAGACCCCCGTGACCCTGTAGTTAGGATATAGCATGATGGAAAATGGATGGATGGATGGATGGAAAAGTGCTTCACTACAAATGTTTGTGTTAATATTTGTGGTGTACTATCTGTTGGAATGACAAATGCAATGCATATGTCTCTGTTGTATGCTATTTGGGATGAGAATTGTTAAAGCAATGCTAATGTTTGTGAAGTGCCTTTTGTTGGAATGACAGATGCAGTGCAGGTTATTTCTATGAATGTTTGAGATGTGCCATCTGTTGGAACGACAGGGACATAGCAACCAGACAGACACACAAATAAATTAATAACTGTGCACCCAAGGACCCCAACAGCATTGTCCCCTCGAACTGCAGGTCCCATGCCACCCAGTGGGTGTCCAGATTGGGTTCATGCCAGAGGAGCACTGCCACCCATCATACTGGGGGATGTACCAGTCCATCCATCATTATTTCTTCCCAAATGGGAAGAAAACTGGGAACCCTAATGACCAGACTGTGCATCCAGTCATGCTGCCCGCCCATCCGGGTAAGGCATTGCTCTCAATCCCAGTTGGGATGCCAGTCCACCCTCCGTCTTTCGGACCATACATACTGTAAGAGTTGTGGCACAGCTGAACAGATCTTTGACCCAGCTGCTGGTCGCCTCCTTCTAATTATTTGATTTCATTTCCGTTATAAAGTTGTTGCTCCACTCCAGCACTGATTTATTCCCACTTACAGTGCTACTACAAGCCCAGGATGTCTGGCCTGAGGGTCTCCCACACAAGCTAGGGGTTTCCGCCCGCTTGTTGTCATTAATCTAAACTTGCCATCTCGTTGCAGGTGATGAAACTTGGTTACCCAGCCATAGCGGTGGAGCTGCTGAGAGCCAACGCCAATCCCAATGAACAGGACACAAGTTTGGGGGTCACCATCGCCCATGACGCTGCCCGCGAAGGCTTCCTGGAAACCCTGATGGTTCTCACCGAGAACGGAGCTGACGTCAACCTGCAGGATCACCAGGGGAACTTGCCGCTTCATTTGGCAGCCAGAGAGGGCCACCTGGACATCGTGAGACACTTGATAGATCTGACAAGTGACCCCCTCGTCAGAAACAAAGAGGGGCACACTGCGTCTGACCTTGCAGAGATGCACGACAGGCACCTTGTGGCTGAGTGTCTTGGGAACCGACTGCAACGGTAGAGGCAAAGCTGTGCCATTTTTACCAGTGTGCACTGCTGGCAGCATCCTGTCCTCGTCCTCCTGTGGGTCACCTCAGCCCTCCCTGTTGGTTCCACTTTCTCTTTGTTTGTCAGCACCGCCTGCCCCCACTCCGAGAGCCACAATGTGGGAAATTTTCTGTATTTTCATCTTTTCACAAAGTCCACTTTGACTTTCTTTTTTATGTGACATGAATGTCGGCGACTGTAGGTTGGAGCCATGTTCCTAATTTTATAACAGCCCTCCCTCCATGTCATTGTGACATGTTACATCGAGAGTGATATGTGGGTCCAGTGTGGGGCTCGTTTAAAACATTTAGTGCCACCGAAAGCCAGGCGCACTCAGAAGAGTCCTCCTTCTCCTCATGGCTAATGACAAATGCTAACAGAGCGCCCCCTGCTGGTGGAGTGATTCCAATGTGCATTCAGTGTAAATACAGAGAGTCCACAAATTAAAATACTGTGCCTAAGAAAAATAAAGGCATAAAATCATGTAAATAGGGAGACATGCAATAGATTTGAACGTTTTAATTGCATTTGTGTCACGGTGGATGAAGCTTTGGCTTCACAGCTCCAAAGGACCACACCTCTAGTGGTCTTTGTATTATTCTTAACGCTTCCTCAGGGGTCCTCTCGGTTTCTGTGCCCATCCCAATTTAAGGTTAATCGACTGGCATCTCGTCTAGGGTCAGGTCCTGCCGATGGAACAGGCGCCAGCTCTCCACCAACCTGCAATGGCAACACGGGTTCAAAACGTGAATTGGGAGGTAAACTCGAGCAGGGCCTCCGTTATTGATTAAGAAGCAATCATCACAGTGGGCTGAAACACGATGACACTTAAAAGTGCTCTCATATTGTCCCTCATTATCATTATACATCAATTTTGAAAGACCCCCAGATCGAGACACAATGGTAAGGGGGTGTATGAAATACCGGGAGGGGGGCGGTGGGGGGGGGTGGAGGGTTATAGTGTGATCAAGTCCCAAAAATCCAATGAGGAATAGTATATCCAACAGCATGGTGGGGGGCTTGGCCTGGGCAAAAGACCACCTAGAGCAGTAGGTGAAAAATTAGCGCACAGGCCAGGATGTAAGAAAGAAAATTTCAGACAAAACTGAAAAGATAAAAGTACTGTGAAATGGGACAATAAAGAAGTAAGAATAACACATCATTTCAGTATGTTTCACAAAATATATTCTTGTTGCTTATTTCCAAATTATTTATTTAATTATATTTAGCATGAAATATGCCCTGAAGTGAAAAGTCTCACTTTCACTCATCAAAATTAAGATGGTGGGCTCTAGCAAGTGCTGTCTTGTGATTGGTGGATTGGCTTGACTTGTGAACGCGCAGTCTCAGTGTTGTCACTGCAGGCATAAGATACAATAACAAGAAAAAGATTTCCCAGAATTCCTGCATGAGGTGGCAACTTTAATTCTGGAAACTCAGAATTCACCAGAATGTGAAGTGTTGGCTGTCAACATGCATCTTGATGGTCAAAGGTTCATATCTGCTAAACCACTGACTCACCAGTCCAAACACAAGACCCTCTAAAACTTACCCTCTCAAGTTTGATGAGTGAAAGTGACATTTTTCATTTCTGGGCTTATGTCATGCTGCATGCATGTCACTGAAATAAATACATGAAGAAATCCACCTTAATAAAAGGATAAGTGTCTGTGTGTCTGTCTGGTTGCTATGTCTCTGTCATTCCAACAGATGGTGCATCACAACCATTAACACGGCTTTTACAACTCTTATACCAAATAGCATATAACAGAAACATATGCATTACACTTGTCATTCCAACAGGTGGTATGTTACAAACACTAACACTGCTTTTATGACTTCCATAACAAATGGCATATAACAGAGACATATGTCTTGCATTTCTCATTCCAACACATGGCGCATCACAAACATTAACATTGCTTTCACAACTCCCATACCAAATGGCATATAACAGTGACATATGTATTGCATTTGTTATTCCAACAGATGGTGCATAAAAAACATTTGTTGTAATGTATTTGATTTCAGAAATGTTTGTGATCTGCCATCTGAATGAACAATGCAATGCATTTTTAATACATGCATTACAAAAGATATTCCAATAGATGACGCACTGCAAACATTAATGCCAAGGTCTATGTTGATTACTTAGATTTCAAAACTGTCTTACACAAGTAGCACAGCTAGTAATAAACGCATAAAGAAATAAGCAGCAAAAACAAATTCATGCCACATGTAATTATACTCCTATCCCAAGTTGTTTTTGTTAATTTATTGTAACATTTTACAGTACTTTCACTTGTTTGCATATCTATTTCTTTAACTTTGTAATTTTCTGCAACATACTCCTCCACAGGAATGGACTAACAAGTGAATGCAGAAAACGAAAATGACAGTGGATTAAGGTGCCAAGGTCGCGTCTTCAAAGTGATTGAGAAATTGACCCCTTTTGTAACCACTGTCTAGGTTTTTTTGGGTTTTTTTTCTGTTTGTTGTTCTTATAAATTCCAAGTCAGCGCTGCCACTTCATGTGCCCAGTTTCCGGTTTCAAATCTCGCTGTTGTCGTTGGTGCGCAGGTGTGAGCGCCAGAAAACTTAAATGCGAGGTTAACTGATGACGCAAAAATTTCTCCCTGGACGTGATGTGACTGGCGCCGCCCTACGATTGGCTGCAGCTTTCATCCTTATGGGTGTGTAGGACAGGCTCCGCCCCCTACGCCCCTGTGGTTGATTAAGCGCAATTGCTAAATTTTATTCCACGTCAGGGTCAAGCAGGTTAAGAAGATGGATGGATTTACTTAATCTTTATTATGTGATGATAAAACAATATGAGCTGCGCGTCTGTCGGAGATCAATGAGGCTCGTGCTTCGCCCGTCACGGACTAAAGCTAAATGTCGATTTGTTGACGTTTGCCGCCGGCGCCTTTTCAGGGACAGGTGCACAAGTCCATTGACATGGGCTCGGTCAGTCAAATTATTGTTAGCAGCGAATCTGGCCAGGGGTCTGCATGGTGCCCAACCTTGCCAGGATTGTCTGAAGTGCTGATACCAATCTATTGCGGGCACTTGAAAAGGTCAGCTGGCATTGCGTGGGGAGAATGGTACCCACTCCCTGCGAACACCGAGGTGTAGGTAGGGCACTGTTCTCATGGGTGGCACTAAATCAGTCTGATGTCATTCGCAAGGCTGGCACCAAATTCAGCTTAAGATACCGATCCTCACTGTGCAGCTGGCGCTGTGTTGAAACATATAGCGTGCCAGACATGCCGGTTTGCTAGGTGTCCATAAGACTGGCACTGTGAATGAATGAACGAATGCGTGACTGGCTGGCACTGAATCCATGCAGCGCTTGTCCCTTGCTGGCACTGATTTTCTGCATTCGTGCTGTTGGGACCAAAGTCGGCTGGCACTGCACACTCTTAGAAATAAAGGTGCCAATGTGGTTCTGTACATCCATGCCACAGGGCAACCCAAACGAACCATCCATATGAAGGTCCCAGAAAGTACCTAGGAGTCTTCATAAATAACCGTGAAGAGGTGACAACATGTGGGCTTGTGGCATCCCAAAGGCCTCGAGCGGCACCCCGTAATGTAGGCTCAGCTTTTGTGGTCTCCTGCTCTGCAGTACATTAAAAATGTCTCTTTTATTTTCATATCTGGAACATTTTAAAAGCTCAAAGAACCAAACGGATATACAAAGACCTCTTCAAAGAATGACACGGGTCTTTGTCAAGCAAAAGAACCAGCCAGCCCAGTAAAGTGCCATTGGAGAACCTGCAGGAGCGAAACTTAAAATCGCTGCCCGGTTTGTGCGGACCCCTCAGGTTCGCGAATTTCACAGACCTAAATAAGAATAAAGTGCGCTCCAGTGGAACTGCACGGCGTGTCACACAGACATCCAGCGCAATGCCCACCAAGAGCCCACCCGTCCAGAGCCGTCGCACCCTCAGAGGGGTGACACTGGGCGACATAACTGAGGTCAGTGTGCGGAAATAAGTGGTCCAACACTGAATGGGAGGCCTTTCCTTATAAACGCATTCAAAGCATTGTAGTGTTTGGGAATTATAAGCTTATTAAATATCGTTTAAGAACTTCGCAACTGAAAGATGCGGAGATCTGAGCCGAAATCGAGCGAAATCAAATATGAGAATGTGAAGAAGCTTATAGCATCTGATTTTATAAAGAAATTACGAGAGGACGGCACCGAAGTAAATCGGGAACGCCAGCCTGCGTGACGCTTGTTTAATTTATATTTCGCAATGTAAAAAAAAAGACTTCAAATTCTTACACAAAACTAACGGAAGTGAGAATTTAGTAATAATTAGGAAGTGTGCGCTGTAATACAAAACTCAACTTCTGATGCGGTTTCCCAAGGTCGCAAAAGCTATTTTAAAATGTGACTTTGACCAATGAGTTTTTTTTTTTAATTCTTCAGTCTTTATTGTATATAGTGCCTTTCAAATGGCAAAGAATTGGAAACAAACCACCGAGCTAAAGTGCCATTAAATCGCTAATGGCCGACCGTCAAATCAGGACATGTTTTGGTGTCAGGGGGTCTTCGCTGTGTGCTCGTCTACACCTGAAACCTCATGCCGTTTGAATTGGTGTCGTTTGGCGACATTTGAAATGTCTTCTCTTGACTGAACACTGAGAAGTCCGCTATGACACAACTGGTCTCAATTAGCGCTGAAGAACCCCTTGCAGTATGTCTTTGAGTGTTGGTGCACCTGAAAAGGGGTCTTCGTCAACATTAAAAGCAAAGAGTTTGCTATTTCACCCGTGACTTCTCACCTTCGCTTCTTTCTTTCTGTCACTAAGCGTTTCAGAGTGGCATCTTTGTGGTGTTCGTCCATATTCAGGAGTTTGGATTTCGTTTGTTAGCCCCTGATCTGAATGTCCGATGGCTCGTCTGACATTTCCTGCGACAGAGATGAGTTGTGTTCGTTAAAATGTCATTTATTCATCCCGAGGGACCTCCTGAAGTGCGTGCATTTGTCACGTGTCCCCGTCTGCCCAGTTCATAAATGCGAGCGAACCGCACGCCTAGGGCTTCGCTTTGTCTCGTGCGGCTGTTTTCGGTTGCAGGAGTCCTTAATAAAAAAGCCTGGAATAATGCTTACAGAAACTTTGATGTTTATGTTAATAAAGATAAAAATGTGAAATGTATTAGCAATTGCATTTAAGCAGTCCCAATGGAATTGTGAAGCTGTGCAAAATTAACGCTTTTGAAAATAAAATTCATCCTGAAAATCAACTGAGTCTTTTTTTTCCAAGTTGGTATACTTGTAGACGTGTTTTTCCCAAAGGCGTCATGGAAGGCAACTTTAGCAACCACTGTTTTTCCTCCGTTTTTGCGCTATTAAAGAAAGAAAGAAAGAAAGAAAGAAAGAAAGAAAGAAAGAAAGAAAGAAAGAAAGAAAATCGACGCATGCTCCCAACCTAAGTTCGTAATATGTGTTTCCTTATTTAATTTTTATTGTATATGTATTGTTTAAAGAAAGAAAGAAAGAAAGAAAGAAAATCAGCGCATGCTCCCAACCTAAGTTCGTAATATGTGTTTCTTTATTTAATTTTTATTGTATATGTATTGTTTAAAGAAAGAAAGAAAGAAAGAAAGAAAGAAAGAAAAAGAAAATTCGACCTTTTCGGCTCCGTCTATTAGTAGTTTTATTTTGTTATTACATTATTATATTTTGACCTGAATTATCTTTTTGCTCCTTTGTCATCTACTTAGTCAGGAGATTTTTTTGTCTTTGTAAATTTTGGCAGATCAGCGAACATTTTCTCCATCTCTAGTATGTATACATTACGAGCGCGCACACACGTAAGAGATATGTTTTAAGTATAAAAGATAATAGTTTGATTTAACACGTTTAAAGTACAGATACGAATAATTGTGTTATTATAATTCAGTTCAGTTGTTTCTGATCTCTTAATTGATTGTTTTTTCCTTGGACAAGGTAAATGTATTAGTTGTGTTTGGGAAAGAAAAAAAGGAGAGGGAAAAAGAGAGAAATGTTGGGTGTGCTCGGTGCACCAGGAAAGAAAAGAAAAGAAAAAGGAAAGTTTGAAAAAGAACCCACGGCTTCGGGGTCTTTACTCATCTTTTACAAACTTATACTGGTATAGCAGCGGTGAAGAAGTAAGTCTGCAAGACTCGTTTTACGGCCTTCTGCGTATCAGTACATCGGAGTCCCGAACTTCAAGGGTGAGTGGACTCCTTTCGTCCATTCCGTACATTCAAACTAAATCATAATATAAACGACACGTCAAAGAAGAAATCCGGTTTTTCGATACACTCGGCAAAAGCCGTATATATTTCAGTGTGGACAGCTACTCCCATATCTATATACTCCAGATGTGACCACTTCTTTACTGGGGACGAAATCAGACCCTCCATGGCTCACTGCCCTGTCTGCTTCAAGGCCTTATTGTTTTCTGGAAGCGTTGTCTACAGGGCCACCCGCAGCTCTTGCGCCACCAGCTCTGTCACTGCCAGCTCCACTTTCTGTAGCAGAACATAACCATTTGCAAGCTCTACCGGTGCAAGTCGCAAAGGGGCCTACTGCAGAGTTGACATTAAGATCGGGAAGACTTGTGCGCCCACCTCTTTATCTTAGGGATATGATTCAGTACTGAAAAAAAAGTTTTAGAAAAAAAATCTGTCTCAAGAGTAATGTTATATGTTGTAAATATGTCTGAAACCAGGGCAGTTAATTTTTTTTTTTTTTGTAAGAGGGAAGTAATGTGTAAGAGATATATTTTAGATAATATAGATAAAAGTTTGATTTAATGCGTTTATAGTACGGATACGAATAATTTTGTTATAATTCATTTAAGTTGTGTCTGATCTTTTAATTGATAGTTTTTTTCCTTGGACAAGGTTAATGTATTAGCTGGGTCTGGGAAAGAAAAAAAGGAGAGGGAAAAAGAGAGAAGTGTTGGGTATGCATGCTCAGTGCACAAAAGAAACGAAAAGAAAAGAAAACGTTGTAAAGGATCCCACGGCTTCGATGTCTTCTTTACTCATCTTTTACAAACGTATGCACATATTGTATGTACTGTATATATAAATGCTGACGTATGTATTATTTTTACCGCCATACAGACGTCAGCATCGCCACGCGCTACTACAGGCTGCTATACGGTCAGTTGTCACGTGACGCGCGCCGAGTGCCCCCTCCTGCTTGCTAATTACTGATTGGCCGAATTGTGGGACAGCGCCAGGTAAGCAACACTGAGATCCAAAAAGAGCAATCGGCTCAGATTAACGCCTGTTGTTGGTTATTTTATTGGAAGTTAACGGTGCTGATTTAGTTAATGTCGTTTTGCCTTCTGCTTTCACTGGATAAAGAAAATGAAGCTTAGATAAATTACATGTATGGGTGATACATTCACATGTTCATTTTTTTAATATCTAAATATTCAGCTTCGTTTTGACTCTGAATGTATTTACTGCATTAAGTTAAATAAGTACGTTCCATATAGTTTTAGTAATTTTTATTTTAGTATTATTAGTACTAGTTGTATATGGTAGTAATATTAAAATTGCTTTTGTTGTATTGCATGTCACAAGTGATACGGCTGTGTCAAGTAACAAAGAGTAACAGCACATTCAGCACTTGATACACTGGACCATTATTATTATTATTATTATTATTAATTAGACCTTAATTCATAAAGAAAATAAATCATTTGGTATATCACGACTATTAAATACCATCCATCCATCCATTTTCCAACCCGCTATATCCCAACTACAGGGTCACAGGGGTCTGCCGGAGCCAACTCCAGCCAACACAGGGCACAAGGCAGGAAACAAACCCCGGGCAGGGCGCCAGCCCACCTCAGGGCTCGCACACACACACACCAAGCACACACTAGGGACAATTTAGGATCGCCAATGCACCTAACCTGCATTGAAGTCCAAATCCACGGGTCACCTATGGACTGCAGCAGCCCTCAGTCTGTTCATCAGGACACACCTGAGGTCCTCCATGGCGCTCATCATCACCGCAGACTTTGCACAGAAGCTGTCGTGGGAGGACCTCATGGATGACTTGGCCTCTATAGGAAAAGTAAACGGGTGCTGTTGTGATATAACACAGATACTGAAGGAATCGTTAAACATTTATATTTAAGTTTTGATTATTAAAAATATATATTTGACGTTAAAAGTTACAGTCAAGTTCTGCACTCGGGTCCCAATCCAGGTTATTCGTCGAGTGGTGGATGCGGCAAGGCGCTGTCAGCGCTGTATGTTCCCAACCTAAGTTCGTAATGTGTGCTTCTTTGTTTATTTCTTTTGTCCAAATTAAAGAGGCTATAAGAAATGCTAACGGATTCGGGGCAGGCGGATTGGGGGGTTTGAAGGGTCAGGGGCCAAGACGCAGATTCTACTTAGGGCTCCAGTTTGTGTATATCTTATATGTATTTCTGCGCAGTGCCACTCCTCGCCTTTATGAATAGTTATGTACTGTAGGTAATATTACATACATGTAACGCACAGCACATAAAGGTTTCGATTTCCAAAAGTCTGGACACACCCCATAGAAATTGATACTTTATTATGAAGGTAGAGTGGCGGATGTGTCCCCGTGTCGCCTGCTGGTGAAAATCGAGTTGCTGTCAGGGCTAAAGAGCGCACGACTGCAGACTGCCGGTCTGTGGGGGGCTAGTCAGCTGAATGCGCCGATTTCACCACGAATCTTTCCACAGCTGTAGTCCACAGTGCTGCTAAACTGGAGCCTATAGTTCAGAAATCCTCATTTTTTAAGAAAAACAACGGTTTCGATATGATTAGTGTGAAACTTGGCGACACTTCAACTCATTTCCTTCCGAGCCCAACGAAGTGTACAAATTATGACAAAGCAAAGCAGTTGAAGACAGGGACCCTGAGCGACGTTTTTCCTCCTTCAATCGCCGAAATGAAAGCCGCCATAATCCTTCCAAATAGACCCAAGATCTATGCAGCGGTTTTACGAACTCCGAATTCTGTGAAGTGACAATAAACGACACCCCGACGCACGTGTGTGTCCCGTTCGGTTTGCTGAGGTGCGACGCAACGATTCGGCTCAACTTGAAACTTTGAACTTTGTCGTCTTGACTACGACCAGGAAATGCCAAAACACCCACATAGAGAACGAGCGACATTAAAGGGTACGGAGCGGAGACAACAAGAACACAAAATGTACCGAAGCGCCGAACGCAACAGAAGTGAAAGTGCACGTGTACAATAAACGCATCCATCAATAATAATAATAATAATAATAATAATAATAATAATTTCATTAAAATAAAATTCTAACTAACTAAATATGCCCAGTCCAGAGTTGGCGTCTATACCTTCAGCTAGATAAACGAAATAAGATAACCGCTAAGACAGTTTAAACACATGTGTATTCCCATCGCCACTGCCTCTGGAATGGCTCCAGAAGTTTTATCCAATGGACTTCCAATCCCCTGATCTCCCACATCCTAAACCGTCTGATTTATTCTACCGAAGTCAGTTTTAACAAAACGTCAGCGCTGCGGCGCACTTTTACATTGGAAAACGCCGCAGACAACATAAGATAAAAGCAACGCTGAATGCAAGGGCCGCACGTTATTAATATGCACCTGTGATATTACTGGATATCCGGGCACGTGACTCTAATGCCCCACTATAAAGCGGGGTGTCCAGCTCTGATCTCGGGTGGCTGTCGTGGCTGCAGGTCTCCAAACGCGCGCTGACTCAGGCACCGATTTCTGCAGTTCAATTTGCTTCTTTTCCTTTCATTTGAATTGCTCTTGTTTTTAAGATTTAATCCTCTTAATTGATTTTGTTTTCTGTAAGGGCAGCCAAACAGGAATGGGACAAACAGCCAGCCAGCAGATGACCAGCTGAGTGGAGGACTCAATGCGATCACTTTCTTAATCAGAAGCCGATTCTCGTTGTTAATTAAAGCCGTTATTTAATTCCATGGCCCATCGGGGGGTGGTCTCACGCTGCCACAGCAGACTTTTCCAAAACGGTTGATTTTCTTCTTTCTGAGAACACGGACAAAATATTTTGGTGACCTGAGCAGATGAACCTCACCGAGACCTTCACCTCCTTTTATTTTCAGATTTTGTGTGGTGGTGGCCAGTGAGTTGGTCATCTGTTGGCTCATTTGGAGTCTCATTATCGTCGGCTGCTAATTAAGGGCGAAAAAAATCAATAATTAAGGGGTCCGAGTCTTAAAAAAGGAAATCAATTCAAATGAAAGCCAAAGAAGTCGATTAGCGGCACAAAGTGGCCACTAATTAAGAAGTTAATTAGAATGAAAACCTGCAGCCATTACGGCCCCCGAGGGTCTCAGTTTGACAGCCCTGCTACGGTCCCCAATCCAAGAGAGTCCTCAGAAACGATTTTAGTCCACATTGCTTAAAATGTGGAATGTCCAGTGTATTTAAAAAAAAATATTAATAGTATAGTGTAATTAGTAAAATGAATAAATATATATATTAAAGCATTATGTAGGCTAGCCATAAATTAAAAAAAAACATTCAAATTAAAGAAGTTTCATTCTAAATATATTCAGTATAAAATAATTATATCTAATATAAAACACAATTAATATTTATGACAGAAATTAAATGTTTTATGATTTTTTTTTTATCTTGGGCTAACAGTGATCAAAAAATGAAAGCATATTTCCTTGCTTGCCTGCATGTCACTACGGTTTAATTTTTTTTTAATTGGTGGAGTCGTGGAGCAACCACACTGAAAAACATAGCAGTGGTGACCCAGACCACATTGCTGGTTGCGAATGGGCCCCAAAAATGGAGGTCCACCACTGGCTATAAACTATCAGAACACCATTCCAAAGCCTCTTTGTCTACTGGCTCGCTGCGGGTCTGGCGATGAGTCAAAGATGTGGTGTCCTGTGCATTAAGACGGTTTAACATCCACCCAGCCATCCGCTGACCTTGTAAATGCTGTTAACTTTTGGATGCGTTATATCGTAATGACGGCAGTTTCTGAGGTCTATGTATGTTTCTGTTTTGCTATAAAAACAGGGGCCCTGCAGCACATTAATTTGCACAGGGGCCTACAGGTATACGCGGTGGATCGTCCGAATCTGTGAGAAAATTAAAATCTCGGGCGAAACTTCATTACTTGCTGTCGCCGACGCAAAAACCGCACGAGGGCGCCTTCGCAGCATTTCAGTTATCCACCCCGACACGCTGACACCCCGTGTCGTACCCAATCGCCCGTGTTCATTCTGTTCAAAAGTGAATGGCAGCAGATCTGTATGAATTTATTCTGTGTTTAGTGTCATTCATTTACTTGTTAGAAATATTATTGTCGCAAATGAGACTGGCGGCCCTGAATTGGAAGAAATGGAATAAGATAGAATAGAAACATGAAGGAAGGTAAGGGGGGTTTCTGTTTGTTATATCAATTCCTCAATAAACGGTATTATTATTATTGTTGTTGTTATTATTACAGTATTATTCTTTTTTACCGTCTCGTGCATTGCCGATTTGGCGGGCCTTCTTTCTCCGGGCCGCCCCTTAAACTGAAGGCTTTCTCGTCCTGCGTGGTTTCGGTGCTCCGCTGCTTTTTTCTCACTCAGTCAGCGCTTTTCTCGAAAGTCTTCCGGAAAATCATGAGAGATTTTGGGCGCCGTGCCTACCAAACATTTTATGGAAACCCACCTCTCATCTGAGTTTCATTAGCTTTCCATAAACACAACAAACAAGTTTGCTTTCGAGAAAACCTGCACTGACTCCGTCGTTTCACATCTATCTATCTATCTATCTATCTATCTATCTATCTATCTATCTATCTACTATGTAGTGCCTTTCATATTAATCTATCTATCTATCTATCTATCATATAGCGCATTTACAGATCTATCTATTATATAGTGCCTTTTATTTCTCTCTATTAAATACTCTTTGCTGTCTATTATATAATTAATTTCATATCTGTATCTTTATTACATAGTACCTTTGCTCTCTATAGTGCCTTTCATATCTGTTCTTTTGTCTTTCCTATATATTATACAGTCCCTTTTATGTCTATCTTTCTTATATAGTGCAATTGCTATTTATTAAATACTGTCTCTGTTATCTATTTTTACATCGTGTCTTTCAAATATGTCTCTTTATTATATGAAATCATTGCTCTCTATAAAAAAATGCATTTTATATCTGTATCTTAATGCCTTTCATATCTACAGTATCTCTTTATTATAGGTGTCTTTGCTGTCCATCTATCTACGGTATTTTTCTTCTCAAAATGTTCACAACTCAGAATTCCTTCCCGTCTGGTTTTGCCCTTTTATTAATGTTACTTTATCATATTGCATTTCGACTGTATCCTTGACATTTATGTTTCGTTCTCGTTCTGTTCTCTAATTGCGCTCCTGACTTGAATGTGCTTATTTCACGACATGATTCATTTTACGACACTGCAATCCATTAAAACACTTCGCGTATCGCGCAAACCACAGGCGCGGCTTTCAGCCTCGTGTGATGTGAAACGAGAGAACGTTAACCGAAACTCACGAGTCATAAAAAGTGAAAGGTTGGTTTATTTTCTGAAAAGCAAACCAGACATCGGAGTTTGTTATGCCGCTGAGGCTTCAGATGCCCTCGCGTTTCCGTTCACTTTCACAACAACAAGGCTCAGCTTTGTGTTCCGGCTGATTAAGAGATCACCGAAGAATTGGGGGCACCTGAAGGCAAATCGGGGGCTCTCGGGGGTGAGCGGCTGCAATCGCCGTTAGTGTCCGTCATTCTGTCATTGGTGCACTCGCTGAAAAAGGTGCACTTAAAGGATACCTATAAAGTAAAACCGGAGCGCATAGACTCGTGCCCGTGAGCCATCTTTGCATCATGAAGTGTTTAATCTTCATCTAGCTATGAAATGGCGTCTTTGAAAAATATCTGCTGTATATGGAGACCTGTGTATCCTCGAACCAACTATCGGGGTTACGTCCTGCCTAACACACCCTGACACCTTAAAATGGATGTATGGATGCCAATCACCTTCCTAATAAGCGTCTTCCATGACTAAGTATTTTCACCTTATATAGCGCCCTTCCTATTTATACGCGTACGATTGTATCGCATCTTACAAATCTATGTACAGCCTTTATATAGCACCTTTACTAATTTCTTTCAATTCATCTTTTGTGTGGTGCCTTTCATGTCTATGTCATACTGTTATATAGCGTCTTTCATATCTATCTATCTATTTTTATATAGTGCCTTTAATATCTATCTATCTATCTATCTATCTATTATTATATAGTGCCTTTAATATCTATCTATCTATCTATCTATCCATCTATCTATCTATTATTATCTAGTGCCTTTATCTATCTATCTATCTATCTATCTATCTATCTATATATAAGTATATAGTGCCTTTAATATCTATCTATCTATCTATCTATCTATCTATCTATCTATCTATCTAT
>JANRMT010062855.1:2212208-2254444 GCA_026402145.1 Polypterus bichir lapradei
TCTATCTAATCCTGCCAACTACACTATCTATCTATCTATCTATCTATTGTAACAAAGGCGCTATATAGACGCCTGACCTGACACAGATGGACACGGAGGCACGTATAAAAATAAACACACTTTTATTTATCTTCAGCTGTGGGACACGTCTTCCCCGTGCCACACAGCTCAACACAGTCCCAAATACCACACACTGAACCACAACACACTTTTCTTCTCTCCTCTACCACCACTCCTCCTAAAGCTCAGTCCTCCTCCTCCTCCTCCTCCCGACTCTGGCTCTTCGAGTGGTGGTGGCTGGCCCTTTTATAGCCCACCCGGAAGCGTTCCAGGTGATTAACCACCTGGTCCTAATTACACTGAAGACTCATCCAGCCAGGCTGTTGGAAGCAGAAAGCCCCCCCAAAGCGGCTACCCCGGGCCCAACCAAGCTGTGGAGGACTCCATCTCCCATGGAGCCCTGCGGGCGGCTGGGAAATCACCGTCGGCCAGGGAGGCTGCCACCAAGCGTCCCGGGGGAGATATTGGGCTGCCCATGGTGGCTCCCCCGGAACATAAGCAGCAGGGGTGTCCCTGCCGGACACGGGACCCAGCTGTCCTTCACACTATCTATCTATCTATCTATCTATCTATCTATCACACTACCTCTAGTAAATACTCTATATAATAGATAAAAAGGTATTAAAGGCACTATGTAACAGATTGTAAAAGACAGTATATCATAGATAGCTAGATGGACATACAGCATATATGAAAGGCACTATATACAAGACTATTTATATGACAAGTGGATACTGTAGATAGATGGCATATTTGAAAGGCACTATACAATTGATAGATTGATAGAAAAATGCAAAACGCACTATATAACAGATGTGAAAGACACTTTATAATAGATGGCTAGATGTGAAAGGCACTATATAGAAGAAACCATCTTTATGATAGGTAGATATAGTAGATAGAAGATGAAAGGCACTATATAACAGATAAATAAGCAGATGCAAAAGGCACTATATAATCGCTGGATAGATTGAAAGGCACTATATACAAGGGATTAGCTCTGTTTCAAGTAGAAAGATATGAAAGGCACTATTTGACAGGTAGATGTGAAAGGCACTATATAATAGATAGATGGATAGTTAGGCACTATCTCTGTGACAGGTAGTTACTGTAGTTTGAAGACAGACATGCAAGGCAACAGCTAACAGCTCTGTGGACCACATGCTTGTTAAGGGACACTGACTTTCTACACATAAGGTCACAATCTGTGGGCAGGATGACAGCCAGGCTGTGCCATTTTGTCTGTGGTCCGCGGTGCCCCCAGCCCTCCACGTTCCTTTCTGTTGATTTTCCCCACTCTGTCTGTGGCCCGCGGCTCGGCGTTTCCCATTTGTTAAATCGTTACGATGATTGTGATCGTCTCAGGGCAGATGTCTGGCGTGCCATTGCTGTGATTTAGCAGCTGTGTGCTGCTCCACTGACAATTCCTTCCAGGGAGCAGGGCAGATCTTGGCAGTTTCGTTCAACTTGAAGTTCTCTTCAGAGTGTGGCAGGCAGATGGCAGAAGACGCCTCCTTGTTCTTTAGCAACAGACCCCTGCAAAATGCTGGTGACTCAGCTCGAAGTTGAAAGCCTTGGCTTATTTTTTTATCCAATGTTAAATGTAGGTGACTCAAGCTCAGCGGGGGGGCCATGCCACACAGCAGCCCTTGGCCTCTGCCTACTGTGCCAATTGCAAACCAGGCACTGCCTCCGGTTCCCTTTTCTCCATTCAGTCCCCAAAGCAAATCATGCCAACAGTGGGCCATGGAGAATCAGAACTGAATCCCAGCAGCACCACCTTTAAGGCAGGAGCCAGTTCTGTAGGGAGCGCCAGTCTACCACAGGGCACACTTCCCCTGGAGAAATGCAGGGAAGGTGAATGCTTTTGGCCCCGCCTCCTGGGGAATCCACCCACAAAATACAAGGAACATAAGAGAACCGCAAAGCACACAAAAATATGACATAAAGAGAATAGAAAGAACAAAAAAATGCTTCATTAGATCAACAAGAAATCAACAGTCCATGGAGTGTCCGTGTTCTCTCCGTGTCTGTGTGGGTTTCCTCCGGGTGCTGCGATTTATTCCCACAGTGCAAAAGCTTGCAGGTTAGGTGAACTGACGATGCTAAATTGGCCTCTGGGGTGTGTGTGTGTGTGTGTCTGCTGCTTCTCCGTATTGAAAGGAGGCAGCTGAGGGGCTTCGGGCATCTGATTAGGACGCCTCCATGTGAAGGTGTTTTGGGCGTGTCCAGCTGGAAGGAGAACTTGGAGCAGATCCATGACATGCTGGAGAGATTACACCTCTTAGCTGGCCTTGGGACACCTGGGTAATTCCCCATTCCAAGGGGGCCATCTCAACAGCATTATAGGCCCCCTCCCGGGCAAAGCAGTGCACTGGGACCCCTACCTACACAAGGGTGCCCATGCGTTAAGACAGCGCTAGGGGGAAGGAGGAAGAGGTGGGGAAAATGGACATCTAAGCATCTTTTCTTAGAATGTTGTCCCTGGGACCCTTACATGGATAAGCAGCAGAAAACCAGATGGATGGATGAAAGGATGAAACTGCCGAAAAGTTTATTGCGTTTATTTCATGACACCATCTTCTTTTGTTATGGGTGCTGCCATTTTAGAGTGGTCAGTTTAGCAGTTGCTGAGGTGATGCTACCCGGAAATCACCCAGGAAACTATGGTGGTTTGTCGATGTCAGGGTTGAATTTTTCGATAACAGACGCCATTTTGCATAACCGTCATTAGGCTCACATCCCGCATTTATGGGGTGGTCTGTAGAGTCGTGACTTCAAGTTCCTCAGCAGGACAAGATAAAATGTCAGCGGTTGCACCAAGCTTTACCCGATCTGTGCATAAATCCTTCACAACCCTAATAGAAGTTCTCTCTTTGTGATTGACTTCTCATGTCTTGCCCGGTTTTCGACTTCTTGCCTCTCGTGCGGGTTTTGGTCGCTTCATTTATAATTTTATTGGTTCCGTTTCTTCTCCCAGTTTGACTCACAAAAAGTGAGTTATCTGTTTCTTGCCAAGTCAGGACACGTGTGATGTCACCGGAGCAACCACAGAAAGTTTGCCACATGCATTTTTGGATCATCTGAGATGAAGGACTGAGAAGGAGTTGGGGTGCGACTCTTCTTTTTTTCCCAGTAACGGCACTAGGATCTTTTTTTTTTTTTTCCCAACTTGACCATGGATTGTTTTGACTTTGGCTCGATTTCTTTGTCTACATTTCTTCTAATCCTTTCCATTAGAAAGCTCACTGCTTAATTGTGAGTGAGTGGATGGCGTAGTTGGTGGGATAGAGTAAGGTCAATCTCCATGTTTACGGTCTTCTAGTAAATACATTTTATGTAACGTCTTTCACATTAGAAAGAAGTAAAGAATCCGAGGTTATGAATGTTTGGCGCTTAGAGGTGAATTTCAGTAATTAACGGTAATTAACTGGGGAGATGTTAGACATTCAATAAATAGCCTTCGGAATATGCTATTTGTACGTGGAGAATCCCCTTTTACTTTCATTTTGTAATTACAATGTGTTTTTGGGCCCAGCCGAGTCACCTCTATATTGGAACACATCCAGAGCCCCTTACCTCCCCCAGAGAAATAGTTGGCAGCCCCCCTGCCTCAGACTCCCACAGGACTCCATGGGAGTTGGAGTTTGGTGCAGCCCGGTTGGGTTCCAGGGGCGCCGCCAGGGGGTGCTGCAGGTACCATTGAGCCCTGTGTGGCGCCACACCCAGAAGTGCTGCTGGCAGAAGGTCAGATGCCCCCTAAAAGGTGCCAAATGCCACTGCTCCGGGAGCCAGAGTCGGGAGGTGGAGGACAAAGCTTTCTGGAGAAGGATTGGAGGCGAAGAGAGAGAAAGCAGGAGAAGGAAAGAGAGTTTTGTGCCGTGTTTAGTGCTGTAAACTGTGCTGTACAGGTGGGAAACGGGAGGAAGCGATTCCCACGTGGAAAAAAAAAAAAATAAAATAAAAGCGTGTGTCCGGCCCCTGTGTGTGTGTGTGTCGGTTTCGAGCGCCCTCTGCAGGCCACAACTTGTTATTTTATTTTAGAGGACACTGTGCTCGAAGGCCAAGGGGGTCAATTGCTGCTTCCTCTCTCAAAATGAAGGGTAAACATCAAAAGCCGATCAGCAGCCGTGCAGAATCCTGATCTTGAAAGTCGCTATGTGTGAAGGCCGCAGCCATCCATCCAATCATAATAATGATAATGTGACGTCAGACCTGCACTTGCTGTAACCATGGCGATCACGCACGGCGCACTCTGCTCATTTCGAGACACACACACGAAATTCATCAGGCGACCCGCCAGCACGGCTTTCTTACGCTTATGGAAGTTCAATCATAAGATGAACCTCAAGGACGCACCTTCACACCTTCCATTTCACACATCTGGAACTGACTCTGGACTCAGCAGCCATCGAGTCGTGCCAATGGAGGGTCGCTGGCACCCCGGGCACCATGGAGTGGCTCATCGCCAGCACAAAGGCCACCATTAGGGGTCAGCCACAATGAAGCACTTTGATGGCGTCTGTTTTGCTTCTTCTTCGTCTCTCGCGCCGCACACCAGCTGGCACATGAATGCGCCTTTTGTGTGACCAGTCGGAGGCCAAACGCGGGCACTGTTTTTAAAAGCTAAAAATATAAAGGATAACAAAAACAGTTTTGTTATTGGAGGCTTTTTTTCCAGTAATAATACAGCCCGTTCCTTTAGATTTTAGGAGGTCGAGGGGAAGACCTCACTGGGCATAAACTGGGAGACGGGTTGATATTGATGTGCTGGGAGTCCACATTCCTAACTGGTCAGCCGGAATTCAAAATGGCAACTCTGACACACTGGTAATAACTGGTTAAACTGGGGCGTGCTCTGGTTTGGGACTCTCTAGTTCAGAACCCTGAATGAGGGCAGTGCCCAGAGCGGCATGATGCCCTACTGCTAATTCTCTGTTTGTTTAACTTATTTATTGTTTAGGTTGTCTTTATACATTTTGATTGTCTTTTATATTCGTCTTTTTAATGCACAATCTTAGCCCCTTAAGCATTTCACGCTCATATTTATTTTGTTTCAGCCAGCATTTCCTCCTGGCTGGGGTTCAAAGTCCTATTTCTGGTCTACTGTGTCTAATTATATTTACGTCATTTATTTCTATTGATGTTTCTTTTATTCATTACGTACATTTTTCTTTGTGCTTGTATGTAAGTGGATTAGGCCCGGGTTATGTCCCATGTGTTTTGTGGGTGGTTCCCCAAGGGGCGGGGCCACCTGCCAATCACCCTATTTATGGGAGGGCCTTCTGGTTCATTTCGAGAGTGGGGAGTTCTGGTGATTGCTGTGCCTTGGGCTGCTGCTTTTTGAATTTCTGGTACTTCGACCCTGTGCTCTGTTGTTCATCTACGTCTTTGGATTCTGTTTTGGGAGTATGTGTTTTATCATTTTTGAACATCTGCTCTACTTTACGCCTCTGGATTCCATATTGGGACTTTGTTTACTGCGATTGTTTCGTCTTTTCTTTGGCGCTGTTTGGGTTTCTAGTCAGGGTTTTGACAGCATTTTCCCCCTCTAGTGGGCAATTATTGAAAGTGCTTTTGAACTTGTGCTTTTGGGATTCCCGTTTCATGACATATCGTCTTCTGTGCGTGTGTGTGTGTGACAAATAAAATTTGATTTGATTTGAAGAGGACAGCGGTGATATAACATACACAGTAAGAAAAGGTAAAGAATAAATAAAGATCCCTGAAAATGAAAGAACACCTACGCCAGGGATGAGAACAAGCAAAGTCCTGTCAGCATAACCTGGTGGCAGAGCTACTGGAAAGCGATCCATGTACAGTAGGTGACACTCACTGGGACGTTTCTATTGATCATCTGTAGTGCTGAGCAGAACAGTTTGAAATTAATTTTACAACCAAACTCAATGTTTTACTTGGCATAAAAAAATTGCAAAATAAATCCCATGACATTTGTGCCATTGATACATGAAGTAAAGGAGTGTCGTTCCTGTCTGGAAGTGTCTCGTCTAAAAATGTCATTTTGTATTTAAAGAAACACCTCTACAGAAAAACACCGGTGAGCTTTAAAAGCCAGGGCTTGATTTTAGGCCTGTGGAGGCCACAGCCTGTCTGCTAAATGTTGGGGTCAGGCTGCCTGGGAGAAGGCCAGCGAGCGGAGGTCCTGACCTGCTTTTGTGGGTCTTTTTGGAAGCCTTGCACCCAGTTTTGCTATTTTGTGTGCTCATTTCACAAGAAAGAGAGAGTAAGACTGTGAAGTCGCCAGGCTTGAAGCACTGAAGCCAAGTTATGTTTTTTAAAATTCAAAGAATTTATGAAATTAGCAAAAGAAAAATGAAACACAGCAACACAATGTTAAAAGGGGGGGGCAACTTAAAGCTAAACGGGTTCAATTCTGGAATGTCGGCAAACTGAGAAACAATTTAAAGGAAAAAGCAGGAGAGACAGAAGCAATAAAGAGAAAGATGAAATGAAAAACAGTGAAACGATAAAGATGGACGACAAGTCGAGGTCAGGAACCAAATAACTCAACTCAGAAACAAGGAATTCTCAGGAAAGGTTTTAACAAAGGTTTGTTGTCCGCAGCTCGGACGAAGACACTTTAATCTGGACGTCCCTTTAATTACCTGGGGTTTATGACCTTGGGAGACACGCCCCCTAACGACAAGGAAAGCTACCCCGGCAACGGGAACAAAACTGCGCCACTCCCAAAAGAACACAAGACAGCTGCCAATACAGAATAACATCCAAAAAAAAAAAAACTGCAAATCCGTAATCCGGAAATCAGGCGTTTCTGTCCAAAATTCAATTAGGAGATTTAATTTTTTTTTTTGTAAAGGATGGAGAAAAAGTTGAAAACCAGAGACATGCAAGCGTCGAAAACCAGGAAACGAACCGATCCCTCATCAAAATAAGCAAAAAAGCCAAGAATCGCAGCCGAGAGTTCAGAACAACAAGTCTACAGTGGTGACCATAGGAATTTTAACAAGGCCTGTCCAATCTGAGATACAACGTAAAGGAGGCGCCGATATTTGTATGGATGTGTCGGTGACGTCACATGTTGTGCAACCCTGGAGAATTCAGGGACCCATTGAGAAAGGCGAAAACCACAAGTCCATAATATCCAAGTGTTCTTCTGTGGAAGGCAGCTATGACGAAATGAATGTCAAAAATGAATTCCTTGAGCATTAAAAACCCATAAACGTTGTATAAATTGACCCAAAACTCACATGAGATGCTAGAAAAATCAAATGCAGAAACCGATCACAACAACAACATTTATTTCTAGAGCACATTTTCATACAAAAACTGTAGCTCAAAGTGCTTTACATAATGAAGAATAGAAAAATAAAAGACACAGTAAGAAAATAAAATAAGTCAACATTAATTAACATAGAATAAGAGTAAGGTCCAATGGCCAGGGGGGACAGAAAAAAAAAAAAAAAAAACTCCAGACGGCTGGAGAAAAAAAAAAAAAATCTGCAGGGGTCCTGAGGCCACGAGACCACCCAGTCCCCTCTGGGCATTCTACCTCACACAAATGAAACAGTCCTCTTTGCATTTAGGGATCTCACAGAAGGACTTGATGATGATGATGGTCACGTAGACTTCTGGTTTCCTGATGCTTTGAGTAGGTGGTGGTGGCGCAGGCCGCCACCACAAAGAAACCGGAAAAAGAAACAAAAGAGAGAGTAGAGGTCAGTACGGGTTTTAGAGCCACCATGAATAGTTATTATGATGAATTGAACATACAGAGTATCAGGATTAAGTCAAAGTGAAGTTATGAGAAGGCCATGTTAAAGTCACAACAAAGTCAAAGCAAAAACCCACAATTAGCCGGGCTGATCCAAGAAAAGGACTTACTCAGGATACGCACACCACAAGAGTCAGTGACACTCTGCTGGACTCATCTTGTCATCCTCAACACAAGGTCCCACAGCCTGATGCATGGTGACCCCACCTTTTGGAAGTTCCACCCACAAAACACAAGGACAAAGACCCTGAAGCACAATTAACAAATACTAGGGAACAGTGGGCCCTCTGGTTCTCCCAATATCAAGGCTTCAGCTTCAGCAGTAGAATGTCGTGCCTGATGATGCTTAATGGACGCCAAAGCTGTCATTCTTCTTTCTAACAAGTAATTGATTCTGCAATTTGCTTCACGCTCAGCAGGTGATTCTGCTTTTGATTTTCTTTCTGCCATGTCACCTTTTTGATCATTATGCTGTGAGAAAAATACAAACCTGGATAATTTTTCTGAGGTGGGTACTATCCCAATATTTTGCTTCACCACACACACCCTAAGGTTGTGATTAAGGCCAAGGTCAATATTCTAGCCCCAGTTGTTCATGACCAGCTGCATGACAGATGAACACAACTCTTTCATCTACAGCATATGGACTAGCTGTACTACCTATCTAAGATGGGTTGGAATCTAAATAATCAAAGCAGACCTTAGTATTAATATTTACAGTGCACCATCTATTGAAATGTATTTTGTAATGCATGTAATAATAAAATGCATTGCCTTTGTCATTCCAACAGATGGCGCATCACAGATATTTGTAATAAAATGCATTTTATTAATACAAATGTTTGTGATGTACCATCTATTGGAATCACAGATACATAGCAACTGGGTAACACTGTAAGTTATTAACACTGCTTGTATGAACCCTATACCAAATGGTGTATAACAGTGACATAGGCATTGCATTTGCCATTTCAACACTACACCAAATGGTGTATAACAGAGACATATGCATTGCATTTGTCATTCCAACAAATAAAACATCACTAAAATTTATAGTAATAAAATGCGTTGCATTTGTCATTCCAACAAATAAAACATCACTAAAATTTATAGTAATAAAATGCATTGCATTTGTCATTCCAACAGATGGCGTATCACAGACATCAACACTGCATGTATCAATTGCATACCAAATGGCAAGTTACAGACATGTATGGATTGCATTTGTCATTCCAACAGATGACGCATCACAGACATTAGCATTGCTTGTATGAATCCCATACCAAATGGTTTATAACAGAGACATGTGCATTGCATTTGTCATTCCAACAGATGGTGCATCACAGTCATTAACACTGCTTGTATGAATCCCATACCAAATGGCACGTAACAGAGATGTATGCATTGCATTTGTAATTCCAACAAATGAAACATCACTAACATTTGTAGTAATAAAATGCATTGCATTTGTCATTCCAACAGATGAAACATCATAAATATTTGTAGTAATTAAATGCATTGCATTTGTCACTCCAACAGATCGTGCATCACAGCTTTTTTGAATGTCATACCAAATGGCATATGACAGAGACATATGCATTGAGTTTGTCACTCCAACAGATGGTGCATCCCAGATATTTGTAATGAAATGCATTTTATTAATACAAATGTTTGTGATGTGTCATCTGTTGGAATCACAGATACATAGCAACTGTTTATAACCCACATAGACACCTATCCTTTTATTAAGGTGGATGTACATAAAATAATTACATAAAAACAAAGAACACATGAAGTCTAATAATTAAAAACTGACAAAGAAAACAATAACAAGAGAAATAAATATAAACTGGGGAACAAACTCTGTGGGTAACAGAACACATAGGAACAAATGGACCTGAGGGAGCCATCCTCTCCTAGCACTGTGCCTCTACAGTGATTTACTTTTAATGGAGAGAAAGTGCCCGGAATGGCAGATCAACACAAGCCCGCCACAGAAAACCGCAACAGCAGGAGTATGAAGTCGACAGAAGTCACTTTGCAGAGATGAACGTCGGCCAGAAGGAAACCCAGCCACTTCCTGATTGGGTTTTTTGGTTTAAGAATGAGGAGCCTGCTCTGCCTTTCCTCATTACTACTTGGGGGGCATCAGTTTGTGCCTGGTGCCTGGCACCTCAATGCTAAAATGAACCTCCTTGGGTGAAGGGAGCTCACCAGGGCAGGAGAGACGAACAATGGGCTGTCATTAAAACTGATAAAAAGGTCCTGATGTGCAGCAAATGTGGTCATCTATGAATCAGCAGATGAATAAGGGATCTTTTATTTAGTGCCTTCCATATGGTCATCTCAGTTCATGTTTGGTCAAATCTAGTTTAGTCATGAATTCCGATGAAATCAGACAAATGGGAACCACACGTGGGCCCCACTCTGAGTTACTGAGTCTACTGAGATGAGCCAGAAGGTCCTCGTGTGGTAAAAAAAGCTTTTAATGATTCGGTCTCATCTGATGGCCAGTCACCTGAAGAGATGTGCAAAGATAAAAGAGGAGGAGGATGTGACAAAGTCTAAGGGCTAAAGGCGTAGGGGGTAACTAACTAAACCTGACCCAAGGATTTCTGCAGGTAGTTTCATTTATGTTTTGACCCCCTTGAGTTCCGCATCGAAAATCAACAACACAATTAGTGCCAATACACGGGGGCCAGCCGTGGAAACAAAAGCCTTCAAAAAGAATGGAATGTTACGCTCTGCTGCCACCTGGTGACCAATTTGTAATGTGACAGCACTATCGATATTTGAAGAGAATTGCTTCTGTGGAGCAAGAAACGACTGCATGGTGTGCAAGTTCTGCTGGTGGACCCTCATAATCCCTTCTTAAATCCCAAAGGCATGGAGGTTAGGTTAATGTGTGACATTAAAATAGTCCTGTATGAGGGAGCGAACAAGCGTGGCCAGCAACGGACATGCAACCCTGTGGCAAAAAACATAAAACAGATGGATGGAGGGTGATGATGATGAAAGGACAATGAAATGGATAAGTGGAATTGGATAAGTGGGTGGATAAATAAATAATAATAATAATAATAACAATACTAATAATAATAATAATAATAATAATAATAACAATACTAATAATACTAATAATAATAATAATAATAATAATAATAATAATAATAATAATAATAATCTGTGACTCTGAACTGGATATGTATTGATGCTCCTGTGCACATCATCTGCGTTGTTACCGGGGGTCATCAGGTGGTCTTTTCAACATCAGAACCTCGCCCAATCAACCCACCTGTGGTTGATCAGACCATGGCTTCTACTCAGGTGGCTCTTACTCCTCTCCATGGATCTCCTCTCCAGGTACAGAGCCATACTGTGGCCCTTTCGTCCATGTTCTTGATGGCTCCTTTCCTCCTCTGTCCGGTGGTGCCAAGTGTACCAAAGACTCTATTAGAGTGATGGCCTGGCAAAGCTCCTACAAGCAAGCCTGATGATCATTCACCTTGCTTTAGAGTCCTGCTTGCAGAAGTTCAGAGTAAGTTAATCGTACTTGACTTTCTTCCACTCATGAGCATCCTCCGGTTGGTATTCCCATGGGACTGTCCGCTCTTAATGAACGATAGTCTTCATTGCTTCTGAGACAAGATGGATGTCTGACCTCGAGGAAGTTGAGGTGGTGTGATGTGCCACTTCTCCAGATCCACAGGGCTCCCACTGACTTTGTATTTCTTGCTCATGACTCTTCTCCAGCCTTCACAAGGTCCCACATGTTGGTGAAGTTAGACTTGCTCATCATCTGCTGTAATTATCCAAGCAGACAGCTTCTGTGGTGGGTTTCAGCAGCTGATTATGACCTCAGGTGTGCTGACCTTGCCCTTCAGCTTGTGGACAGCAGTTGACGATGTGCCCCAATGTCTCCCTCTCTCTCTCTGCCTGGCCATTCTGGACAAACAGTTGACCCCACTTTGCCTCAGTTAAAGAGCGTAGAAGGACTGAGAAAGACAACGTACTCTGCCAGCACTGGGAACTTCATGTGTCTGACAGACTCTGCCTTCCATAAGTCAGACCAAGTCGTCTTTCGGTCCACAACCTGCTCCCACTTTGTCCAGGTTCCTTGCTGTCTCATCCTGATGGCCCAGCAGAACTTCTCTTCTTCTACTGCAGCTCTTCTTTGTTCCTGTATCATTCTGTGCTTCTCTTTTGCCTTTGCTGATTCATACCGAGCAGGCCTGCTCTTCACCGTGTCACGGCTGCCACTGGGATGCTATGACGTAGCCAGGTATGTACAATAGCAAATGTATGGATCGATAATAATAACAATCTGTGACCCTGAACTAAATAAATAGAATAGAAAAGGGATGGTATTATTATTATTATTATTATATTTATAATTGATAATTTAATTATATTTATAATTTATTATTATTATTATTACTAGGGGGCTTCGCTCGCCAACCCCCCTGCCTGCGCTACACGCCAGCCACTTCGCGTCTCTGTCGCTCGTGTTTGTGGATTTCACTTTCACCAAACAACAAATCCTTTAATTCTGGCGGATAGGCCTCATCATTGGGAGGCAACACTACGTTTCCCCGATGGCAACACAAATTAGACGATCTACAAGTTGCCGACTTAAACTTTAAAGCTGACCAATATCTACATACTTCTGTCATGTCACCTCTGTCCATATATTCAATCTCTTTTTTGCCGTTCCGTTATTTCACCAAGTAATAATTTCCATTTGTTTGCACTAATGCGAGCTTTACTATCATTTTTCTGAGACTTTCGAATTTTAGTACTTCCATTATCTCTAACCTGTGTGTATCGTGCCAGCGTTTTTGAATTCTTAACAACATTCCACTTTGTCATCTACTCTTTGTCTTTTATTTCCATGGTTAAATCTCTTGGCATAAAGTCTCGTCTTGCGGGACATCATCTTTTGTCCCAAAATTTTTTTATGATAATAGAGAGATTACTGCAGTACATATGCAAAGCAATTGCTGCCAGGGTGGTCACCCAGTCCCCCAGAATCCTGAAGCGGATCAAACAGGTTTGAGAATCAATGTCTGGATTAAACGTTGTGTTCTTCTATAAATTCAGTTCAATTTTTTTATTATATAGTGCACTGCCATCCTCCAAGCCACTTAATCCAATTCAGAGTTGCTGGGGGCTGAGCCCACCCCTGATTTTCCACCAAACTCACTGGCCGAGTGCTTTGCTCACATTGATTTTCTGAGGTCCTCACATGTGAAGAAGCAGATAACCTCCCAGTGGTAACAGGGACTACTAAGGAGGTATTGAGGGATTTACAAGGTCTAGAGCAGGGGTGTCGAACTCCAGGCCTGGAGGGCCGCAGTGGCTGCAGGTTTTCATTCTAACCCTTTTCCTAATCATTTACCAGTTTTCATTTTTAATTTTCCCTTCATTTTAATAGCCCTCTTTTTAAGGATTCAGTCCTCTGAACTGATTTGTTTCTTCATGAAATGGCAGCCAAACAGAGATGAGCCTTGAAACGAAC
Source organism: Polypterus bichir lapradei (assembly GCA_026402145.1). NCBI lineage: Eukaryota > Metazoa > Chordata > Cladistia > Polypteriformes > Polypteridae > Polypterus > Polypterus bichir. The sequence goes on from JANRMT010062855.1 coordinate 2,225,540, forward strand.
CAACAGACGAGCAGCTAAACTGGGATTTCACATTCCAACCAATTTCACTCCAGCCAGTCTATTAATGAGAAGCTGATTCTTGCTGTTAATTAATGAAGCCCGTTATTTAATTTTGTGGTCTGTTGCTACTCTCATTCTGCCACAGCAGACATTTCCAAAACTGTTGACTTTCTGTTCGTCAAAATGTTTTTTGGTGACTTGAGAGATCAGCCTTACTGAGACCTTCACTTTTCTTTATTTTCATATATTGTGTGGCGGGCACAGGTGAGCTGGTCATGTGGCAGCTCGTTTTGTGTCTCATTATTGTTTGGCTGCTAATTAAAAAAGAGACAACTAAGGGGCCTGAGTCAAGTTAATTAAAACTAAAGCAAAATAAGTTAATTAGCAGCAAACGCTGGTCACTAATGAAGAAGATGGTTAGAATGAAAACCTGCAGCCACTGCGGCCCTCCAGGCCTGGAGTTCGACAGCCATGATCTAGAGGGAGAAGAGCTGTGCTGATGAAATAGGCTGAAATGAAGCAAATCACCAGGGCCAGATAATACTTCTCACAGAGTGCTTAAGGAAATGAGTTGAGTACAGATATAAACCCTTGACACATATTTCTAGAATGGCAATGCGCACTGGGGAAATTCTGAAGGACTGCAAAATGGTAAAAATGATTGGGTTATAAATAAAGGGTGACCAGACAGATCCAAGTAACTGTAGGCCAGTAAGCTTAATGTGCATCACAGCTTAATTAATGCAGGGAATTATTAAGGAAAAGATTGAGCAGCATGTGGCAAGAGCAGGAGTTAGGGATACATTTCCAAAAGTCTATAAGAGAATGTAGAGGTGAATTGTGGTATCCTAGGGGAGGTCCTACTTTTTCTGCTGAAATGTCACCCTTTTGTAGAGTTAGAGAGGTTGTAGTTTTCCACAGTCGATTTTCCTAATGCCCAAGGTATTGTAACTTATTATGGAATGTGCAAATTATTTGATAACTGTTTAATTGTTAGGGATCGATCAGCCGCCGACGTAAATCTGCTGGCTTTGACTCTCGATCGGTGATCAGTAAATTGGCCAGTCATAAAAACTGATATGTTCAGCCCCTGGTCAGCATGGGCTCAGAAAAGGGAAGTCAAGATTCACCAACATGCTATGAAGAAGCAAAAAAAGGATATGGTCAAAGCAGAGCAGATGAGATTATTTACCTTGACATTCAGAAAGCCTTTGATAAGGCGCCACATGAGAGGGTGGGCATCAAACTAAAAGAATTGGCAGTTCAGGGTTCAGATGGGTGCAGAATTGGCTCAGAGGCAGGAAGCAGAGGGTGATGATGGTGTGAGCAACCTCATCTGAATTGGCTGCTGTTAAGAGTGGTGACCAGCAGGGGGCAGTGCTGGAGCCACTGCTATTTTTAATAAATTTCAATGATTTAGATAGGCTGCGGTGGGCTGGCGCCCTGCCCGGGATTTGTTCCTGCCTTGTGCCCTGTGTTGGCTGGGATTGGCTCCAGCAGACCCCCGTGACCCTGTGTTCGGATTCAGCGGGTTGGAAACTGGATGGATGGATGGATTTAGATAGGAATATTAGGAACAAGCTGGTTAAGTTTGTAGTTGACACCAAGATAGGTGAATTAGCAGATAATTTGGAATCTGTTATATCATCACAGAGGGACTTGGACAGCAGACAGGCTTGGGCAGATGAAATTTAATGTCAGTAAAGAATTACACATAAAAAGTTAAAATGTGAGGTCTGAATACACAACAGGAGGTCTGAAAATCGAGAGTTCACCTTATGAGAAGGAGTTAGGAGTCACAGTGGACTCTAAGCTATCGACTTCCCGACGGTGTTCAGACGCCATTAAGAAGACTAACAGACTGTCAGGTTATATAGCGCCTTGACGTGTGGAGGAGGAGTCACAGGAGGGTCTGCTCAGGCTTTATAACTCACTGGTGAGGCCTCATCTGGAGTCCTGTGCGTAGTTCTGGTCTCCATGAAGGCAAAGCAGCGCTGGACAAGGTCCACAGAAGAGCAACAAGGCTGATTCCAGGGCTAAAGGGGACGAGTTATGAAATAAAAGGAGATTACGAGCAGATCCGATTGAAAGGTTTAAAGTTATGAAGGGAATTAGTCCAGTGGATAGAGACAGTGACTTTAAAATGAGTTCAGCAAGAACACGGGGTAACACAGTTGGAAACTGAAGGGTAAATTTCACACACACGTTAGGAAGCTTTCTTCACACAGAGAACCGCAGACACATGAAATAGGTGAGCAGCTAGTGTGGTGGACAGGAGGACTTTAGGGACTTTTAAAACTCAACCTGATGTTATTTTAGAAGAATGAAGTGGACAGGACTGGCGCGCTTTGCTGGGCTGAATGGCCTGTTCCCACCCAGATTGTTCAAATGTTCTAACAATTTAAAACTTAATGGAGACAAGACAGAGGGGTTGTCGATGGGTACCAAGACTCTCCTTAAATCTGCTAGAAACGTCAGCATTGATATTAATGGTTTTACTGTCTATCCTCCCTCAGAAGGCAGGGGCTTGGTTGTTGTTTTCGATTCCCATCTGTTGTTGAGCCTCATGATCTGCTGTCATTCAGCTGGAGAACATCTCACACATCAGACCTTCTCACGCTGATCACTCCACTGTGGGACTTCCTCCCGGTTGTGTCACCTCTTGGCTTGACGATTGTAGTGTCCCGCTCTTTAGAGCTTCAGGTAAAGTGCTAAATAGACTTCAACACGGACAGAATTCTTCAGCCACAACTTTAATGTGTGCTAAACCTTGGGAGCATGTAACCACTAGGCTGCTCTCCTTGCACTGGCGGCCAGCTAAATATCGGATCTCTTACAAGCAGTGCCAGTGTTAGGTTATTTTGCGCCCTCAGACAAGCTTACTAGTGCGCCAGCCAACTCTTCGGTAGCTGACCTGTGTGTCTGCCACCCCCCATGATCTGTGCCCTAGGTGAAGGCCTAATTCACCTTAATGGTGGAGCCGGCCCTGCTGTTCATATGTTAGGCATGCATCATGCCAGGGGTCCTATCTATATTTCAGATATGCTGCAATGCTATAAGGTCATCTGATGCTGAACGCACACCAAATGTGATTGAGCTTTTAGTCCTGCAGCACCCAGTGCTTTGACAGTCGTCCTCCATGGCTGCTTTTAAAGCCAATTTCAAGATGGATTTTCTTAAACCAGCCTTCATGTGCTGAGTGCTTTTCTAAGTTGTCTTTTTTTATCTGGTTTTAATCTTGCCTTATTTATTGTCTTATTTTTATTTGTTTAACTTATTTATGTGCAGTGTTCTTAATTGCTATAAAAGGCACTTATAAATAAAATATTATTATTATTATTATGGTCCAGCTGCAGTTATTCAGGAGCGCCGCTGGACAGCCAATTGGATTGCAGGTTTTTGTCACATGCCTTGCTTGGCTTGTGTCAGATAGCTCCTCCCCCAGCCCTAATCATAACCGCAGGCGTCATCAGTGACGTAGAACGTAAAGTGACAGCCTCTTCAGTAGCGTGGAGCTCCGGAGGTCCGCAGCTGGAGTCTACTGTGGCATTGGCGAGGTGCAGATGCATCTATGATCCACTAGGTGGCAGCAAAACCTGGCGGCAGAACTCGGTCCTGGAGCGCCGCTGTGGCTGCACGTTTTCATTCTAAGTCTCGTCTCGCCTCGGGTTTTGCTGTTAATTATGTCTTTTGCCTTCATGTTGAGTGACTTTTTATTTAAGACTCTGACCGCTTAATTCTTTCTTTTTTTCATTAATTAGCAGCCAAACAATAATGAGATCCCGTCCTCGAGCTGCCACCTTATCGTGGTGGAGGGGTTTGCGTGTCCCAATGATCCTAGGCGCTCAGTTGTCAGGGACTTTATGCCCCTGGTAGGATCACCCAAGGCAAACTGGTCCTAGGCAAGGGACATGACAAAGAGCGGTTCAGAAAACCTCTTATGATGCATACAAACATTGGATGGTGTTTTCCCTCGCCCGGACACGGCCTGGTGGTCGGGCCTGCACCCATGGGGCTCAGCCAAGCACAGTCCAAAAAGGCAATGTGGGTCCCCCATCCCACGGGCTCACCACCTGTAGGAGGGGCCAAGGAGGTTGGGTGCAGTGTGAGTCGGGTGGTGGCCGAAGGCGGACGCCTCCCTGGTGAGGTGTTCCGGGCACATCTAACAGGGAGGAGGCCCTAGGGAAGACCCAGGACACGCTGGAGGGACAATGTCTCTCGGCTGGCCTGGGAACGCCTCGGAATTCCCCTGGAAGAGCCCATAGAAGTGGCCAGGGAGAGGGAAGTCTGGGCATCTCTGCTCAAGCTGCTGCCCCCATGACCCGATCTGAGATAAGCGGAAGAGGATGGATGGATGAACGGACAATAATGAGATAGAAACACCCGACCAGCTCACCAGTGTCCATCATTATATATCTGAAAATCTGAGAATAAAGAAAGGTGAAGGTCTCAGTGATGCTGATCTGCTCAGGCCCACAAAACACTTTGATGGTGGTCTCAGAAAAAAGGAAACTTAATGGCTTAGGAAATGTCTGCTGTGGCAGAATGAGAGCAGCAACAAGCCATGGGATTAAACAACAACGAGAATCGGCTTCTAGTTAGGAAACTGGTTGGAGTTTGAGGCCCCCACTTAGGTGGTCATCTGTTGGCTCCCTGACCCCACGTCTCATTTCTGCTTGGGTGCCAATGTACAGAAAAAAAAATGAACAGAAAAAGAAGTGAATCGGTGGAAAAAACTGGGCTAGAATGAAAACCTGCAGCCACAGTAGCCCTCCAAGCTGGGGGTTGGAGACCCCTGCCCTAGAGAGAACCACTCGGGCTGTGCCTGTGTCAGGTTATATAGCGCCTTGACGTGTGGAGGAGGAGTCACAGGAGGAGATGCTGAGGCTTTATAACACACTAGTCTAGTGAGTCTGAGAGTCTTAGAGAATCTTACCTGCCTCAGATAGCTTTATCAGCCATCGCTGAAGGAGTGGTCCAGTACGTCGGAAATGCCTGATAAGATGGGCACACCATGTAATGAAACGCAGCATGTACCTTTACACGGGCAGAGAGCTGCTTGAGTGTTGGTGAATGTCGACAGTACAGGGGGAGTGGCAGCTACACCTGGGGTACTCCGTTGCACGTGCCTACTGCCAATCCATCCAGGAGGCCACAAGAACACTGGGAGAACATGGAGACACCAAGCTGACATTGTTTAGTTAGAATTTTAACAATTTCAGGACAAGGACACAACAGAACAAAATGTGACAAAAGTGAAGGGGTCCGAGGCAACCGTATATGAGGATGTTGGAGGAAAACCCACACGAATACGGGGAGAACATGCAAACCCCACACAGGTAACATCCAGGCCCAGGATTTGAACCCCAGAACGACGGGGGCCCTGAGAGAGCAGCGCCGCCCACCGCACCATTCAGCTGTCCAGTTCAGGGTCTTCCTTTCTTTAAAGTTTGAAGGACACGCTGTGGACAGAGCTGCTCCTGTTCTCACACAAGTCATTGTCTATGTGGACTTTGCGTGTTCTCCTTTAACCCCCCTTGGGCTTCCTTCCACATCCTACAGCCGTGGATCAGCTCTGATCAGTGACTGAATGGATCCCCTCCAGAAACGCCTTCAGAGCCCCTCACTGCCTGCCCACTTTGCCGTGTCGTCGATTTCATCTGAAGCTCATACACTTGCCATTTTTGAACATCAGGCTACACTCAGGTGCCCAGCATGTTTCCAGAAAGGTTTGCAAATTTGTTAAAAAATCAAAAATGGAAATCTCTCCTTCCTAGACGCATTCGGACCCTTTGTGGCGGTGGCACTCCAGGTGCCTCATGTTTGCTTTCATTCTTCTTGGGAAGTTTCTAGAACTTGACTGGAGTCCACCTGTGGTGCACTGAGCTCACTGGACATCATTCAGAAAGGCACACACGTTGACCTGCGCATAGAGGGTCCCTCAATTCACACCGCATGTCAGGACCCAAAACAAGTCACGGAGTCCAAGGAGCTCTCTGCAGACCTCCTCAATCAAATCGTGGTGAGCCACAGATCAGGGCAAGGAGATAAAACCATTTTGAAAGGCGCACAGTGGCCTCAAAACTTGTGAAACAGAAGAAGTTTGGAACCAGCAGGTCTCTTCCTAAAGCCGACAAGAAGGATGTTGGTCACGGAGATGGGAAGGACCTTAACAAGGCTTTAGAAGGCCTCTACTGAGAACCTGACTGAAGGACGGCCATCTCAGCAGCACTCCATCAATCAGACGGTTAGATGGAAGCCCCTCTCGAGCAAAAAAGGCATTTAAAGGACTCTGGAAGCATGAGGGAGAAGATTCCCTGATCTGGTGAGACAACAAAAATGGACTCTTTCAGAGCAGAACTTCAAGCACTGTGTTTGGGGAAGACCATGCACTGCTCATCACCCACCTAATATCCTAATCCATCCATCTGGTGAAGCATGATGGCAGCACAAGGGACAGGGAGGCTGGTCAGAATTGAGGGGAAAAGATGAATGCAACCACAAACAGGGAGGTCCTCGAGGACCACCTGCTCTAGTGTGTACACCACCTCAGCCCAACACAACAGTGCACCTTTCATTATGACAATGACCTAAAGCATACAACCAAGACAACTCAGGAGTGGCTTTGGGACACGTCCTTTAATGGCCCACCCAAAGCCGAGACTTAAACTCCATAGAACATGAAAATGGCAAATTACAGACGTCGCACATCCAATCGAATGGAGCTTGAGAGGATCAGAATTCAGGCGTGCAAAGCTTCTAGAGACTTACCCACGAAGCCAAGAAGCCACGAAGCTGGAACTGATAATGGGCCTCTACTAAGTTCTGAATGAGGGGTCTGGACACTTCTACACTGCATTTTTAATACATTTGCACACATATCTGCAGACATGTTTTCTCTTTGTCATTCATGATGGGTTATTAAGTGTAGACTGACGGTCATAAACGGCAACTGTATACACGTAAGAGTGGGAGAGAATGAAGGGGTCTCAATCAGTGGTGTTGAGAGGGAGGGGCTTAAGCCAAGCCCCTGCTCTTTCGTCCGTTCTTTATATTGTGACAGCCACAGATTCAGGATGATTGGCGCACCAGCCAGGTGGTCCCCATTTAATAAACGTAAAGCTTTTTGCACAGAACATTAGAACATTCTAGATGAGAACAGGCCATTCAGCCCAACAAAGCTCGCCAGTCCTATCCACTTGTTTCCTCCAAGAAAACATCAAGTCGAGTTTTGAAAGTCCCTAACGTCTTACTGTCTACCACACTACTTGGTCGCTTATTCCAAGTGTCTATCGTTCTTTGTGTAAAGAAAAACTTCCTAATGTTTGTGCGAAATTTACCCTTAACAAGTTTCCAACTGTGTCCCCGTGTTCTTGATGAACTCATTTTAAAATACAAGTCTCGATCCACTGGACTAATTCCCTTCATAATTTTAAACACTTCAATCATGTCACCTCTTAATCTTCTTTTGCTTAAACTGTAAAGGCTCAGCTCTTTTAATCTTTCCTCATAACTCATCCCCTGTAGCCCTGGAATCAGCCTAGTCGCTCTTCTCTGGACCTTTTCTAGTGCTGCTATGTCCTTTTTGTAGCCTGGAGACCAAAACTGCACCCAGGACTTCAGATGAGGACTCACCAGTGCATTATAAAGGTTAGGGTTAGGGTTAGGGTTGTACTTCTCTCGAGCTAGGAATCTACAGAGCTCTGTCCCGAAGAACTTTCTGGTTCAAGATGGCAAACTTCTCTCGGCTGAATATAAACGTCTGCACCTGGAAGGGCGGGGCTTAGTTTGAAAACTGGGGGAGATTGCAAATGTCTGCATCAGAGCTGAGGGTGACAAAGGGAGAAGCTGTTAGTGTCAGTGCCACCTCTCGCCCCGGGCTGGTATTACTTACCTGAACAATACACTGGAAACTCAAACAGGGACAGACGCTCGGTAAGACGTTGTATAAAATTTAAAATGCATCACGAGGAGAAGCTTGACACTGACAAAACATAAGAGCACCAAAAGTAATTTGGTTCCACTTCAAGCAATTAGTAAAATAAGTATCAATGTTAATTGAGAGTTCACGAGCTCAAAGGCACCCTTAAAAGGGGGCTAAGACCCTGACGGATTCAAATCCTACAAACACCCTTGGTCTGAAGCCTTTCTGTATGTCCATATAACTGGCAGCCCCTCCGGCATTGATTCCTTCACTGTGCAGATGCTGCCTGGCGAGGCTCCTTGACATGTGTCACCAGTGAGACGTTGCTCAGGGTTCTGTCACCCCCTCCATTTAATGTCCTCGCACACACCGGCTGACTTTGAACTCTCAGCAGCATATCCAGTTGGGCTGAAGTGAATAAGTGGGTCTCTGACTTATAAAGTACACGTATGAGGGTCTTGCATTTCAGCCCTCTTCTGAGCCCCCCCAGAATGTCGCCAGTGAGAAATTGATTAGGGTCCTGTGGCACAGTAGAGGAGTCTGTCATTATGGGTTATTGAGTGTGGATTAATGGGGAAAAAATGGCAAATGTAACCATTTTAAATGAAATCTACAACATCATAAAGAGTGCAGAAAGTGAAAGGGTCACAATACACTGTGAATCCTCGGTCTGTTTCTTGGGGGGCAGAGCCGGCTCTAGGATTTTTGCTGCTTCGTCACCCCCCCTTACTTGGAGTGGAATTATTACTGCCAGACCAGTACATCAAAATATGGAGGTCCTAAAATTCACAATTTGAGAATGTCAATTCAGGTTGATTACTTATAGTAATGACTGTTTACAAGACTGTCCCAGAAAAATTTGCTCTTCAAGAGTACCATTTCAAAAAATATGTAGGAATTGGGCTGTGTTAGAAAAGAAATACAAAAAGAGCCAATTACCTGAACTGGAAAAAAAAATCTATAGTTCCAATTTGAACCACTAGTCAAACGTGTTTTATGATGATGGTATTGTTCTAATTAGTTTACTTTTAATCGTACTAAGACAGCTCCGTAACATAAACGTGTCATTTAGATAATAAAAATAATTTAAAAAACCAATCAAAATCACAATATCCCGTGAAATTGATAACATAATAATTATCTTAAAATAGACATCTTTACCCACAATTCCTATTTACCGTTTGTCCTGTATGCAAATAATGCTATCTAACTATCCAATCAATTCACGAGATTTCCAGCGAGAGAAGGACGACGGAGAACTGCTTCAGTGTGCCCAGAGTGAATCTCCTAAATGGTGCTAAGCAACAGAGGTCGACATTTGCCAAGTTTTAATAGACGCCCATTTGGGAGACGGTGACAGTTTGAGTGCAATCAGCCTTTAACAATGGGTTCAAGAGGTGTAGTCCTGTTGCTATTTTGATCGTTTAAATTTTTTTCGCAATGTCTCTGTCTTCATGCTATAGTTTGAGGATTATTATTATTGTCATCATCAACATCATTTTTGTTGTTTGTGTTATTGTTGGACGGTTTAGGTCGTCAGACGTTAAGATCGAACATCGCTAATATGCGAAAATAATATAAAATAATATAATCGGACATTCGCTTTGAGTCCGAGTGATCGTAGGTGGTGTTGTTTAAAAAAAAAAGCGCGCCCCCCCCCCCCTAAATTGGCAGCTCTAGGAGACCACCTAAGTTTGCCTTGTAGTGCTGGACTCTTTATACTGCAGAAGTTGCCCCCGAGACCCTTTCCTGAAAGAACATCCATCAAAAATTTTTATTGGACTACTCTAATTATTTATGGAATTTCCTATTCCATTAAAGTTAATTGTGTCGCACTTTTCTGGTCCCGTGCCCAATACGTGACACTGAGCCTACCTACACTGCCGTCGGAGAGCGAGGCTTTAACAGAGATTAGACGCAGAACTGTGCAGTTTTGTCAACGTGATTGGCGAGGAGCGGGAGGAGGCGGAGCTTGACCACTCAGCTTCACGACCAGCGCAGATCCGCGCCCACAAGAACGCGTGTGACGAGAAGAGAAAAGTTTGCAGCAGCACCTTTGTGACGTCATTGTTCTCGCAGACGATGACGCCGTGTTTCGCTTCACTTTGCAGGCGGACCCCGGCGGCTCGTCCAAGTTCTCTGCTCGCAGCCTACTTCGCACCTTTAAACTAGCACAAGGGAGGTCACGGACCACAGCAGGCGGGTATACCGCCGCCCGATTGAGCTCGTCTGGGACTCTGCCTTGTCTTCCATCCTTTCTTTTTTTGTTGGGCAATGTAAGGAAGGGAGGACGCCCTTTCAGTTTCCATTCCCTCAGCAGGTAACACGACAGACAGCCGACGGAGAAACAAAGAAGCGGCACTGCGAGTCGGGAGGAAAAAGAGAGGCCGTGAGAGAAAGAAGAGCGAGGCGGCGCGGCTGAGAGCAAGGACATGGGGAACTGCCTGTCGTCGCAGACCTCGGACGACATCTCCCTGCTGCACGAGTCTCAGTCGGACAGGGCGAGCTATGGAGACGGGACGGACCCGTACAACGAGCCACCGCCGCCATATCAGGTAAGCAAGAGCGACGGAGGGAGAGTGGGATAGAAAGAGAGCGCGAGAGAGAGTGAGGCCGCTCCACCGCTTTTAACGAAATGGACGAGACGTCATCTTTCATTGCTTTGTGTTCCCGGTAGTGAGCGCGCTTTGTCGGATTCCGCGACACAGCCAGCGCCGGGCCTCTCGGGCATCTCCGCCCTCATGCCAGGCTGGCTTTCTTCCGAAACTTTTTATTCCGAAACTTCCACTCACTTCGCACCCTGGGGCCGGGACCGCGCGCTCTTTGTCTTCTCTCACAGTGCCGACACAATGTGGCTGCTGGTCTCTGCGTGTTGCCAGCTTGTCCGTCTCGGGGAGGGGCGCCGTTGGCAGACTCGGCTGGGCGCTTGTCTGGTGAGACCCAGCTGGGCTTTGTCTGCTGCGGGCTAAGTGACCTCTCCACTTAGCGGGATTGAGCTTCACGACAACCCCGATGATTGGCCACTTTGGTCCGGTGTTAGTAACGCCCAGGCAGGGTCAGTTGATGACCAGCCTGGATTGAGCCCCATGGCTCGACACTTTGCATAGACTCCCTGTATTTGGCACCAAATGGTCAGGGTCGGCTCAGTGCATCGTGTGTGTGTGGATTGCCACCATCCCGGTGGGCATGTTGTGTTTTGGCTTGGTATTTTATTTGTTAAAAAGTTCCTCCTGCCCGCTGGCCCTGCAGACCCAGTAGGACACTTTGTCTGGGTTTGTCTTTGACAAGAGTTTAGCCCATTAATCCCTCCTGGCCGCTTTAGGTTGTTGGTCAGTGAGCTGACTGTTTTGTTTTTCAGTTTGGAATGAACACCACCGCTTACTCTCAGCTGGGCATCTTTTATTAGGAAAGCCGTGCCAATTGAGAACCAGCTGGCCTGCTAATCTCTCTCTCTAATTCTGTGGAACTGGGAGTAGTGCAGTTGCTTAGACCCCGGCTGAACCTTTTGTCTGCCTCTGAAAGGAGACGTACCTAAACAGTTCCAGATGGGTGCTTTTTCACAGTTTAACTATAAACCTTATTTGAGAAGTCCTTCCATTGAGACCTTTTTTTCCCCCTGAATGGAGCTCTGCCAGCTGGCCACTTTACTTGTCTGCTGTGAGTGCCACCTCTTAGATCTCTTTGGGTACTTTTTCTTGGAAAGCCCATTAACAGTGAAACCCAACTGGCCCCTGCGTTCTCAATGTCGGTCTTTCAGAAAGTGGAGTGTATGACCTCTCGGTTAGGCGTTTCATCTGTTGTCTGGTTTTCTGAACTCCGATGAGTCCTGCTTGTAACATTCACTTGGCCATTTTGTCTTCTGTCTGTCTGTCTAAAAATAGTGTCACTAGTTTCTTCCATTTTGGCATGTTGTTTTGGGGAGAGATCTGTACGTTAAATGCAGCTCACTAAAGAATATACATTGGCATGCAAAAGTTTGGGCCCCCTTGCTTCCAATGTGTGTCACTGTGAATAGGTAAGTGAGCAGAAGATGAGCTGATCACCACAAGGCCTAAAGTTCACGAGGACACATTTCTTTAATATTTTGAGCAAAATTACATTTTTATTTCCATCATTCACAGGTACAAAATAACAAAAAAAATGAAAGGGGCCTGAGGGAAAAGTTGGGTCACCTGACATGGTCAGTGCTTAGTAAGACCCCCGTTGACGAGCATCACATCCATCCATTATCCACTATTTATCCGAGGTCGGGTCGCGGGGGCAGCAGTCTAAGCCGGGAAGCCCAGACCTCCCACTCCCCAGCCACCACCTCCAGCTCCTCTGGGAGGACCCCAAGGCGTTCCCATGCCAGTTGGGAGATATAATCTGTCTTCTGATCCTGCAAGATTCTTGGGCATCCTTTCATGCACTGCCCTTTTGAGATCTCTCCACAGTTTTTCAATGATGTTTAGGTTGGGGGTCTGTGAGGGCCATGGCTAAAGCATCAATGGAGTACCTCAAGAGGCGCAAGCTGTAGATTTGGAAGTGGGTTTTGGATCGTTATCTTGTTGTAGGATCCCATTCTCTTCTAAACTTCAACTTTTTGACAAATGGTGTGATGTTTGCTTCCAGAATGTGCTGGTACTTCTTTGAAGCCATTCTTCACTCTACCAGTGACATGTTCCCTGTGCCACTGGCTGCAACCCAAGCCCAAAGCCGATCGGTCCATCGTCATGCTTCATAGTTGGAGATGTTCTCTTCCCCCCCAACCCCGGCATTCAACCCCCTTTTTATCTCCAAGCACATCTTTGCACATTGTGGCCGAAATGTTTATTTTAACTTCATCAGTCCACAGGACTTGTTTCCAAAACACCTCAGGCTTGTTTAGGTGTTAATTTGCAGACTTGATGTGCTACATTGTGTGGTGAGGACGTTGACTCTACCGTGAAGGTCATATTTGTTGAGGTGTCGCTGCACAGTAGAACAGTGGACCACCACTCCAGAGTCGGCTGAATCTTCCTGAAGGTCTTTTGCAGTCAAATGGGGTTTTTTTTATTTGCCTTTCTAGCAATCCAATGAGCAGTTCTTTCAGAAAAGAATTCTGGGTCTTCCAGACTTCAGCTTAACCTCCACCATTCCTGTTAACTGCCTTAGCCTAATAACTTAACAAACTGAGGAAACCGCGACCTGCATGGGGTTTGCTATCTTCTTGTCATGAGCTGCTGCTTAGAGGAGCCCATGGCTGCTGATTGTTGGGATGGTTTGAGGAGTCCCAAGAATTTATACAGCTGTGACATTTGCATCACCAGACATTTCCTAACTCTAATCCTTTCTTATCCTTTTGTAATTCTATTAATTCATGTTTTGACACCGCAGGGACTGCACCTAATTTTGTTGTATTGGTTACAATGACAATAAAGATATTCTCTTCTCTCGTCCTAGTGATGACTGTGAACGAGTCGTGGCCCTGATGAGCTAATGAAGGTCTGAGAACTCAGATATCTTAGGCTTCCTTTTTCACTGTACAATTTGTACAGAACAAAAACAGAAACTGCAGAAAAGAAATGTCATCTTTAACTTGATGCCTTTGGGTGATCAGTTTGTCTTTTGCTAACTTAGCAGAATTATTCACACTATTAGACACAAGTCAGTGTGCCCAAACTTTCACTTGCCACTGTGTACTCTATATATTTTTGGAAAAAAAAAAGCTCATTGTTTGTGTCACATTATAAAGTCATCTAGTTGAATACACAAAATGTGTATTTTTCCCTAAAATATCATTAAATCAGTTTCTTTGGTATGGGGGTTGCATGGCCTGCTGGTACAGGAAAACACAATTATTTTAAATGGTGCAGTATCAGCAGTTTGCTCCTTTCAGTCCCTGAAGTAAATGGCAGGTTTAAAAATACCTTGAGCTCAGCAGCTCCTTCTCCCAGTCGTCTTTGACAGGCTGGAGACTCCAGAGGACACCCCTCAAAGACCCCCTGTTGTTCGACTTGCAGGGATGTGTGTGTCACCGTGTGCCGTGGCTGGAGCGAGACTCGTCTTAATCCGTTATTTGCTTCGCTGTCCTTACTGAGGTCTCAAACCTGATATCGATACCAATGTCAAAATGTCAGTGCTGATCCAACACTTCTCGGGTAAAATGAAAGTAGCCCGCAAGCAGTAAGCCTTTCACATGGGGTCTCGCTCTTGAAATGAAGACCCATGTCTCCCCTGATACATCGGGCAAGAATCCTGTCTTCAATTCAAACACACAGTACTGTGGAAATGTTTCTTTCCTGTTTATCGTTTATGCTGAGTTTTCTGGAAGTATTAATATTATTTAACCAAAAAAATGAATGTGATAGGCACATTCCGGGCATGAGAATCGATGAGAGCCGTGTGGATTATGGCATACGGGTCAAGTGACAGTTTGTTTAATTTTTTCCTTGGCCGTTTTTCACATCGTTCAACGATATCCAGAGTTGGACGCTGCCGGCGCCCAGTCACTTTTATTACGTCCTTTCTCCATGAAAACACGAGATTTTTTTTTTTTTTCCCAGCCACCTTTACAAACGTGTGGTAAGTAACTTATAAATGGGTGAAGTATATCTTTAGATTCTTAAGTCGATAATATAGGCATAACTTTCTTATTTATTAGTTATGGATTAAACAATAGCTCCTTTCATGTACAAAATCTAGGAAATTCCCAGTTTAATCATCTTGGGGATTTTATGAAGTGTGTTCATTCATGCATACAAGTACAACACTGTTGTTTTTAAAGGTTCATGCTTGAAAATGTGGGGGTGGGACGAATCCTGAAAAGTGCACAAAAGGTTTTAGGCCACTGACATAGAAGTTGTTTTTGGATTTTGGGCTTGTAGGCAGCAGCGGCTGTGTTTTATTTTAATTATTTTATAGACGTCTTAATTCTTTACATTGTACTGTGGTAAGAAAGATGCATTTTCAGACATAACCAATACTGTGCATGGAAAAACTGAAAAATGACAGAGGCAAGAAGGACCCGAAGATATGATGCAGTGCTTCCACAGCCGACTACTGTAAAGCCCCTCATCCAACAGAAGAGCACTTCATGCCACCTAATTCAGTGCCATCTTTGTCTGACAATCTCCCAATTTCTGATGAAAAATGCATAAACTTTGCATTCTTTTTCCAGCAGCTATTTTTGTTTAAAAAAAAAAAAAAAAAATCTGCATCAAAGATTTCAGTCTTGAATGACGGATTCACTTGTATCGACGTCTGTGCTTGTTATCTGCACCCTTGTTGTACCCTTAATGTGGCTTTTTTCACCCCTACCCAGACATGGCGTATTATTTTAGGTTTGTCACGGGAAACAACTTGGGGCTCCATCCACCCTGCTTTGTTTTTAAATCAACAAGATGTCTGTCCAGACTAGCATTTCCACAACGTAGATGAAAGCATCTTCATCCGCACTCTCAGGGGTCAGCATCTGTCACCCGACTCCATTTTAGTCCATGTGACCCCCTAGGAGGACGTAAACTGAGGATGAGGATGGGCACAGCGGTGAGTGCGAGAACAACCGAGTTCAAAGTTCCAAAGTGTGTGTTTATTAAACAGAGTCCACATAAAGTGCAGTGGAGGTAAAATAAAGGCCATAAGTGATCCATCATAAAATCAGTGCACTTGTGGAAGTTAAAATAAAATGAGCAATACATATTTTAAATGCCCATTTCGAAACATCCCAAGACATTGTGTTAGTCTTCCCTGCAAGTCTCTCACGACTCACTCTGTCTCCCCAGCTCACCTCAGTGGGTCCACTCAGTTGGTGGCGACACCATCAGCTGTGGTCTCCTCAAAGTGCTGAGGCACATCTTGTCGGCTCTCTGTCTTCCCATTCACTCTCATAGCAGGGTCCATCCGAGTCTCTGCTTGGGGACACCCCTCACTCATACTGCCATCAGCTACACTCCCTACAGGGCCCTGACCATGCCGCCTCCGATCCTCTGCCCCTCTCGCCTGCTCTCCTACTTTAGCCATGGCATTTCACTTTCAACTCTTGTCCTCTGAACCTTTCTCATTCGGCCCCCTCTACTGCTCAGGCTGTTCTCTTTAAACGTTTGGTGCACATAGGTGTCTACTTTAATTACCCACTCCCGGGGCATTGGAAAGGCATCTGGCAGGACCGTGAGTATCTGCACGTCAATGTACAATCAGCCGGTCACCTCATCAAACACAAGGAGACATTGTGATACGTTGTCACTTACCTGTCACCCTGCTCTCCGTAGATTAACTGCACTGTTGTTCTCTTTTTTTTGCCCCCTTCCTCTGTCAAGATTTGCACTGCCACAGACTTCACTTTGTGACACGACCAAAACTGCATGTCCCGTTCGCCTACACTGGGCGTGCTGCACAGGGTGTTTCAAGAATCCTTGAAGAGTTGGTAACACAACCGGCCACGGGATTTAATTCGAAACTGTAGTGACCGGTAAATTATTTGCCTTTTACGCACCTTTGCAGCGATCAAACTGTACAAAACACAATTTAGATGATTGCAGGTAAACAACACCGCAAATGCACCATGCTAAGAAGCTGTGCCCATGAAGGGTGTCCAGTCAGGGAATGAGATATAGGAATGGGCAGGCTCCAGTGAAGGAAGAGCCCCGTAATAAGCAAAAAGCCAAATCGGGTTGTGGTCAGACTTTGCGTTTTCGCCCGTCCACATCACAATGTCGAGGCTGTGGCTTTAGAAGTATACGGCCCCTAGCGAGTCTTTGTTGTCAGAGGGTGGTGTGGACAAAAAGCGGAAACGGAGACTAATGACTGCGTTTTTAAATGAATATGTAGTGGTGAGGACAGGGCCTAAGCCCACTTTTCAGAGGAAATATGCCTCTGACTTTGTGGACTCATGTCATTCACTCAGAATAATGGAGATATAAACAGAAAAATAAATCAATTAATAACGTCACTTATTGTAACTATAGTGACTGGCTGGCTACCCTGCCTTTGCTCCATTGATGGCACACAAACACACAACACTCTGGCATACCAACTGAATTGTTTTCCTTAAATAATATCGAATTTGGGGAATTGGAGTTGTAAATTGTTGAAGTTATCTGTCCCTGCGGGTACGATTCCTTGGGCATGAGAGAAGGAAGTGCATTTCTTTCTCCACCTTCCTGTGCCTTTTGGACTGGCATCTCGTTCTGATTTTCACTCTGCTTGTAAGGCTTTAGAGGTGCTTTATCAGTTTGTTTGTTGTTGGTGTCTTCTAACTCCATATTTATGTCTGTCGTACAGAATGGCATCTACTTGGGTGTTTTAACTGTAGAGGAGCCATGCCAGTTTGACAGAGAGCGCCGGCTGGTCTGATCTTGATGGGTCATCTCATAGGAAGAGTGCATCAAGCGGGTCCTTCAAATGGATGGGCGACTTTCATCTGTGGTTAGCTGGTGATGTGTTGTCTTGTTGTCGAGCTCTCATTAGGCCTAGCTGTTTGTTTGTGGGTATGAAGCAGGAATAACCTTCTTTGGACTCGGTGAGAGACGTTTGTCATTCCACGGTGTGACTGCATAGCAACCGTTGGCACTTTGGAGTCCTCCCTCAGAGACATCTGCATACACTTGCCAGGCTTTTTAACATGCTAGCTTAGCCAGAGTCAACTTTGAATTCACTTTTCTTTAATGCACGGTCTCTTGCTGCATCAAAATTGGAAGTTATATAAATAAACCCCTTGGGCGGTTTCACGGTACCACCGTTTTTTTACACAAGGGTTGCACTGTGCCTTCCATCTGTATGGTCTAAGATGGATTGAATACATAAATGGAGGCCATCCTTGGGCCTGTACATCATGTTGTCGGGTACAGGGGGGGGCTGCTTGTTTGTCCCTACTTCAGATTGTGTGTGATGCAGCTTCGTCACAGAAAGTCCGTTTGCCTCCGTGTGTCCTGCAGTTGATAAGAGTTAATCCGACGAGCGGTGGTATTTTAGAATGTGTCGCCCGTGTCATAATCTCTCTTAACCTCAAGCCTTTCTGATTTAGAGCGTGTTCTGAATTCGCACATTTATCCGCTTTACTTGGTGGTTGGACTCGCTTACTTTGTCTAAAAGAACTGAAGGTGAAGCACCCCACCCCCAGCTTTAAGTACAAAAAAAGCTGAAAGCTCTTTATTTTTATGCGTAAATGAATTGTAAGCAAAATGAAGTGCCCGGGTTGTCCGAGCAATGCAGCTTTAACTCCATATGTTCTGTTGGTGGCTTGTGACCCCGATGGATTTGAACTTGTAACCCCGGCCCCCAGATGGAGCCAGTGGCTGTCTGGTTAGAAATGAATGAAGCTGTCGTTGCATCCCTGACCTCTGTGATCGGACGGGGGGGGGTTGAGGGGATTGGAGAGTTTAAATCCCACTCAGCTTTGTGCTTGGCGGAGGCAGGAGGTTGACAGATGTGCAGGTGGTGGGCTTGACCCAAGAGAGTTTTTGCCCCCATTTCCATTTTATTAATAAATTAGTTGATGCAGTTTAGCTGCCGATTTTAAAGCAGTCTGGAATGCCCGCTTTTCACGTTGTGAACATCTGCACACTTCACCTGAGCATTTAGAAGGCACGGAGGGTGAAGACGTGCAAAGCGAAAAAAAGTTTAAATGAACGTAAGCTGCCCAAATTCGGAGAGTGTGCTTCAATTTAAACGGTTGAAAGCCTTAATATTTGTGATTGCAGTAGAAGTTTTTACTTTTGTCACCCTGTGGCAGAGTTCAATAGAGGACTGCCCCCCTAGAAAAGATCGAGTAACACCATATTCATGGTCGTTGACATCTGAAATGGTCTAAAATGATATCCCACATGCTTATGTGTGAATTTTGTCGTTTTTATCCTTCAGGGAGTGGCTTTTGGAGGCCGAAGACCACCGGTAAAGACTCCAATATCAAAAATATGGTCGTTTTCGTGATTTAGCAACTTCGAAATGGCATAAAATGACACTCCACGTGCCAAAGTTACCAACCCCCGTTTCTTCGAGGTTTTGTGAAACGGAGTAACATTGACCCCTCATATCCCATTAGGGGTGAACTCCTGGGGGTCAGTTGATGTGGCCTGCTCAACTGAACATATTCACTGAAGACACCCATTGGTTTACTCTTAATCATAAGGGTGTCATTTCCTGCACAATCTATAGTCTGAAAATGGTATATAATGAGGGGATTTGGGGTATACGGGGGGCCAATAATAGGGGGAATCCGCAAAAAGAGTGACGTTTTGCATAACTAGACATCATGTATGTAATATGTGGGGGTGAGCCGGGGCACCAGAGAAACAGACTAAATTGATTTCAAAAATGCTTAAAAGCAATACTTACAGACACAATTGTGTTTACATTTATCTCTGGCTGAAGGGGTTGGGTGGGGGGGGGGGGGGTCTCGAATATCTCAAATGTTTAGTCCATGTAATGCTTTCCTTCGTTTCAAGTTTTCAGTAATGTATGTTTGTGATCTTTTCTCCTTTTTCATTGTTTCTGTCAGATGTAACACTTGGGAGCGGCTGTGGTGAGTGAGGGAGGGAGGTTTTTAGTAAAACTTGGCCCCCACCACTGGTCACACAAATGGCAGAATGTATAGCTGCGTGAATTTGGAATTGTGCAGGAGCTTTCTCTTAGCCTGTGGCTTCTGAGTTAAGTGTGGTCTGTCTCCAGACGTCTCGGTTATTTACAAGGTGGTCTTACTATTTTTAACCATAAACCTGTAGCCTGCACATTATGAAAGTATTGGTTGAGTGACGCAATTCCGCTGAAGATGTGGGTTTTTTTTTTTTTCTCCCCCTCCTCCTATACAGCAAGGTTTAGGCACACGCCATACAGACCACCTGCCCTGGACAAATAAATTTACAGAATTTCTAGTGACAAGTCGAGTAAAATGACACCTTTTATTGGATAATTAAAAAAAGATTACAATATGGAAGCTTTCAAGGCAACTCAGGATTCAACTCATAGATTACATCTTGCCTGAAGAAGGGGTTTGAGTTGCCTCGAAAGATTTCATATTGTAATCTTTTTTTTAATTATTCAATAAAAGGTGTCATTTTATTTGACTTGTCACTACATTCATAATGGCTAACACGGTACAACACCCTAGTACTGCAGAATTGCCAGGAAAATAAGCCTGTACAGGTGGACCAGTGGTTAGAGCGGATGCCTCGCACCTCATGGTTTGAATCAAACACCTGCTCTTTGTAAGCGTGGGGTTTGCACATCTCTCCACGTCTCTGTGCTTGTTAGCCCACATCCTCAAAGACGTGCTAATCGGGCTCATTGACCGTTCTAGATTTGTGGGAAGGTGAGTGGGCCTTGCAAGGTCATGTTAGGCTCTGGATTGAGCAGGCTTGAGAACAGTATGTTTATTTAAACCATCCATTTTCTAACCCAATTAGACCCACTGATAGAGCGCCAGTGTCCATCCTTGCATGATTAGAGAGAAGTTAGGGTTAGGGACCATTTGACCCTAGTTTTTCTTAAAGCTGATAGAGTAGCATGTTTTTCATACTTATCTAATTTACACAAGCTGAAAACCATATGTATATGGCACTCCACAGTGTGGCGGAAGTACTGGCTGTGCACCCGGACGCACTCCGGGTGTCCATGGTCATCTTCCCCCCCAGCACAGAAGTGCTGAGGACCAGGGCTCTCCAGGCATCGGGGCACCCCCTGGCGGTGACCACGGGCCCCTATAGGGTTGAGCTTACAAGCTCAGTTCCTGTGGTCCCCAAAGCCACCAGGGTGGTCGCCCCGTCGTGGTCTGGAGGAGGCGTAAGCCCTCCTCCGGTCCTCCTGGGTGTCCTGGCTGGGTACTACTCCCAGCCATATGCCACAGTGTATAGCATATATATATCACGGCCACATGCTCTTCTCCCCACAGGGGGTGACGCTCTCCCATCAGAGCTGAACACGATCAGATCACCATCATCTGACACCTGCCTTACACTTGGCCAGAGATACCTTGCCAACTTTTTGGCAAAGAGATCACTGCTGCATTCTCACCCCTGATTGCAAAACCAAAAATATTGCATATCAAGAGGCCCTCGGATACGAACGCTATCAATATAAATCCTTCTCGATACAAATTATTACTTTTTAATTTTTCTTTTTTATTGATTTTTAAAGTTTGTCCTGTTTCACTACTTCACAGGCGGAGCTATGGGGGACAGCAAGTATTTGTACAATAGAAACAGTCCCACAAAGTGGAAATAAGAAGTGCTGGTGTGTGCCTAAGGCCGTGTCCATGCGCCCCCTTTATCCGTTTAAAAACGCAGACGTTAGTCTCTGTTTTTTGCCTTTCACCTGCACTCCCCTGGTGTTTTTAAAAATGCTTCTCATTGCCGTATTCTTCCGAGAAGCACACATCGCATTCATATGCTACAGAATAATAAAAGCTTAAAACTAATAAAGGTCTACACGGTGTTCAACATAAATTTCAGTCATTGCCTGGATTTTTGAGCAGGTGCTTTACCAGTGGAACACCATTTACACCTTTCACTGCTCCAACTTGTGGATTTTCTATGGTAGCTTCCCATTTAAAAAATTCACAGCTCCACCTAGTGGATTATCAAGCTAGTGCAGTCACATTACTGATATTTTTTGAGTTGGTACAGTTGGCAGACAGGGTACCCCAAGATAGTGCCCTGTTCCTCACTCATTTTGCATGGCTGTGCCTGGAACTTGTGTTGCTACTCATTGCTATACAATCCTGCACCCTTTGGCTGATCTGGTCCATATTTTGAATATTTGCTCTGTAGGATCATATAGACAAGACACTACTGTGGAATGCAAAATTTTGACCCTGGGGGGACCAGTGTGTGTTTTTTTTTGTTTTTTTTTCCTTCCTTCCCTTTATGCTGCTCTTTGCCCACCAGTGCCCCCCTTTCACTCCGAACAGGCGAAACGACTAAAGCCAGACAAGCCAACAGAGCGGCCAGAGCTTAACGTTACTTACCAGGGTGACATGGCCTGCTGCTTCTGTCAACTGTCTTCTACAAAGTGGTATTATGTGCTTTTGCAGAGGGTGTTGGGTGAGGCTCAATTGAGTGAAGAAAGTGCAGTGCGACACTCCTGCTTTGTCAGCTGTTCTTTATAATTAATATGCGTGTCGAGTCAGACATGACAGCATTCATGTTTACAACCCAGCAAGGTGATACCTCAATTCAGTCTGACCCAAAAAGAACAAATTCTGGACTCTGAAGACAAGAAACCCTGATAGAGAAGCAGTGTAGACAAGGAATGGGATGGCAAGCAGTAACAAGGGTCTCCATTTAAAAAAATAAAAAAACGCATGAACCTTTGCTGAGTTTCCTTAACTCATTCTACAGATATTCCCGGGCAGGACCTGGTACTTTGGCTAGTAATAAATAAAGTATATATAGAATATATTATGTGTATGTATGTATTTATGCATCTATTTTTTAAATACAAGTATTGTTTTTTTCTTTCCACATTGGTTTATTCCACTGTAGGCCTTTCTGTCCCTTGCCAGTTGGTCACAAATTTACAAAGCTTTATTTAGTACATTTAGTGATTGAATATTTCTTTCAATAAAATCTGATAATGGTGAAAGAGGCTGCCATAATACTGATTGAGTTTCTAGGTTGTCATGGCTTCTCTCCTTAAACGCTCTCATGAACTGATCGGAGTGATCTTGTGTACCCCCACACTCACACACACACACACAAAGGGATGGCATAGAAAGTGCAACAACCCCTGCGGTGTTCGTTTGTATCGCCGCCATCTGAAGACGATCTCCACGTGACATGAGGCTTGACCTTTGATGCAATGGAGGTTGGCCAATTTGGCCAAGTCAACTTACTTATCGTTCTTCCCATAAGTCTGCATTTCCACTCATTTATTTTCTCAACCCGCTTGTTCTGTTACAGGGTCCGTCACAGAGGGTGGAACCCGTGACAAAGCAGGAACGAGTCCTGGATTAGTCTGTTCCGCTGTGGGGTTTTTACTTTTCCCGTGCTGTCAGAGGGGGCTCATGCACTGCTTTGTTGTCATCTTAGGAAATCTGTGTGGCGTAGTGGCTCAGACACACTGGCCTTGCTGAGAATGAACTGGCGAGTAACTGAACCTTCATGTGCACCAAGGTAGGCGTGATGTCTCTGATCATGCGGGTCACCTTGAATACACCCATCGCTGGAGGAGACTTTATTATTTTTCAACCTACTTTTCCTTCATATGGGTGAATCAAGCTGACAGGCCACTATAGTATAGATTTTTCTTTCTTATGTTGTATCTTTGCATTTTCTTTATGTGGATATTTGCATTTATCATATTAAAAGTGAGTTATAAATTAGTTTTCTATCAGAGTGCATCTTCTCCAATTTGTAAAGCAGCAAAGGTCAGGATCAGGAGGCTGGGCGGGTGAAGCAAGTGGCAGAGTTTTGCCTCCCGAGTCAATAAAGAAGAAAGGTCATGTAAGCTTGTGATGTCTCACATGCAGAAGACACCAGGCCATCCGGCCTGTTAGAATAGGCCTGAGTCGCTTCACAAGAAGGCGTATGTTCAGCTTCTGCGTCAAACTCATCGTGTCATGAGACCTGCCATTGAGCAGCCAGCGTAAAAAGGAAGCAAGTAAGCATGTGTGTAGTCAGGGCTATGTGAGTGGGCCACTGCCATTGTCAAAGATGGCTGTTTATATTTGCACATAATTTGATTCTAGCATGTTAACTTGTGGAGTGTTTTAAGGTAGTTTAGAGCCAAGTCTCTTAAATGTCAGTAGTTGATTCTTAGCTCGAGGTGACTGTCGGCTGTCAGTCCAACTTGAGGGCTACTCAAAGTGTCAGTCTGTGTGTGTTCTGTGCTCGTATGCTGGTTTCAGAAATTACAAATGAAAACTGCAAATTCACGGCATGTTGCTGAGTTCATCATCAGCTGATTTGGAAAAATGTGTTGCTGCTCCAAGCCTACGCTTTCTGAAGGCCATTGAAAGAGCATGTCGTTGGCAAAATGCTGCCTGACGTGTGACTGAGAAGGAATAGGCCGCTGCGGTCTCACTCCGTCAGTCCCAGATGAACACCTTGGTGCAAAATCATAAGCAATGAGCTGTTAACGAGCAGGTCACAAATAGATAAATAAGTGCAACAAAGCACCTTCTGTGAGTAAACAGCTAAAGAAGCGGACAGTGAAATCCAAAAGAAACCCAGCATGGTGGCAGGTCAACCTTCTTTAAAATAGCACATTGGGAGTGAATTATTTCAGTGCTGCAGGGTAAAGCAGTGAGATTATTTTCATACATATTTGTATTTTTAATACCTGCTTGTTTTTTTTGTTTTTTTTTCTTCTTCTAGTGCCAATTGTGCTTTTAAACAATCAGATTCTTACTTGAGGTTTA
Organism: Polypterus bichir lapradei; assembly: GCA_026402145.1. Classification (NCBI taxonomy): domain Eukaryota; kingdom Metazoa; phylum Chordata; class Cladistia; order Polypteriformes; family Polypteridae; genus Polypterus; species Polypterus bichir. The sequence continues at coordinate 2,249,776 of JANRMT010062855.1, forward strand.
GTTACATTGGCGGAACTTGGGACTTTTCTCTGAAAGTCCCATCTGTGCAGTGAGCGTAAACCGTGTGGTTTCAGGTGCCCGACTTCAGTTTTCAGTTTTTTTTCTTGTATCCGCGTGTGCTTTTTATTTTTTTTTTCTTCAGCACACAAAGGCCCAAGTGTTCAATGAATTGGCAGCTCTTATTTGTAAGCCTAATTATGTTTGTGTGCGTGCCCTTCGATGAACTGGTATCCTGTCCCTGACTTGATGGGGTTTGTCGCTTCCCACCTATGTCTCTCTATTATATAAAAAAAAAAAAACCTGGGGTAAAAAAAAACTCTTTTTTTTTTTTCCCCCCCCCGCCCCCCCCCCCCCCCGCCAAGTTCCAAAAGATGAGATTTTGGCGATGAGATTTGTTCAAGTCCCACCCTCCTCTCGAATCATATTCAACCACGCACACGGTAATCTCCTCTCTCATTGGTGTGAATGCTTTTGACAGACACAGTTCCTGCGCGCTCACCTCTTAAAAATGTAAACGTTTTCCTCACTTTAAGTTCCCAATTAAAGTAGACGTATTATGTCCAAATCTTATTGAAGAATTTCGTCACGAAGGGTTATCAGCAGAAGAAATGAGCACACAAGCAATCCTAGCACTGAGAAACGAAGTCAAATGAAGTTAATGCCAAAAATGTCGATTGATTACACGGCAAATTGGTTAAATGCGTATCAATAGACTCTGCTGAAACAGTGATGAAGTCTCACAGTGCCACCTGGTGGAATCCTTCAGATTTACACAAAGTACATGTGCAAGAATAGACAGCGCACCACTTGCGCAGTTTTCCTTTACGTGATTGTAAGTATCAATAAACAAATTTAGTAGGTACATGTGGTAAGAATAAGCAAGTAGTGTATAATACTCATCTCTCTATTGTATTAAAAAAAAATTCTGCAACGAGACAAGACTTTTTGGAATATTTTTTCAATTCCCGCAAGATGAGACTTTGGCCATGAGATTTGTTCAAGTCCCGCCCTCCTCTCAACCATATTTTAACACGCCCACGGTCCTCTCACCTCTCATTGGTGTCAATGCTTTTGACAGACACAGTTCTTGTTCTCTCAGCTCTTATAAATTTTTACATTTTCCTCACTTTAAGTTCCCAATTAAAGAAGACATATTATGTCCAACTCTTATTGAAAATTTTCATCACGAAGGGTTATCAACAGTAAAAATGAGTACACGGGCAATCCTAGCACGGAGAAACAATGAAGTCGCACGAATTAACGCCAAAAGTGTCGATTGGTTACACGGCAAATTGGTTGAATGCGTATCAATAGACTCTGCTGAAACAGTTGGTGGTGATGGTGCGGAAGGTGAAAACATCAACTTACAATATCATGAAGAATATTGAGAACTGTTAACACCGTCCGGTCTTCCACCGGCCGAATTACTGTAGAAAGAAGGATGAATTGTGATATTATTGCGTAATGTATGTCTGAGTAATGGGCTATGCAATGGGACAAGTTTAGTTGTATTAAAAATTGGCCAAACAAGTCTGATATGTGAAATTTTAACAGGCGACAAGAAAGGTAATGTAGTCCATCTAACATGAGACACCAAAGGAGATCTTGATATGCCATTCGCATTAAAACACCAGCAGTGTCCAGTTAGAATAGCTTTTGCTATGACAATTAAATCTCGGAGCCAAATATTTGAAAAAGTCATTTTATTTAATAGAGAGAGAAATGAAATTCACTCGCAGGCAGCTATACGTTGCATTGTCACGATGAAACTCCAAACACAGAATCAAAATTCAATGTGATAGACGAAAATTCAATTAAAAAAATTTTTACTGACGTTTTACAGTAAAAGTGTAAGTTTAAAAAGTATTCGAGTGTTAATTTCAAAGCCAAACAGAATGAAAACGTATAACGCAATGAATAACTCTTTAACGCAACATGAAACATAATTTTCTTTCAAATTATTACATTTTACTATTTTTTAATGTGGTTAATTGTTGTAGTGTAAAATAGTTAGTTCTATTATGCATATGTAACAATTCCCATGAAAATAACAATCTGTTTAAATTGTATATCCACATCCCCATGCGCGAGCGACAGAACCGCAAAGAGGCTAGTTGCTTAGCGCAGGCCCGGAGGCTGGTGAGCGAAGTGAGCCCCTAGTTCTTAAAGGAAAACGCATGGCCTTTGCACAGTACAGACGTCCTCTTTTTTTTCTTAAATAACATTTATGTAAGCTGCTCCTTTTTTATACGTAGTGCTATTCGGATTTTTTTTATTTTTTTTATTTGTACCTTCTGATAATCGTGAACCGGAGTACTTATAGAAATGAAAGGGTGTCAGTTGCAAAATCTTTAATGGGCTTTTCTGTGTGGAGCTGAACAGAATGAATGAAAATTGTGTAACGCCTTATGTCGTGCTTGTTTCTGCTGCTGTTTCATCTCTTTACGATGGTCACGTCCCAATGCAGTCTTGGCAGGACCCCCGTGCAAATGGAGAAATCAAGTGGGAGCCTCCAAGAGAGTATCCCCTGCACGCCACTGCGTAAGAGCCTGTTAGTCTCATGCCCCACCGTTATGTCCCCTGGGCAACACAGATAACAAATATAACAAATCTGAAGGGCTTGCCATTTTGAAAAGGTGGCACTTGGTACTAGGGCTGCACAATATACTGCTACTAGAAAAGTACTAAAAAAAATAAAAACTAAATTTTAAAACGGTACTACTGGTGCCAGCATTTTGGGATTTTTCAGTACCAGAAGTAAATGTTTGCTTTCTACTCCATGTCCCATTCTACTGCAGCTGTGAAAGAAAATCCACTTCTTAGACTTAACAAAACAAAAGTGCCCGCTTTGACACATTTATTATTGCTGTGATGCGATTGAGACTTCACGGAGACCCTCCTCCCCTTTTGTGTTTTAAAGCAGTTGGGACTTGTCCGGGGGGGTGGGTTTTGTGCTTCGATCCCTTTGGGACTTTACAGAGTGGTGTGTTGTGCCGTAAGTTGGCACGGCACATTACCAAGGCTGCGGTTTTGGAGTTTGGAACCTTTTCGTACAGAGTCCCTAAAGCTGGCATCAATACCAAGGTCACAGTTTCAGTACCAAGCCAACACTACCTCTGGAGCACCATTCTGATCCAAAAAAGCACTACCACCATCAGTGTGGCCACTTTTTAGTGTAAACTCGCCTATTGTTACATTTATAAAATTTTATTCATCAGTGCTGTGTAAGCCATTCTCAGATACCAGGCTTTTTTATTTTTAAATCCTTTACTGCTAAAAGTCTGCTTGGCCACGGATTAGAGGAATACATCCAGACACTGTCTGTCCATTTCTGCCTAATAAGAAGAGTTGTGTCCTGCCCAAATTAATCATAACTTCCTGAGCAGTTTCACAAGAAACATGACTCCCCCGTGCTCTCTCTGTTCAGGCCCTATTTATTTCATGAATACTCTTTTGTTTGGCTGTTGAGTTATTTGAAATGTGAACCTTTTTCACAGATTTTGTAATTTCACGGAGGCTTTTGGCAGTCAGCACTGTATTCCTTTATTTTAAACACCGTCAGCAATGTGTAATGCTGACTTTTCCAATGCCGTGTCCTTTGTTGTCTCGTGGGCGCTTGATCAGGCTCACACTGTTGAGCCTCTTGCTATTGTTTTTTCTTTTTTTTGTTAGCTCTTTGCTCCCTTATGGATCAGAAAGGCTCATTAAAAAAAGAGCCGGTGGATTTGTCTCATTATATTTATTTTTTTTGATTGCAGATTATTTTAAATGTAAACTGCGAGAGTTCTGGCTGTGCTGACGAATCTGTCTGGAAGCTGAGCTTCTGATAAATAACCTTTCCAAGCCCCCTCTGTCTCAGAGTTGATTGTTTCAGAGCCAGCTTACAGCCTGTCTTTTTGGCAATGTATCCAATTAACCTGTGGTGCCTTGTCAATTCCAGAAGTGGCATCTCCAGTTTCATTGCATCCTTCTTGGCCCGCATGTAACTGTCCTCTTGCTCACCCTAATCCGAATGAACTAGCAGCATATGTGAATATACAGGACTGGACCGTTTGATATTATATCACCTTTCACAGTCAACATCACCACACTTTTCTAATGAAGCAATTAGAGAAAACTTGATATCCTCAATCCAGTTCAGGATTCTAGTGGGTCGGAGACAAGAATGGGGTCATCGCAGGGTCCACCCACGTGCACACACAGTTCAAATGGAGCAAACTTAGAATCACCTTCTGTTTTTATTGAGGCTGCCATTTCATTTAAGAGACGAAGTAGGGAGTGGGAGTCCTTTTAATGTAACAACATTTGAGGATGATTCCAATGTGCGATTTATAAAGAACTAGCAGTCCTCCCGGGGCTCCGCCCACGCAGTAGTTAAATGGGACACATTTGAAAAACCAATAAATAAATGGGTATCGCTAGCTAACCGGAGGCAACCTACGCTCCAAAACGTCACGAGAGGCAGACTGATTCGAAAGGAGGCTGGCGCCTGAATGAGGAGGGCCGTGCATGGCTCCCCACTCCTGAGGTCACGCTGCCCCTCACCTCAGCCCGCAGCCTCTGTCTTGGATTAGCGTGAATATATCGCTCCTGCAAGTGAACTATGAAAGTTAACGCAGTGACAGAAGTTGTAAAATCAACCGGAATGTTCAAGCAAATTATAAAAAAA
>JANRMT010062855.1:2254844-2360943 GCA_026402145.1 Polypterus bichir lapradei
ATGAGAGAGAGACACACACAAACACTAGAGGACTTTGCTTGCCAACCCCCAGGCCAGCACCATGAACTAGCCTCTTTGCACTTCTGTCGCTCACGTATGGGAATGCGGACGTACCATTTAAACAGATTATTTTAATGGGAATTGTTACATATGTATAATAGAACAAACTATTTTACATAGTAATTAACCATAGTAAAAAAATAGTTTATTTTCAAATTATTACGTTTTACTATGTTTCATGTTGTGTTAGTTATTCGTTGCGTAATACAATTTTGTTCTGTTTGGCTTTGAAATTAACACGCAAATACTTTTTAAACTTAACACTTTTACTGTAAAACTTCTGTGAAAACAACTTATTGAATTAAATTTTTGTCACTATTGCATTGAATTTTTGATTCTGTGTTTGGACTTTCATCGTAACAACGCAACATATAACTGCCTGTAACTGAATTTCGTTTGTTTCTCTCTATTAAATAAAATGACTTTTTCAAATGTTTGTCCCTATGATTTGTTAATTGTCATAGGAAAAGCTATTCTAACAGGAAACTGTAAACATTTCAATATGAATGGCATATCCAGATCTCCTTTGGTGTCTAGTGTTATCCCCTCTCTTGGACACATCCTTCTTTCTACAGTAATTTGTGAGGTGGAAGATCGGACGGTGTTAACGGTTGTTGATATTCTTTGTGATATTGTAAGTTGATGTTTTTATCTTCCGCACCATCACCACCAACTGTTTCAGCAGAGTCTATTGATACGCATTTAACCAATTTGCTGTGTAACCAATCGACATTTTTGGTGTTAATTCATTTGACTTTGTTTCTCGGTGCTAGGATTGCCGTGTACTCATTTTTACTGTTGATAACCTTTCATGATGAAATTCTTCAATAAGATTTGGACATAATAGGTCTTCTTTAATTGGGAACTTAAAGTGAGGAAAACGTTAAAATTTATAAGAGCTGACAGAATAAGAACCGTGTCTGTCAAAAGCATTCACACCAATGAGCGGATCATGTGTGGGTGGGACTTGAGCAAATCTCATTGCCAAAGTCTTGTCTTGCGGGACTTGAGAAAATCTTCCAAAAAGTCTTGTCTCGTCGCAGAATTTGTTTTATACAATAGAGAGATGAGTATTATGCACTACTTGCTTTATCTTAACATATGTACCTACTAAATTTGTTTATTGATACTTTCAATCACCTAACTGAAAACTGCACAAGCAGTGCACTCTCTATACTTGTACTTTGTGTAAATCTGGAGGATTCCACCAGGTGGCACTGTGAGACTTCATCACGGGGAGAAGACGTCCGGTTATGCTGTGAAAAGGAAGATGTTGATGACAAATAACGGGTAACTCTAAACCCCCCAAATACACCTGGTCTTACTCCGGCCCCTGTGGTTCACAGTGTCATTGCTCCACACTCAGGGCTATGGGGTTGGCACACAAAACTTTCGACTCCAACCCAGACTCTTCAGTTTCTGGTGCCAGTGAGTCAGATTTCTGTGTTTGTATTTAGACTCGTATATTCACTGTGTTGATTGAAAGAGCAGAACATACAAGATACAGTATAAGGCATTTCAGCACTGCCACCATGAATCAACAGACAAGTCTATGTTTTGTACCTAATACTTGTAAATTTGGTTGACAGAAGTGAAAGTGTACTCAGGTTATCTTGTTTACTTATATATACACACACGCAATTCCAAAAATGGTATTATTGGGTTCAGAGGTCTAAAACATCGAGTTTCATCAAAATTTTGAAATAGAATTTTTGGATGATTCCAATACTTTCCCTTTCATTTTTTGTATACAAGAAAGTAAAAATAGTTTAATTGAATTAGTGTATGTGAAATTGAAAATTGTAACACCATTTATATTACAATCTGAGACACAGCAGAACGGACAGCATCATCACTCACAGAACAAGGTTTTTCAATAGCTTCTTCCCTGCCACAGTTAAACTGATGGCAAAACAAAATTATTGAATATGTGAAATAACCTCACACTACTTCACTTGTCATGTAAATGACGAGTGATAAATGAAATATTTTAACTGTGCAATATCTGCAATATAATTGTATTTTTTGTGTAGATATTACCGCCTTTTTGTATAGTGTTGGTATAATTTCTATTTATTATATTGTTTTATTGTTTGTTTTTTTTTTTTAAGTGTTTACTGTGATGACTCTGAAAGAGCTCTGCACAAGAATTCCAATGTGCTTTGACTGTTAGTTTTATGCACAAATGGCAAATAAAGACACCTTGAATCTTGAATTTACATTTCGTCAGAGTCAGTACATTTTTTGACAACTCCAGTAACCCAATAATTGCTTTCAACTCCTGACTCCACAGCCCTGGCCGCTCTACGCACCGCTACCCTCTTGATGCTGTGATTTCTCAATCACGCTGAAGCAATAAGGGTCCCTCATGAGAAGACTTGTTCTGTTTGGGGAATCGAGAAGAAAGCTGACATTTACTTCAGTACCGAAAAGCTCAAAATGGGTTCTTGGGTACATTTTCAATTACCAGTATACGGTGCAAGTCCACTTGCCATTTAAATGCAAGTTAAAACAATTAGAGTACACAGCTGATTGTTCATATCATTGCACTTTCAAAGCTTAAATGCATCATATGTGTTTATTTTTAATACGATGAAATCGGCAATAATGAAACTCTGTTTTGCCCTTGAAAGAGCAGCAGGATTTTCTGTCATCAGGTTTTTAAAAAAAAAAAATAAATAATAATTCAACTCTGCACTGAAATTCAAATCCTAGTTTTGGAGAAATTAGACAACAGGGACATACAGTAATCAGATAAGTTACACTGCTCTTCTGCAACCAAGTGTAGGTCTTGATGTACATTAAAGGATTAAATGCTTTCCTATAATAAAACAAATGGAAAGTGGAGCTTAAAAATAGGGCCAAAATGCTGTTTCATTGTACTCTTAGATGGCACTGTTTAGGTATGTCTCAAATATAACAAAATAGGTGTGAGACCACCTAAAAGGTCAGTAAAGGCAGGACAATAACCTAAACAGCCTCCCTGAGGAAGTTCACCCCAACTCCAGCTAGCAGGCTTCTGGAAACATCACAAGAATTATCCTAAAATATTTCAAAAACCCCACAAGAGGGAAGCTGACCATAAACCCCTAGCACATGCACAAAAGAGACACAGTATTTCTTTATAAAGAGAGGATTTATTCTCAAAAACAGCAAAATGCAAGGAAAAGTACAAAAGAGCACAATGAATTGGCAATAGTTGTTGGGTTAAAGAGGATCCTTCGAGTAAACAACTCCCAATAGAGAATCTGTAATCGTAATTCTTATGGCGGTCCCAAGGAACCTTGCATAATCAGAATGGTCCCAAGAGAGGCAGCAATGCTTGCAGAACTCCAACCAACACAATAATTTACTGATCTGAGTTTACTCTGCTTTGCCTTTAAATAGTCAATGGGAGGGCTCAGAAGTGATGTCAGGTGGCTCCGCCTCCTGGGGTGCTCAACATACACATTTAAAAGGGCAGTACATAATAATATGACGCATAACAACTTGAACAACCAGGATGGAAATAAAATACATTTAGACTGAGATATAGCAAACGTTTTATGTGAGCTGCCCATCTGAGTTCTGTCCCTAGTGTCACTTCAGAGAGTGCTGCTGTGAAAGTAACAATATAAAATGGAGCTTCATTTGTGAAAGGTAGGATAAAGTTGGCAGTTTTCCTATTATGGAACTGAATTAAAAATAGCGTAATTTTGTAGAGACCACCACCATTTGTAGGGTTGCCCTAAATATTGACACGTTCAGGGGCCGCTGCCGTAGACATCTTGTGAAATGCAGCAGCTGAGAGACCACCGAGTCCCATCCCCCTTAAATCCTCGTTCATGTCCAGTAGCCTTGAATATAAACATCCAGGTGTTTCCTGTTATTGTGCTGCTGAGATTATTTATTAGGTCGAGTGGCACCAGCAGTCAAACGCATGCCCTAGTTAAAAGATAAATAAACAAAAGCACGATTTCACATTCGGGATCCAATCAGCACTTGGCTGTGAAGGCTAAGAGGCGTGACGTGCCGTAAGCCGCTTCACACACTGGCATCTATCTGCATGGGCAGGGAGGGCGGTGCTGTGTTTACACCAAATGAGGCCATTAAACGGACTCCAAACATCCAGCAAGCAGTAAGAGCTGCCAGAAAGCAGAACATGAAGTTCTTTTATGCGTGTCATTGTTTAACTGGAACATCCAGATGCCTTATTTAGATGAGCTTGGCTGGGTTACGGTTCATAGTGACGTCGTCCAAGTCATGAACAAAGCAAGGAGTCTGCTGACTTGACAACACCAAAGCAAATAAATTCAACTACAAGTTTGTTAAAGGAGTCCTGCAAGGTCATGGCAGCCAGCCGGGCAAGGCATGTCAGTCCAGTTGACTTGTGGAAGGCTTTCAGTCCCAAGGATGCTGTCCTGGAGCAGGGATTGTATAAGATGAGGCGCAGGGGTCCTAAGATTTCAACCTCTGATGTGAAATAGTTGAAAGGGGGCTGTAAATAAAGTGCAGGTAACCGCTGTGTGTTTCTTGTATTTCTGTTTCGGTGGGTGGAGGTGGTGGCCACCCAGTTCAGATGTGCACAGTGGATCCAAATTACTGGCGGTGATCATTTTATGGCGATACGGTGACATTCGATCAAGGTTTCTCAATGGTGAAGCTGCAAACACCGAAGAGTGTTGTGGGGTTAGGTGCAGGTGTGTCCTCAGTGGACCAGTGACATAACGGTGACGCTGGGGGCTCATGTAGCTCTTTTGTTTAGTTTATGTCAGTGTTTTGCCCAGGGAGAACTGCAAGCGGAGATTTCTGCCTTAACCGGGTTACTTACTCCCCCCATCCCAGTTTTGTGTGTCCATGTGACTGCACTCCATGTCACCTTATTGCGTCACTTGTGTGTCTGCTAGAGGGAGAACTCTGACACGATTTTTGTCGTCGACTCTCAAGTTAATAGTTTTGCCTCACAAAACGCTTTCTCTATGTTGCAGTTCTCCCTCCGCCGCCTCCGTAGCTTGAGCTTCGTGAGAGCCTCAGGATGGGATGGCAGCCAGTCTGAGATGTTTTTGGCAGGACGTGCTGTGCAGGGGAAGCCCACACTAGTCAGCTAATTGGTCGTTGGAGAGAGCTCAATCCTGCCTTCAGACCCATATTTACTTTGTGCACAATAGAAATCACTGCATGCTTCAAAACTACCTCATGTTTAAACCTTTTTTTTTTTTAGTCATTTTATCTTAAAACAAACATGCCACCATTTCCTGCACCGGCTCCTCTCAGCCTATTTAAGAGTTGCTGTGCCTGGAGCCTGTCCTGGCAGCTTTGGGTGTGAGGCAGGACACCTGTACTGAGGTGGGTGCCTGTCCTTCACAGTGCCTCCCATGTAATCATACTGGGCCACCACAGGGTCAGCAGCAGAGTCTTGGAGTCATCTGTCGACATGTAGGAAAGAGACTGAAAATAAATTAAATAAGGAGCAGCAGGGTGGAGAAACACACAGTTGAAGTTGGACGTCTCTGCACACTTGTTCTTTCAAACTCACTTTATAACACTCCACAGATTTGATACTAACAAACTCTAAATTTGCAGCATCGTTTAAAACATCTACATTGTGCTTTTTTTCCCAACAATGTTCACAGACCTCTTTGTATTTCACTTTTTATTGACCGTATCATAAACTCAATGAGGAAGGAGAAACTGAACACGTTTTGAGTGGGTTATAATGGCGACAGTGGTCTACTGAGTGTCCCAGAGGGCCAGAGAAGGCTCTGTCAGCTATACTGGGCAGCTTATTGTGGCCATAAATGTGACCTGAGCTGTGCACTGCACCACCCTGCTTCTCTGAGATAAAACATAAAGAATACTCCATGCGTTTCTGTGTGTCACTTACCCCTAATGTAGCTAGCTGGCAGCGATGGCTGAGAAATGAGTCTCATGCTCCTGTTTTCATGCAGAACAGAGAGAAAACGCTGGATAACCACACAAGACAGTGGTGACCAGTGCTTTACAGCAACGGCCAATGATTCAGGAAAAAGTTGCATGTTTCAGATGTGCAACTCAAATACCTGCACATACGTACAACAACAACAACAACATTTATTTATATAGCACATATTCATACAAACAGTAGCTCAAAGTGCTTTACATAATAAAGAATAGAAAAATAAACACAATATGAAAACAAAATAAATCAGCATTAATTAACATCGAATAAGAGTAAGGTCCAATGGCCAGGGGGGACAGAAAAAACAAAATAAAAACTCCAGACGGCTGGAGAGAAAAAAATAAAATCTGTAGGGATTCCAGACCATGAGACCGCCCAGTCCCCTCTGGGCATTCTACCTAACATAAATGAAACAGTCCTCTTTGGATTTAGGGTTCTCACGGAAAGGCTTGATGATGATGGTCACGTAGAATTCTGCCTTTTAGTCCATCCATCATTGTTGGAGCATCATGAAGCTTTGAGTAGGTGGAGGTGGCGCAGGCCACCACCACAAAGAAACCGGAAAAAGAAACAGAAAAGAGAGTAGGGGTCAGTACGGATTGTAGAGCTACCCTGAATAGTTATTATGAGGAAATTGAACATATAGAGTATCAGGATTAAGTTAAATTAAGTTAAATTGAAGTTATAGAAAGGCCATGTTAAAGTAATATGTTTTCAGCAGTGTTTTAAAGTGCTCCACTGTATTAGCCTGGCGAATTCCTATTGGCAGGCTATTCCAGATTTTAGGTGCATAGCAGCAGAAGGCCGCCTCACCACTTCTTTTAAGTTTTGTTCTTGGAATTCTAAGGAGACACTCATTTGAGGATCTGAGGTTACGATTTGGAATATAAGGTGTCAGACACTCCGATATATAAGAAGGGGCGAGATTATTTAAGGCTTTATAAACCATAAGCAGAATTTTAAAGTCAATCCTGAATGACACAGGTAACCAGTGTAGTGACATCAGAACTGGAGAAATGTGTTCGGATTTTCTTTTCCTAGTTAGGATTCTAGCAGCTGCATTCTGCACTAGTTGCAAACGATTTATGTCTTTCTTGGGTAGTCCTGAGAGGAGTGCGTTACAGTAATCTAGTCGACTGAAAACAAACGCGTGAACTAATTTCTCAGCATCTTTCAGTGATATAAGAGGTCTAACTTTACTTATGTTTCTTAAGTGAAAAAATGCTGTCCTAGTGATCTGATTAATATGCGATTTAAAATTCAGATTACAGTCAACAATTACCCCTAAGCTTTTTACCTCCGTCTTGACTTTTAATCCTAATGTATCCAGTTTATTTCTAATAGCCTCATTGTATCCATTATTGCCAATCACTAAGATTTCAGTTTTCTCTTTATTTAACTTGAGAAAGTTACTATTCATCCATTCTGAGATACAAGTCAGACATTGTGTTAGTGAGTCAATAGAATCGGGGTCATCAGGTGCTACTGATAAATACAGCTGTGTGTCATCAGCATAGCTGTGGTAGCTCACGTTGTGCCCTGAGATAATCTGACCTAACGGAAGCATGTAGATTGAGAATAACAGCGGACCCAGGATAGAGCCTTGTGGAACACCAAATCGGATATCATGTGTCTTTGAGATTTGATTACCACAACTAACAAAAAATTTTCTCCCTGTCAGGTAGGATTCAAACCAATTTAAGACACTGCCAGAGAGGCCCACCCATTGACTAAGGCGATTTCTAAGAATATTATGATCAATGGTGTCAAATGCAGCACTCAGATCTAAGAGGATGAGAACAGATATATGGCCTCTGTCTGCGTTCACTCGCAAATCATTTACTACTTTAACGAGTGCAGTTTCTGTGCTGTGATTTATTCTAAAACCCGACTGAAATTTATCAAGAATAGCATGTTTATTTAGGTGGTCATTTAACTGCATAATGACTGCTTTCTCCAGGACTTTGCTTAAGAAAGGCAGGTTAGAGATGGGTCTAAAATTTTCAAGGGCCGAGGGGTCAAGATTATGTTTCTTAAGAAGGGGTTTAACTGCAGCAGTCTTAAGACAGTCTGGGAAGACCCCCGTATCTAATGACGAATTTACTATGTCCAGAACATTATCAATTAGCACGCCTGATACTTCTTTGAAAAGCCTTGTTGGTACTGGGTCAAGGATGCAGGTGGAGGATTTTAATTGAGATATTATTTTTTGTAAATCAGGTAAATCTATCCTAGTGAAAGAGTTTAATTGGTTTATAACAGGATGCTGGGGTTTAGGAGGATCCTTAGTGTTTGAGGGATATACTATGTTATTTCTAATATCATTAATTTTTTGATTGAAAAATACAGCGATAGCCTCACAGGTGTTATTGCAAGTACTTAGGAGGCATTCCTGTGAGTTACCTGGGTTTAGTAGGTGATCAATTGTAGAAAATAAGACTCTGGGATTACTAGCATTGTCATTTATAATCTTGGAGAAATAACAGCGTCTCTCAAGACGGACAGTGTTATTGTATTCTGTTATTTTGACTTTTAATATTTCATAGTGGATAGTTAGTTTAGTCTTCCTCCATTTACGTTCAGCTCTGCGGCATGTTCTCTTTAAGTCCGACACTCTTTGGGTCTTCCATGGTATAACAATACTAGAGGATTTTTTTACTGTCTTTTCAGGTGCAACTATGTCAGCAGCAGTACATTTAATGAATTATTTTTATTGACTTGTCGATCAATTGATTGATTGTCTGTATTGTTTGTCCTGTGAATATTTCCCCTTTGTTTCTGCTGCTGTATGAATCTGAAGTTTATCTAATCTAATGTAGTACTGGAAGACCCCTGTAACTTTAGTAGTTGTTGTTCGATCCCCACGGAGGTCCGTCGGCCCACTGATATACATAATTTCTATAGAAAAGCATGCGGGTGCGGGGTTGTGTCCCTTGGAAGTGCAAACAGACGCCTTGTTCTTATAGCTGAGGGTTGCGGATGTGGTCTGAGGTGACGCTATGCATGTGTTAACTAAAGGGGACGCAGGCACAGATTAAAGCTTTGACTTTCCTCCACCTCCTGGCTCAACACTCCAATTCAGGCTTTAGTTTTGTAAGTTCTACACAGCCCAGAAAGTGGGAAATTAAGTTTGTTCCATTACAACAACGACGTTTATTTCTAGAGCACGTTTTCATACATATTTTTTCGCTCAAAGTGCTTTTACAAGATGAATAAAGAAGAATATCTATTCATCCATCCTCTTGCGCTTATCCGAGGTCGGGTCGCGGGGGCAGCAGCTTGATGGTAGAGATACCCAGACTTCCCTCTCCCCGGCCACTTCTAGCTCTTCCAGGAGAATCCCACGACGTTCCCAGGCCAGCCGGGAGACACAGTCCCTCCAGTGTGTCCTGGATCTTCCCCGGGGCCTCCTCCCGGTTGGGCGTGCCCGGAACACCTCACCAGGGAGGTGTCCAGGGGGCATCCTGATCAGATGTCTGAGCCACCTCGTCTGACTCCTCTCGATGCGGAGGAGCAGCGGCTCTACTCTGAACTTCTCACCCTCTCTTTAAGGGTAAGCTCAGACACCATACAGAGGAAACTCATTTCAGCCACTTGTATTGGCGATCTCGTTCTTTCGGTCACTACCCACAGCTCATGACCATAGGTGAGGGTAGGAACGTAGATTGACTGGTGAATTGAGAAGTTTGCCTTACGGCTCAGCTCCTTTTTCACCATGACAGACCGATGCAGAGCCCGCATCACTGAGGACGCCGCACTGATCTGCCCGTCAATCTCACGCTCCGTTCTTCCCTCACTTGTTCACAAGACCCCGAGATACTTGAACTCCTCTACTTGGGGCAGGATCTCGCCCCCAACCCTGAGAGGGCACTCCACCCTTTTCCGGCTGAGGACCAAGGTCTCGGATTTGCAGGTGTTGATTCCCATCCCAGCCGCTTCACACTCGGCTGCGAACCGATCCAGAGAGAGCTGAAGATCACGGCCTGATGAAGAAAACGGGACAACATCATCTGCAAAAAGCAGAGTGACCCAATCCTGAGTCCACCAAACTGGACCTCCTCAACACCCTGGCTGCACCTAGAAATTCTGTCCATAAAAGTTATGAACAGAATCGGTGACAAAGGGCAGCGCTGGCAGAGTCCAACTGTCACTGGAAACGGGTTCGACTTACTGCCGGCAATGCAGACCAAGCTCTGACATCGGTTGTGCAGGGACCGGACAGCTCTTATCATAAAGAAGAATAAGATTCGACAATAAGGTCCGATGAACAGGAGGACAAAAAAAAAAAACTCCATAGGGCTGGAGCGAAAAGAAAAAAACGAAATCTGCAGGGGTTCTGAGGCCCCAAGACCACCCAGCTTCCCATTGGGCAAAAGGCGAGGAAGCCTGTTGAAACCCAAACTTGCAGGGGTTCCCCAGGGCAGATTTTTGAGAGCCTGTGCTGTGTCCAGTAACTTTGCGTTGGTCCCACAGTCTGTGCTGTGTGTGTATCATAGTGAGGCCCTAGAGGAGCCATAGTTGCACTTGACCAAGACATGTAGTCAGTTATTTGCCCGGTATCAGGTGCTGCTGTCTGGTGTGTGTAGTTGGGTTTAGATGATATAACAGTATATTTTATTATACTTGTATTTATTAAGAGTCTCTCTGGACTGCTGCCCCCCCCCCCCCCCCATGGTGCTTTATGCGTGGCTGGCTGGCTGGCTGATCGGAGGGCAGCTCGCGTTATGCTGATCTCATGGTGCTCCAGGCAGAAAGTGCCGAGTCACTCTTAAACGGGACAGGATGACGCTCTTCGCTTGGCCTGGCAGGCAGTCAAGGGCGGCTCTGCGCACCCCTGTCAGTATGCAGCTGCTGATCTTGCAGAGTCCAAGGCGCTCTTGGAAGACGTGGGGTTGGGGGGGCGGTTGTTGGCTGGCAGTGCTGTTGCTTGCAATAAAGTCTTGCGATGGAAGCAGCTGTCATGTCTGAAGGATGAGCCTACAGTGTGTGCCCAGGTATCAGATTGTAACGGGGGGTTAGAGCAACTCGTCCTCGCTTGTGTTGGCACAGACCTAATTCTCTACTTCTGAAGTGCTGTAGTGCTCCTTGGACTCGCCCTTCCTGGTGGGTTGCTGCTGGTTGATATGACACCCATTTTATGGTCACACTACTGAAACTGTTGCATTCTGATGGCCTGCGCCCCGATTTTATTCTTCCTGAGACAGCCGGCTGTTCACTAAGACATGCTGAAGATAAGACCGGTGAAGCTGGCTGGCATGCTTTCTAGTTTTCTCGAACCATTGAGCGCTGGAATATTTTTTAACAAAGGAGTGTAGTCCACGATCATCCCCAGGTTTGATTTATGTTCCAAAGTTTATGCCAATAATGAGAAGCCTCCTCTTCATCAGCCAAATGTGCAGCAATTGTAATAATATTATACGTGTTACGCTCTACAGGCAAAAAAATGCAGCTGTTAATTGAAATTATTTTTAGGACAGTTGTCGTCAAAATGCTCTAGACTGTGACAGGCCTAGGCTTTAGACTCCCTGTTGGGATGTGGTAGGCTGTACTCGCCTTTTAAAAGGCATCGTCTGCAGCAACCGCAAAGGCTGCATGCTTCAACGGGTGCCGTGTGCTGCTGGATTTTCAATTTTGTGTGTCGAATTTGAAGTAGTCACCAGCCGATCTGACTGGCTTAGATTGTATGTGTTTCCCTAATAGTCTCTTGACAGATAACATGGATTTTCTTGGATGGACTATAAACTAACACCCACTTGTGCATGTGCTTTTATTTGGATCGACATTTTACAGGCCTGGCACACCAGCCGTACACTCGGGCTTATTACGGATTTATAATTCGGGAAGGAACGGGGCATCTGCCTTGGTATAAGACGCCAAATGGAACGGTGAATACGCTGTGAAGTGCCTGTGTCTTCTGCCAGTCTGTGAAGGTGCGAGATCTCTTGACGCCTCTCCGTGCCATTCAAGGTGAAGCTAAGCGTCCCTGCCATGTAACTGTTCTTGGCATGCAGGTAGGGACACTTTTAGCTTAGAGAGAGAGATGAGAGAAACGTGAGTATGTAAGCAGACAAGCTGTCAACCTTACAGATGGGGGGCATGACTGTCATGAACTTGGGGGTTAATGAGCACTCAAATTATCTCAAAATACTAACTACATTGGAGGAAGGGGGGGAGGATTCTAACCCTGCCTAGTAATGAGAGGGCAAACATAGAATCTTTATGAATATTTATTATACAACAGTGAGTCTCATAGCAAAGAGCTAAAGGGGTCAAAAAATCCAGAAATCCACATAAGCACAAAGTTAAATAGAAATCTCATCAACGGCAGCACATTCAATGAACCGCAGGGGACTCTGAGTTTTCTTCCATCTTTATAAGGCTGAGGGCAGTCCCTTGATGGTGAAGGGCACGTGGCCCCGCCTCTTGAGGGGGGAGGGACCACCCACTAAACACCTGGTATAAAGAAACTTTATGTACATTTTTGTGGATATTAATGACTTGCAAACTGCAAAAGGTTGGGGGTGAATTCTAGAAATTAATGGAGCAAGGCCTGTTATTCACTACCTTTGTTTTTAAGAGATATTTAAAGGATTATTTGTCGTTGTTGTGGTTTCTTTTACCAAAGGTAGACTCGACTCTTTGTTACAGGTGATATGGTGAAGGGGGGTATGAATCAGTCGGGATAGACGCAGTGTCAGTATTATATTCCAGAAGTTCAAGTTTCACTCAGGAAAAGGTCATCTGACAGACTATCAGCTTATGCTTGGGAAATGGTGGCAGCAGTCATAGCAGCACTACAATGGTGGAGGACGTGTGGCGAGATGTTCAGATTCATATTCTCTACCAAACGGCCTACAGGTTGGAGTATCCGCATGCCGGCAAGACATAATGCTGGTAACCGGACAGAGTTTGTTACGGCTGAGGAATATGGGAACTGTGGCATCCGTCACACAGCCAAGCCAAAATAAGAATGCGCCAAATGCAATCAATTTGTGAATTTCCCCTTTGGATTAATAAAGTATCTATCTATCTGTGAGCGAAACACGGTGATAAAAGTGGCCATTCAGTTTTCAACCAGCTGTTTGCAGTAGAAATGTTGAAACCGTGAGCTTGGGGGACACAGTGGCCAGTGTTTAGAGGATTTTGGAAGGGATGGATGTTTAGTCCTTCGTGTGCTGTGACATAAATAACATTATTTATTAAAAACAACAAAATAATCACACTGTTTAATGATACACCGGATTGTTTTGCTAAAGGGGACCTCCACAGGTGGACTCGCGCTTTTAAATGGAGGTTTCTTTAAGAAGCCAATTTCCTGCCTTATCCTAGTTTTTTCTGCCCTGTCCCGGTTTGGTGTGTGCATGTAAACACGCCCAGTGAACACTTCACTGGATATGAATGAGGATGTCAAAGAATATCACGAGAAAGGCCTGCGTATTCCTAAAACAAAACTTGACCCCCAGTCTTGGTCAGCCTCAGATCTGATTATCAGAAAGCCATTCTTTGAAGAGGGACTTGAAGTGGGTATAGAAAAGAATCCCCCCTTCAAAATATTTTTTTGCTTTACAGCCTTAAATGAAAACACACACAAAGCATTATTTCTCCCGTGCTGTACTTACTCAATGCAACCTCTAACATCTAAGTGAAAGATATCACAGCTACAGTTGAAAAAAGTTATTAAAAATCAAAACCAAGACCTACTGAGGTTAATAATGGATCTCCCCCGTGCCAATGTTATTTTCTTGATCCACCTTTTGCTTTAATGACAGCCTGGAGTCTCTTGTGATTCTTCTCTATCAGCTTTGCACACCTAGATTGAGTGATATTAACTGTTCAGATTGGCTGGTGAGCGGTGGTGGTCTGCTATCTTCAGATCTTGCCACAGATTTTCAGTGTGATTTAGGTCTGGGCTCTGATTGGCCACACCAGGACATTCACTTTTTTTCTCCTTCAGCCACTGGATGGTCAATTTTGCTGTGTGCTTTGGGTTGTGTTAAGAGGGTAGCAGGTTGTGTTTCTGGCAGAGGGTAGCAGGTTTTCCTCAAGAATTTCACAGTATTTTGCCCCATCCATTTTTCCTTCTACCCTAATGAGAACCCCAGGCCCCCCACAACAGGATGCTGCCCCCTCCATGCTGTACTGTAGGTATGGTGTGTTGTGGATGGTGAGCTCCATTGGTGTACCGTTTGGTGTTGAGGACAAATAGTTTGATTTTGGTCTCATCTGAGCAGAAGACCTTTTTCCACTTAGCATCAGAATCTTCAAGGTGCTTTCTGGAAAAGCTCAAACCAGAATGTGGCCTTTCTTGAGAAGTGTGACCCTCCTGAACAAGCCACAATGGGGGTGGAGCGCTTGTGAAATTGTTGTCACCTGCACACCTGACCACTCTGTGCCATCAACAACATCATCTTATTTCTAGAGCACAGTTTCATGCAAATAATGAAGCTCAAAGTGCTTTACATGATGAAGAAAGAGAAAAAAGACAAAATAAATAATTAAAATTAGGGAACACTAATTAACATAGAATAAAAGTAAGGTCTGATGGCCAGGGAGGACAGAAAAAACAAACAAAAACTCCAAACGGCTGCAGAAAAGAAATAAAATTTCTCTGGGATCACCTGAGCAGCCCCCTCTAGGCCTTCTACCTGACATCAGTGACCTCATGGAGGAATTTGATGATGATGATGACCTTTAATCCATCAGTGTAGGGACATCACAGGGCTTTGATTAGATGGTGGTGGCAGAAAACCAGAAAAAGAACAAGAGAAAGTAGAGGTTAGTATGGATTTTGGAACCACCATGAATGTGTAATGATAATTAATTGAATATACAGAGCATCAGGATTTAACTAAGATGAAGCTATGAGAAGGCCACGTTACAGTAATGTGTTTTCAGCAGTTTTTTTAAAGTGCTCCACCGTATCAGCCTGGTAAATTCTTATTGGCAGGCTATTCCAGATTTTAGGTGCATAACAGCAGAAGGTTGCCCACCTCACCACTTCTTTTAAGTTTAGCTCTTGGAATTCTAAGTAGACCCTCATTTGAATATCTAAGGTAACGGTTTGGAGTGAAATTCGAAATATAAGATGGAGCAGATTATTTAAGGCTTTGTAAACCATAAGCAATATTTTAAAGTCCATTATAAATGATACATCAAATCCTGTAACTCCTTCAAAGTGGCCATTGGCCTCTCTTACCAGTTTTCTTGCTCTTCCATCCAGTTTGGAGGATCCATGGAGGGTCCTAGTAGTACCAAACACTTCTTTATGATGGACTTTACTAAGCTCCTTGGGATTGATAAAGCCTTTGAGATGTTTTGGTCTCCATCTCCTGCCTTATGTCTGTCCACAACTCTATCCCTGAGATCTTCTGAAAGTGGCCTGCCACCCATAGTCCGTTGTTTGCTGTCAGTTGCTCTACCAAGCAAGGGGATGAAGGCTCCAGGAACAGCTTCACTAATCACACTCATTACAACTGAGCACAGGTGGAAGGAAGCCAGTGACCGCAATGGGAATGGTGGGCGCTGACACCTGATTGAGTTTAGGAGGTGGGTGATCTTTTATTAATCTCAGGATTTCTTGTTTTTTATTTTTTTTAAATTCTTCTGAACTGTAGATGTCATATCTTTCACTTGGATGATAGAGGTTGCATTGAGTAAGTAAAGCTGGGAAAAGAATAAATTTTTGTGTTAAGGCTGTAAATCAAAAAAATGGGAATATTTTGAAGGGGGGATTCTTTTCTATACCCACTGTAGATAAACAGTCGTATTAAAGTGTATGTAATGAAGGACAAAATTTGGGAGGCGTCCTTTAGCTAAGGTATCCTTTATAAGCGCGTATGAACAGTCTGCCTGTTACAAGCCTTCTGACATGATATAAAATAACGTAAAAAGACAGTAACGCCTTTCAAGAGCCTTATTACGTTTAATGCTAATGTTAGTAACCTCTTGCCCTCAGGTCTGAGTGTGGCTCCCAGTGTCCCAGTGCAGTGACAGGGACACCGAGCTGTAAAAATGGTGTTGTCCTTAGCCGAGGTCCTGACTCTCTCTGGTCATAAAAGATCCCCGAGTAGGGTGTATCCCGATTCCCATGCTAAATTGCCCACCATGGCCTATCGATTCTGCCCCCCTGACTCTGATTGGCTAACTGTGTCCCACCCCTTCACCACCTAACAGCTCATGCGTGGTGAGCGTACCGGCATAAATAAATGGCTGCTGTCATATCACGCAGGTGGATGGATGCACGTTAGTGTGGTGGTTGAAGTGTCTGCACACTCGCTCTGTGAAGCACTTTGAGTAGGGAGAAGAGTGTTACAGAAATGTAAAGAATTATTATTATTGCGTGATGTCATTTAAGATGGGAGCGGCAGATTATTGGGTTCATTTGCTGTCTCCACCTCACGCTGCACTTCAGTTGTTGGCAGTGATGCGCCTTTAAAGATGCTCTGCCAACTGCCATAAGCTGGAAAAGGGGACGAAGTAGCAGGAGAACAAGTTTGATTGCCGGGTTTGTGTGACGGCTTGTCTATAATTTGGATGACAGGCAACCCCGTTTTGTTTTTTTGTTTTTTTTTTTTTTATTTGAATAGGAGTGACCAAAGTGTCAGGCCTTGTCACAGTCATATGTAGATGAAGTGCCTTTCAGCAATGTTCGCGTGAAATAGGAGGGCATCATGAGGTATTCGGAGATCTCTCTCTCTTATTTGTGCCATCAACTCTAATAGGAATGGAGCTGGCAGCCTTGGCTTGGTTGAAACTTTGGTTTCGCGTTTTTTTTTTTTTCCTTATTTTTCTGATTCCCCAGAGGCTGAGTGACTCATCACCTTGGAATGAAGCTCCTCAGCTGGCTCACTTCGGACCACTTCTTGCACCTGCCAGTTTTTAGCGGCTGGCACTTTCTTTCTGTTGCAGGAAATGTTCCCCTTGTGAGTCAGTGGGGCGTCCAGCTGTTCCAATCTGATCTCCTTTTAGGAGTCACTCGGCCGGTTTGTGGCTAAAGTCTGCATGGGTGGCACCTCGGCAAATGGCAGGCCCTTGGCGTCCTCCTCTAACCTGTCTGCTCCAGCTCCACCTCGCTGCTGCCATGCGGGGGGTCCAGTCCCGACTTGAGCAGACCTCCGCTGCGACGTGACCTACTTCTGTGGGCTTTAGCAGCCCCGGGGAGCTCTTACAGTTCAGTTATGTCACAGCATAAAGCTGGCAGCACCTCGGTGGAGTGAGGACAGCCGGCAGACGTGACTCGCCGGATCATCGCCGTTAATCTGCTCCTCGTGTTTGGGAGCCTGCAGTTTGGGCGAGGTGGGTGGCACACTGGGCTGCCTGAAGCGACCCTCGGTCAAGATGTGAGGAGCCTACGGGAGCTTTGGGGTCCGTCAACTGTGAGACCTTGGCGTTCAGGACACAAACAGCTAGCTCTTGGCTTTGTGCTCAGCTGTGGCATTTATAGTGGCAGCAGCAGATTTATGAGGTGGGCTTTTTGGGGGGGGGTTGTTTCCCACAGGAATCTCATAAACTGGGGGGGTTACCCCTGGAAAATGTCCCTCTTTGGTCACATGAGCCTTTCCATTATATTTTAGTGCTTAGTCACATTTTTTGCGGTTCATACGTGTCAAGTGATGATTGTTACTCTTTTATGTGGTACTAAGCTTGGCGAGTTAGAAAACAAAAAATGCAACTTTGCTAATTATGTTTAATAGTAAATAATAATGAAATAAGTTAATAAACGCAAAAATGCTTATTAAATTTAATAAACTTAAAGATTGTGTAGACATTTTTAATTTGATATACAGTACTTGGTTACATTTCACATGACATTTGGGGGAGTGGCAGAGCACAGGGGTCAGCCATGGCACTGCGTCCCTGGAGTGTGTGACAAAGTAAGTACCCCCCATGAACTCTGTGTGTTGTGTGAACATAATCAGGATTTGCTCTTGATGTGCCCACTGTTTTATGTTAAGCACTAGGAACCACGCGGACCACCGGTCCTCAAGTAGAGCAAGTTGAACTGTTCATTTTGGAAACTTCACAAACATCACTGATGGGTTTTTATTTCTTCGTCTTCTTCCTAATGTGAACTTCTTCATCATGGGTCCTGATCAATAAACACACTACACCCACTTGATTACCAACTTGAAGGACGAGTGTGGTGTGTCCTGGGGAGGATTATCAGTAGAGGGCCTTGTCGAGCTTTTATTAAAATGAACTTTTCAGCCCAATAGTGAGACCCTTAACGGATGGCACTGCTTTTCTTTCTGCCTTGTCACTTTGACAATTTTACTTTTCTGAGGTTGCCGCAAGCTGAAATGTTTGGACTTTCCAGAATGTGTCCGGTTCTAAGCCCCAGTAAGTTCACAAATACCAGCAGGATGCCATGCCGTATGTGTCTGACGGTGAGCAGGTGCCACAGCTGGCGTCAGTCTGCCGCTTCATCACCTAATCGGCTTCTGCAGTTTGCTTAATCCTCAGCAGATGTTACCACCTTTTCTTTTTGCCTTGTCATCCTGTCAATTACTTTGCTGTAAGAAAGATGCAGTATAACTTCACTGAGGTTGGCACTACCCACATTTTGTGCTTGACCGGCATGTATTGCATCATAACCTTTTGAGGCCACGATGGGTGTACTAGCCCTAGTAGTTTGCGAGTAATCGCATGACAGACAAACAGACCTTAGCATTTGTTTTATATACTGTATGAGGACTGTCTGTACTACCCATCTAAGACGAGTTGAAGTCAAAGTAGTTGACGTAAACCTCCGTGTTTTCAGTGTTCATGTTTACAGTGCAGCATCAAGTGGAAAGTATTTTGTCAAGCATGTAGTAATAAAAGGCATTTTGTTTTTCTTTCCAACAGATGGCACATTGCAAACATTAGCACTGCTTTTGCGACTCCCCTACCAAATGACATCTAGCAGAGACAGCAACTGACAGGCATTTCTCCCTTTTATTAAGGTGGATTAGTGATGAGCGAAGCGGGCAAGTTTCGATCTGAGTGCAGTTTCACAATACTGACCCTAAAAATCATTTGGCAGGCAATTACAGAATGCAAAGGGGTGGAGTGGAAAACAGAGAGGGCTCCCTAAAGACCTGGTTGCTCTTCTGCGGGTACCTGTGTTCATTCTTTTTTTGTACCTACTGTCCATAAAGTATATAATTTGTACCCCACCGGTAAAATGAATTCCATGTATGCCTCTTGCCGGCACCATGTGTTGGAGTGCAGTACGTTTTTTTTTTTTTTTTTTAATGTTACATGTTGCATATTTTTCCCCCACAGATGTACTAAAACACCCCATTGTGCACAGGAGAGGAAAGCTCGGCACGTGGAGGATGCTTTGTTTGGTTTTTTTTTATTTTCACTAGAGGTCTTTATTTAAATACTGAATGACAGACAGGGACGTGTGAAATGAATACATTAAAACACTTCTGGGCAAAACGTGCCACGTGGTGTGAATTTCCCTGGAAGCGAAAATTAAATTTGTTTCTGAGAAGCGAAACCCTGAGTTTTGCCGTGCGTCCAGTTTTGCACAAATGGTTTCCCTCTCATCGCCGTTAAGCACATGTGTAGCGTTTTTGGTCATCTGCCCTGCCCCCTGTATTGTGTGGCCTGTGGAGGCGGGCCCACCTAATTATAGGCAGCTGGGCTACTTAAGCGGAAGACGTTTTTTTTGGTACTCGTTTTGGATTTTCTGCTTTTGTGCCCCTGGTTACTGGTTTGGATTTTCTCTGGTTCTCTCCAGCATTTTTGTCCATTTTTCCCTGTCCTGCCATTTGTGGCCTTCTATCTTTCTTATTTATTTTAATTGTTGATAATTTGCAAAAAAAAATCAATCTTCTTGTGATTTGCGGGCTGCTAAGTGTTTTCCTAATAAACACAGGTGTTTTACTGGTGACCTTAAAGAAGTGCAGCTCAGCCTGAACTGGGCTACTCTTAATCACGTGTGGCCTCTTGTTTGTTTTTTAATTGTTGAATTTCGGCATTTTGTTGCAAATCCTACCACATAAAGCACAAAAAGGGGGGTGGGGGGCTCTGAAGACCCACTTAAAAGTCAGCACCTGCCTTTATTCAAGTCTGGGCCTCACCTGAGGCCGCCTAACCCCAACTCAGGAGGCAGGCCTCGGTCTGCACAGGCTCACAACTGGGCCCAGTGCTGTTAAAAGTTCAAAAACGACCAGAGGGTCCTACAAGTGGAGAGGAGCAAAACTAAAGAAGTTAAGCAAAGGAATCAAAATATATATATTTATTTACTTATATATTCTTTATAAAATATATATATATTTATATATTCAGTAACCAAAAAGAGCATATAAGGCCCACACAGTCCAAATACATTGATTTGTTTGTTTTATTGTGGGCACCCCCAGCACACACACACAGGGACACTTAGAAGAGGCTCAGTTAAAGGATATAATATACAGTGGTGTGAAAAACTATTTGCCCCCTTCCTGATTTCTTATTCTTTTGCATGTTTGTCACACAAAATGTTTCTGATCATCAAACACATGTAACCATTGGTCTAATATAACACAAGTAAACACAAAATGCAGTTTTTAAATGATGGTTTTTATTATTTAGGGAGAAAAAAAAATCCAAACCTACATGGCCCTGTGTGAAAAAGTAAAGCTGGCCATACGTGCCAATTCTATGGTCTCGAGGGTAAGAGGTGGGGGATTCATGAATGGTGGTGGTGGTTTGTGGCCCAGATTGTCTAATGCCAGTCTGCTTTCCTCGTAGGAGCAAGGACAGGTTCCAGTCTACCATCCGACACCCAGCCAGACCCGCCTTGCCACCCAGCTGACGGAAGAGGAGCAAGTAAGGATCGCCCAGCGCATCGGCCTCATCCAGCACCTCCCCAAAGGCGTGTACGGCCCCGGCCGGGACGACTCGGAGAAGAAGATACGAGAGTGAGTCTTTAAATCTTTAACACTAGTTAGATGGTCTTGTCCTGTTTGCACCCCCTTCACTGCCCCCTGCCAAACCAGTCCTTTACTGGAGTTCCTCATTCTTTCTGATTCCAGTTGCAGTCAACTTCTGTGTGTGCGCCAGCCGAGGAGATCACACAGGGTGTCGCTCCTCCTCCTCTTCCTCAAAATGGCGCAGCTGGGATGCAAAAATCTGAACCTTGGGGGTTACGAGCAGCGATTTCTTCCCCTCTGGTTATCGGATTTCCCTGTTCAGCTCAACGCTTGAACTCTCTGCCTTATTCACATCCCAGCTGGGCCATCGTGTGGAGGAGAGAGAGGACCTTCTGGGGGGTCACAGACATCCTGGGTGAATTCCTGAGTAGGGACGATGCCCTGCCTATAAAGAGTATTCACCCCCACAGACGTTTTCACATTTTATCATTACACGAAATGGATTAGCAGCGGGTTTCATTTGGCATTTATAGACTTCAGGTCAACAGCAAAAGACTCGTCGTTAATGTCAAAGTGAAAACAGCCCAAGGAGAAAAGGCAACAACGTGAGTGTCCTGAGGTGGCAGAGTCCGAGTCCTGATCTCAATCCAGTGCAGCACTCGGGACTGGCCTTGTCACGACCTCCATGACACCTGGCACGGCGCAAACAACAAGAAATGTTGGCAGCACCGAGCACAGAGACTCGAGGCTGTCATGGCTGCCACCTGCTAAATGTGGGGAGCTCTTATCTTTGTAACTCATTTAGACCACCTAGCGGAGATGCGTGTCCCCTCTGACATTACAAGACCCTTTTTGTGTTGGTCGGTGTCAGAAAGTCAAATCCCCGGCGATTCAATCTTATATAACGAAAACATGTGAAGGGGGTGCATACTTTCTTATAGGCAGGTTTGCGTAAGGCCGCCCCCTGCTGGCCGTACATGTCACTGGTGTAGACTGGCCCCTGTTTGGATGTCTGTCACTCTTCACAGAGTGTGCCACTCCTTTACATGGCATCTTTCAAGGGCACTGCCATCACAATCCAAGTGTGCTTCGGTGTCCATTTTTGAGGGAGATGACCTCCAGCCAAACCAGTGGAGTGGACACATCTGAGCCAGGAAGGGAAGCTGCTGTGTCTTCTGCTAACTGCCTGGGCCCGTGGCAGACAAGGTGGCGCTTTGTGTTGCAGATGCCGTAGGTTTGAGAAGTAACCGTCCTGTTGTCCTTTCTCTCACTGGCTTTGTGTGTTCCCCTTGCAGGTGTGTCATCTGCATGATGGACTTTGTTTATGGCGACCCCATCCGGTTCCTGCCCTGCATGCACACGTACCACCTGGACTGTATAGACGACTGGCTCATGCGATCCTTCACCTGCCCTTCCTGCATGGAGCCCGTCGATGCCGCCTTGTTGTCATCCTATGAGACCAATTGATGTGCCCAGCGCAACACTAACTGACCCCCCCCCCCCCCCGTCAAACCCCACCACCACCTCCTCCTCCCCCAAGCCCCGTCCCCCCACCCCACCCCCCTCACCCCCCTCACCCTTTCTCTTCCCTGGTGGTTTTAAGATTGGAGGGGGGGGGGCGGAGGCTGGCATTTAGGTGGATGCACATCAGATCCCTTCTTGGACTATTGGTGGGCGTTTTCCAGATTTATGGTCCTGCTGGTTCAGACGACGGAATCACCGAGGCAAGGGGGGGTTGTGTTGAGAGAGAACAAGAAATGAAGACGGGACGAGGCTTGTGAACTGAGAAAGTGTGAGCCGTTTAACTGAAATTTGAGCGGGTGACGCCTTGACCCTCGTTCTGCTTGGCACAGTCGGCTCTTCCCAGGGTGGTTTCTGCCCGATTCCTTCATTACGGTCAAGCCTGCCCGGTGCCAAAGCAGATCCAAACACTTTATTTATTTATTTATTTACTGGACACTGAGACAGGAAGAGCCGTGGGAATTCACGAGTGGAAGACGTGATGCCAGTGCTGAGGGGTTTGTACTGCGAGGAAGCCCACTTTGTCATATTGGGGCTCCCACCATGACACGTATCTTCAAGACTCCCTCTCGTTTGTTTTCACCCCAAGTAATGCCCACTTGGTGGTCTTGGACTTGGCTCTCGAAGATTAGTAGTGGAAGGTGGCACGAGGCCCATTGCACTTCTCTTCACAGGTCTTGACGAGAGCCGCCGCCACCTCACCTCGGACCGCTCCTCCATGTTGTAAGGTAAAATGGCTTCAAAAATGAAGGCAACCCTTTTTACTTCTCAGAGTGGTGGCTTCTTTGTCTTTAATTGTTCTGTCGGCCTCACGGTCGTCTTGTGCATTTTTCTCTTCAAATCCTAAATATTTTCCAGTGGCAAGTTGACTGGGAGAGGGGGTGAAAAACTGAGGTGGCACTGCTTACCACGTGGGTGCCATCTTTTGTTAACCTTAGGAGACTCCCACCCGGGTTATGTTGTTCTTGTGCCCCGCCCCTAATCTTATGGCCTTGTGCTCTAGCCCCGCCCCTCTGCACTGTTTGTGCTCTAGCCCCGCCCCTCTGCACTGTTTGTGCTCTAGCCTCGCCCCTCTGCATTGTTGCTCCGCCCCCAGCCTGGCGTGCCCTCTCCTGATTTTCAGGTCCCTTGCTCAGTAGGTGGTCTCATCTTCATGTGACCCTCATTGTCTTCTTTTCAAGTCCACTGTGGATTTTTCTTTTTTCAGTCAATTATGCCATCGCCTGTCCAAGTTGTTCACCTCCTGTTATCTAACATTACTGACCCCCGCCCCCCCCATGCAGATGGGCTGGCTTTCCTGGCCTTCACGGACACCCCCCGACCCCCCCCCCAATCTTCCCGTTGCCCCCTTTTGTCCCTCCTGCTGCCCACCTTTTCTTAGTGGATTTGTCTCCAGAGTGCCCCCTTGCCCCTTTACATTCTGGGCCTTCCTACTCCAGCTGATTTAGATGCCAGCGCCGTTCCCATGGAGAGCTCTGGCTGGCGTCACCCGGATGGAATCTTTTGTTTTATTCTGAAAGACTCTGAAGTGACTTTCTTCTCAAACAGGTCAAGGCGTTATGGGCCATCCTCGGCTCAGGCATCCTTGGCACAGCGGCATGGACTTGGGAAGCTTCTGTTTTGCACAGCCCTTGAGTGGGAATTTTTTTCCTCCCCCATTCCAAATGGAATCCGTTGCCTTAGGTGTTTTTAATAAAAAAATTAAAAAGTTTGTGTGTGCGTCAGGCCGGCGGCGCGGTGGCAAAGTGGATTTGGAACCCCAAAGGGGGCGGCTCTGGCATCTGAAAGTCCTCGGTGAGGAGGCTGAAACGGAGAGCCACGATGGCCAAGTGCCTTGGATTTTCCCCCCACGAGATGTGAAGGTTGGCCTCAGGTGCCCGCCCACTTACCTTAACTGACCAATCAGAGGCTTTGAAGAGCCGTGATGTCATTTTCTGGAGTCTTCCAGGCTGTTTAAAGAGACGGAACACTTGTGACCCACAGGGGGTCCGATGTGGTAAATAAAGGCTGAAGTTGAAGGTTTATGGAGACCCTCGTCAATGGAACAGGTGAAGTTTGGTGGTCTTTCGGCAAAATGGATGGAGACTCGTGGCCTGCACTGTGTGTGTATATAAATATTAAATGCTAAACTACGGAAGTAGAATTTAAATGTTTGATATGCTTGAGCCACTGCTGCCCCCCTAAAATGTGCCAGTGATGCGTTTGGTTTGTTAGCAGACCACCTTGTTGATGTGCTTGCCGTTGGCCCACCTGCTGCTCTCATCTCAACACCTTCATCACACTTACAGTTAGAAATCGCACTGGGGGTCCCGTTCCTCTTCATCCCACACAGACACCGTGGCTGTGACCCCCCAGGGCCTCCAGCTCAGTAAGCAGCGTTAAAGTAGGACCCCCAATGGCTGCTCAGCTACTCGGACTGCAGCAGGGGACAAGGATGTCACCTTGGACCCCTTGGATTGCACTGCATGGTGGGCCCCCCCAGCCCTTTTGCACGATGGAGAAGCTTGGCTTGTGGACGTCGATTCAGAGACGGGTGGGACACTTTCTTGCTTGTGACATCTGGGTCTCCAAATACTCTGCCAGCCCACCACCTTCTCATCTGAGCTGGGTGGGACGTTGTGTGGTTGAGCCTCGCAGTGCTGCACATGGTGGTCTCAGCCGGTTTACACCCGGACCCTGTGCTAGCTGGGGTAGACCACCCCCCCCCCCCCCCCCAGCATTAAGTGACGTGGCGGACCTTCGTAGACGCAGGGCTGGACTTTAATACGCGGGCAAAGAAACCCAAACCTTAGCCTGCGATGTGATGAGCAAACATCTTTGGGCGTCAAGTTTACGGCGTGAAGAACGAGGACACGTCTGTCACACGAAACCCCTCACTTTAATGATCGTCCTGCAACTGCACTTCAGCAAATGCTGGGGTCCCTCAACCTAACAGGAGGGTCACGTTCTGCCACTGGGGGGCACAAGTCAAGGTGGGTGAATCTCAGAGATGCTGTATGGCCTAAGACACCACGATGTCATCGTGCAGCACCTCCATGTTCCTCAAAATTGTCATCGTACAGCAGGACCTGCCAACGCTTTCTCTGTGTGGTGACATTCACTGTTTTGCCACTTTCATCTTCGGCGGCTTTTAACTTTGAGTAGCGACTGGACCTGTGAGAGAACGGGGCGCAGATGAGGAGGAGCTTAAAAATGGGGGGCAGTGGATGGCGCAGCAGGGTAGGTGGTCCGACTCAGCCCAGCAAACGATAGGAGGCCACCAATGTGGAGTGAGGCCAGCGGTGGTCCTTGACCAGACTACTCATTGTAAAGGGGCCCCCCGATCACCTTCTCACCTTTGCCAAGTCATTGTTGAGTCTGAGACCGTGGCAGCAGGGACATGACCTCGGACCCCTTAAGAAGCCCCCACCGTCGATTACCACTCGCTTGATTTTTTTTGGTTTGCTCTGTCATTGCACAAAGTGCCCACAAGGTGGAGTGTGTAGGTGGACCAAAGCCAACCCGTCCAGGGTGGTCACCCCATTAGGTCTCGTGCCATCTCGGGTGGTCATTTTCCCCAGGTATCCTTTTGGGTGTTTATGATCAACTCAAACCAAAGACCCCAAACCCCTTCCTAGTCCCCCACATACCCAACTGGGCGTTTCTCAAAAGTTGAATTTGGGATTCGCGTAGTTAGATAGAAAAATGGAGAAATCAGAGGTGCAAAAAACTATTAGTGAG
This sequence comes from Polypterus bichir lapradei, assembly GCA_026402145.1. Lineage (NCBI taxonomy): Eukaryota > Metazoa > Chordata > Cladistia > Polypteriformes > Polypteridae > Polypterus > Polypterus bichir. The sequence continues at coordinate 2,280,909 of JANRMT010062855.1, forward strand.
CCGTCTGCTGTGTGGGCACGTGGGGGGGCACAGCGGGTGTCATCTCATAGGATTTGAACCCCCAAGCCGCAGTCAGCCTGTCCCCCTACAGCACAGCTTCTCCAGCTGGAATCCCACAGGACTGGCACGGTGGTCCATCTGGCTGTGCCCACTGACGGTGAGGAGCTGGGCACGTGTTCCATTGGCTGGCAAGGCTCAGTTTACTCCATTAGAAACCAAAGGCGAGTGAATACAGGATTACAGGGATCTGGGGGGTCTCTTTAGCCCCTTTGTCCACAGCCATACATCAATCACAGAGGTGCATTTTTGATTTTCTTTTAATGCCAAATCCAACCCACACTCCCCTTTGGGGGTCTCATCCATTTTAAGGCAGCCACTGCAGCTTGGCGCCACCTGCTGGCTTACTAACGCAAAACAACCGTCATTTAAAAAGCAAACCTGCTGCCCCCAAACTAGGTGGGCACAGATGACCAAGAGGCTCAGGCGAAACTGAATTGATTCTTGTCCACCGCCTGACATGGGCGCAGGCTGGAGGGAGGGAGGGAGGGGGGGGTCGGGACCCCTGCCATGGCAATAACCGACGCTTTGTTGTCCAGGTTGGCATGTAGGGCTCCAGTGGAAAAGAGACGCTGGCACTGCCCCCCGCTCCAGAAACTGTCCACCCTACCGCACTCGTCCCTCAGTCGCCTTCTCGGACGGTGGCGTTTGTCGTCTCCTGCTCTCTTGCCACGTGACGGGGTGGCATTGGGGACGAAGAGCGAGATCCGTTTCCGCGGGCCAGCTTTGCTGTCTGCAGGGCGGCTTGGATACGGAAATGCGTCCGGGACTCCATGGAATAATTCTTGTAGTTTTGCCTGAAGAAAAAAAAAAAAGACGAGAAGACATCGGTAAAGAAAGAGGAGACAAGTGGTGGCCGAAAGAAGGTCGCTGAAGGTGGTCTTCTTACGGGGATGATGTGCCTGATCAGCCTCCTCCACACCGCTCGCTCCTGCACCCCCTCACCCGTCTGAGCCTGAACCTTCAGAGCTTCACCCATCCACGTCCACTTCACGCTAAAACCCCCCAGGCACTCGTTTGCCCACCTATGATGGTCTCTCCATACCACCTCAGCCTGCTCTCCTGTACTTTCTATCCCTCCTTTTGTTGCACCGCTGAGGGTCTCCACCACCATCACAGGCCTTTAGACCCCCGACCCTCGCGATGCCCCCCTCCAGCTGTTCCATCCGCACTTCATTCTGCCTCGAATTCTCCATCCTGGGGGGGGGGGCACCGCCGATCCCCGGTGTTTAAACGTGTCCCCCTTTATTTCGGTGGTCTCACCTATTCGGTCTCCAAAGCCCCTCGTTCTGGTGCTATCAGCAAACAGCCTGCACTTTGAGGCCACACCCCCATCAGCAGCTCAAAGAGGTGAGGACCCCCAAAACTGAGAGCTTAAGTGGTCTGCCCGCCCACGATCGCCGTGTCACTCCATCGCACGTCTTCTCCGAATCCATAAACGCCACCCGCCGCTCTTATGGAAGGTCATTTGTGACCCAAACGTGTGGCCTGCTTTGTGCCGCACAATCACGAGGTGTGTTTCGCATCGGCGCCGTCGATCACATCGCACGTCACGTCCACATTCGCTTAGCGGCCGCTTTGAGTTTATCGCATTTCAACTCGAGACCCTCACGTTAATGAGCCAAAACCGAGGTGGGGGTCTGGCGGCAATCACCACGCTAAGGAGGCTACAGAATCGGCGTCTCGGCGGTCCACTGCTGCCCTCTAGTGGCCAAAGAGCCCATTGGGCCTGCAGTCTCCAGGGTCTTAACAAAAGGCCTGGATGGAGTCAGACCAGGGGGCACCCTGCCAACAAGCGCCCCAGGTCCTTACTTGGCATTTTCCAAGAACTTGATGGCTTCGTCCATTCTTCCCGACTCCATACACAGCAGGCCGTGCTCCAGCAGGGCGTTGGGTGCCAGGTAGTGGTCGTATTTAATCCGTGCCTCACTGCAGAGAGAGAGAGACAGAGAGATGGCCGATGTGATCACCACACCTTGACGACGGTGGGCACAAACCGATGAGCCGACCCCTACTTACTTGCAGTGGATGAAGTTGAAGTACTGCTCGGCCTCTAGGGGGCAGCCCAGGTGCTTCAGACAGAGTCCTTTGAGGAGGCTCAGCAGGCACATGTCGTCCGCCGTGTGGTCCGCCACTACAAGAGAGCAGAGTCAGTAGAGGTCAGCCGAGTGCCCGCTGGTCATGTTGGCATGATGGGATGTGCGTGCGCGCCAGACTCTCCATCACCCCTCTGGACTGTGGGCCTACCTGGCAGCTGCTCCAACTTGTGCTGGGCCTCTTCCAGCGTCTGCAGCATCCCGACGGTCAGGTCCCGATGTCTCCCGATGACTGTGTAACCGTTCCAGATGTACATCATCTCCTGGAAAGACCAGAATCCATCAGCAGGGGTCCATTTCTACACTTTTTTTTTTTTTTTTTTTAAACCACATTTGGGCACCTACCAGTGGGGGCACCTGAAGCGGGAGGGTATCGGGCACCAGGTAGCGGCGAGCTTTACGAATGGCAAACTTTTCTGTGGGCAGCGACTTCCCCGCAATCTTCTGTTTCATGGTGGTCACCTGTCTACAGAGGAAGATGTGCATGCCAACATGAGCGGGCAGATACAGGGCACATCTCGCCCATCCACCTGGGACACCACCTACCTGAAGATCTGCACCTCATCCTCACCAAAGGGCTTGCAGTCCTCGTCGCTCAGCATGCTGAGGTAAGCCGCCTTCATGTAGGCGTAGGTGGCCTGCAGGGGGGGGGTACAAAGGTTCAGTCCGTCATCCGGCGGTGACCACGTCGAGCCGCCCCTGCCCGCCGTCGCGCTCACCTGCCAAGCTGCCCAGCGCCTCTCACCTTGGACCAGGAGTTCTCCTTCCACAGCAGGTCGGCGTAGAAGTAGGCCATCTTCCACTGGCGCTTGTAGGTGAAGCACCACATCAGCTCCCAGTAGCACATGTGGTGGAACTGCTTCCAGTGCTGCTGGGCCTCACAGCACTCCTCGAAGCGGGCGATCGCCTGCAACGGCCAAGAGTGAGGTGCCAAGCCGGGTGCCCCCAGACCTTACGCCAATGTCTTGTACAGAACAAGCATCAACACAGCGCCAAGGTCAGTGGGTGCAACCGAGCGGGTGAGGAGAGCTCACAGCCTCAATATAGCGCCTTGCAGCATGGCTCTTCAGAGCAGAGGAGTCACAAAGTCACTAACATGACAGGGGGAAGCTAATGAGGCTGGGATGAGACCATAAACCCCCAAAACACAGGCGCTCTTCAATGAAGTAAGATAAGATGGGACAGGGGGGCACCTTAAACACGCGGGCCAGCACAAGTACCAGGGCCTGTGTGGCATCGCATCAGGAGGTCTCAGCGTTTAAACCGAACCAATGACATGAACTTCAAAAAGTGCTGCAGTTGGGGGCACCTTGATATGGACCCCCTCCCCCCAACCCCAAATCAATCAAACGATGAAAAGACGCTATATTAATTAATTACCACCCAAATGGTGACCTTTGCCTGCATGGGCCATCAGACTTAAATCACAGAGTAGCGTTGAACCTCACCGTGTCCAGATTCCCTTTAATCTCCTCGATCCGGCCAGCAAAGAACAGAAAGATCGCCCCCTAGGGGAACAAAGTTAAAAACGGCGTTAAAAATACAAGGCAGTGCGGTGTGAGCAGTGCTGCCAGCAGGGGGCGCTCTTTCATGGTGAACACTTCAATAGATAGATGGATAGATGAAAGGCACTATATTATAGATAGATGGATAAAGGCAATATATGACAGATAGATAGATGCATAGATAGAAAAGAAAGGGACTATATAATAGATACATAGATGAAAGGCAATATATGATAGTACAGAAGGTACTACAATATCATAGCTAGTTAGACAGACCGACAGAGGGAGGAAAGGCGCTATATATCACAGACAGATAATATTTTATTTGTCTCCAAGAGAAAATTTATAAGGCGCATGAAGTGTGGTTTGAAGGTCTTGGGGGGCTTCAGCTTTAACGTCAAATCTGAGGCTGCCTGCCCGGCTCACCTTGGGGTACTGCTGCAGGTAGGGCTGCAGGAGTCTCTCTGCGTCATCCACGTCTCCTTCTCCAGTACCTGAGGTGACAGTCCAGTTAAATCAGGCCACTCAGACTGGGACTTCACAGTGGCATCAAACCCCGCTGAGCGCACCAGCCTTACCCAGAACGAAGCTCAGGAAGGTGTGATAGCAGAGGAGCAGCATGGTGCACAGGACCGACCGGAAATTTTGAGTGGACGCCCCCTCTTGGAGCTGCTGCAACCCATACCCCTGTAGAAAAGACGACATTCAGAAAACAGTCCGGCCCAACTCCCCAGAGCACATCACAGCACATGGAGACCCCCCTTCATGAACACCATTAACATGAAAAACAGTGCCCTCAGTGCCCAGAGACACAGCGCATTACAGCCCCGTCCACAGGGAAAATTCTCCAGTATAGTGGAGACTACAAAAGCGCCATCTTCTGGTAACAACTCACACTACACTGCCCTACTCCGGCATTTGGACCCGAGGAGGGCTATCTGGACATCAGGAGGAAACCCATGCAAAACACAGGAAGAACATTCAAACTCCATCCATCTGCAGACCACTGTTGTCTTATTGCCAGCACTGCTACCCCTATGCCACCTCCATACATTATTAAAAATGTCTAAGTGCAACACAACCTATTGAGAACAACCCTGGCATTGCGCCCCCCTTACACAACACCACCACTTACCAACAAGGCTCACGCTACGGTGCCCTCTGCTGATCAGGACCTGCACTACAACACCGGCATTCTCAGTAAAAGCTCTTGCCACGGCGCCCTCCCCTGGTTATACTGTAGAACAGCAGTTCCCAAACTGAGGTACGCATCGCGGTCCCTGAAATTTAATTTATGTGTGCAAAACCCTTTATGACAAGCCTGTTGTGAGCAAAAACCAATGAAACTGTTTAAATACAATAATACGTGGATTCCCAAATTTAGTGTGGTGTGAAATTTCGTCATCTGAATAAATAAAATCTATTATTCGAATCAGTATTTAGTTTATTTAACGCTACCATAATTCCGTCTCGCGGAAGTCAGCTTCTACTTCTTCACTGTTTGAGCTTTTGGTCACTAGATGAAAGCACAACGCCGACACGATTCAGTCTTCGGTAACTCTGCCTCACAGAAACCGCTCACGTTTGTCGTTACACGTGCACTGCCGCCGTATCGCATCGTAGTCACTAGATCTAAGCACAAAGCCGATACCATTTCGTCTTCGGTAACTGCGTCACATACAGGCTGAAGGCAGGATTTAGTTTCGGGGCGGAATTTATAAATTTATGTACATGCACAAATTTTTTCAATAATTTTATGCATAATTTCTTCCAATTCTTTAACTTTTATTCAGATTTCAGGGCGGTTTAGACCCGAACTCCCCTCCAGCTCTCCCTCCCTTTCAACAAGGTGCGGGTGGTACGCAACGCAACTCACTTAACCTCAGGTGGTACTTGATGTCCAAAAGTTTGGGAGCCCCTGCTGTAGACCACCACCCCTAACAACAGTGTCCTCCTCTGGCGAAAGCCCACGCCTTTGTGCTGTAAAACCTCACGCTACAGCGCCATCTACTGCTGAGAAACTACACTGCACCTTCTTCTTGGCCCCAAGTAATGCCTTATGTTATAGCGCCCTCCTCTGGTCACAGCAAACAATACTGTTCCCTCTTTCACCAGTACAACCTCACACAACAGCACCCTCCACTGATAGAAGTACCTGCACTACAGTGTCTTCTTCTGGTAAAAGCAAGCTCTTCAACATCAGACTTCCCTGGGTAGACCCCCGCTACAGCCCCCTCTCCTAGTAAGATCCTGCCCTACGGCATCTTTACCCAGTAAAAGCCCACTGGTATGAGCCAACAATACAGAGTGCTACTCCACCAATATGCCATCCTCCTTCACTCCCTGGCAGTAATCCCTTACACTGCAGCGCCCTCCTGTGGTTACAATAAGCACCAACATGTCTTCCATCTGCATGCTTCAGCACTCTCTTCTTGTAAGAGTCAACCCCGCAGTGCACTACGCCACTAGTGCCCCCCTCTAAGATAGAACCAAAGCTGCACAGTAAAATACTATCTATTATATAGCGCCTTTCATTTCTCTCTGTTATATAGTGCCTTTCATAACAATCTGTCTTACAGCAGTAATTAATTTTCATGGAACAGTGCCCTCCTGTGGTAACAACTGTGTCCCCTGCCATTAACTCTTGAGAAATGGCGACCTCCTGCACTAGAGCACCCACCTTACTCAATCAGTAACACTTTACCTAATTAAGAGTAAAACTTCACACTTCAGCGCCCTCCTCTCACATAAACCAATCCTACAGCATTCTACACCCCAGGTAGACTTCATGGTATAGCGCCCTCCTCTGTTAAGAACTCACACAGCACTTGCATTGCTTTCCAGTAACACCTCAGGCAACGGCACCCCTTAACACTCCAGCGCCCTCCTCTGGTAAGAAGCATCAGTATGGGCTCACAGGAGAGCGCCCCCTGCTGCCAGCGGTGTGCACGCCAATGCATCTCACCATTCTTGGGGCAACATGACTAAGTGTCTTTAACACGGCTTTACAAAAAGCCCCCCAAGCGCCCCACCATAACCTCACTCACCTTATTGCCCGAGAATCCCACAAATTCCAAAAGTCGCAGTATCCGTGTGGGCAGCATGGAAAGAGTCTGGAGGGAAATGGAGTTTAGGAAGATAAAGGTGAGAAACAGCGCCACCACCTGTACATTTTATCATGAATTACTTGACAGACGCAGTGTGTCTTTATAGTCCTTGCAGTGTAAGGCGCTATAAATACAATCACAGGTGCCTCAGATGGGCCATCAGAAGTCACTGCCACTAACTAAAGTACAAACATAAAACTGGGCAACGCACACCAACTACCAATAGATTCCCATGTGGTGTAGCTGGCATCAGGCTGATCTTGCTGATGCCATGCAATGCCACCACCAACAAATCTCGAGTGCTCTGTGCCAGCTCTCGCAATCATAAACCAAAATGGAGTCCTCACCAGATTGAAGGCTCCGACGCCCAGCTTCACACCTCCTTCCACATGCGAGTGGCCCTCTGACCGGGGGCACTGGGATGACTGGACAATGCCGTGCAGATCCCTTCAAAGAGAGTGGGCGTGAGTGGGCATCCTGTGGCAGTCCCCAACCCTAACCCCACCTTGGTGCACTCACTTGTACATCTGGTAGCTGTTCCGCACCTTCATCCCTCCCTTGATGAAGCTGATCATGTTCTCATCCTGAAAATCAAGAAAACATGGACAGGTAGGCACCAGTAGGGGGAGCCATACAAGAAAAAGGGGGCTGATGGGCAGACAAAGGGCACAAAAGCCAGCAGTGCCAACTGACCTGCAGGAAGGTGAGGGCCGCCCTCTGCAGGAGACACTCGGCATAACAGATCTCGGCGTGGAGCTCCTCTGGGGACACAGGAATGGACAGTAAGTGGGGTGCCATGGGGGGGCTCGAGGAATCATAAGATGGGGGTCTGGCCACTCACCTTCGGTGAACTGCTCCCCCTGCCTGTGGATGAGGCTGTTGAACGATTCTGCGACCGACGATTTCTTCCTGAACCTGTCAAATGCAGATGAACAAAATGAAGTCACGAGGGGTGGACCAAGGGTCTGAACACGGGTTCAAGGCCTGCAGCTCGGCCATCCAGTGAAGCAAGGCGGCAGGGGAATCCAGTCAGTGCTGAGACAGCAGGAGCCCCAGTCCCCCCTCATCTACCAGCGGCCACTTCCACTGGACACTCCACTAGTGACCGAGAGGCAGCTCTGGCGCACCCTACAGGCCAAAGGTGGCAGTGCAAGCCGAATAGTGAAGAGCAAAACTAAAAGAACAAACAGGCTGACCATTGCCTGACACGCCCACTCCAAATTAGGACCACCTGGAGCCAATCCCAGCAACATCAGACACGAGGCAGGAAGCAACCCTGGATGCTCACAGCCCACCCTCACAGATTTAGATGATAATATTACTAGTTATACTCCTTGTCCTTTGTCTGGGGGTCCAGACCCTCATTGCCAGACTAGATAAGCTGGTGGATGTCTCAGCATTAGTGCTGAGGCATTGGTCTCATCCAGAATTTGATGTGCCCAAATAAACCTGAGGAGAACAAACTTTAAAAAAGTGACGACTGGATTGGAATTGAACCCGGATCCCAAGCGACAGAACTTGTTACTGTGTGATATGAAACCCAAAAGAAGCCCACTGGGTGCTGGGAAATCCCCTCAGCTCAGCTGGACAAGCCAGGACTCACCAACTCTGAGGACAAGGATTCAAGGCCACCCTCTCTGTGCCAGCATGCAAAATGGAGACTGGCAAGGCGCCGAGTGACTTCCCTTAACTGCTGTGCCACCATAACACCCTCAGCCACTGAAATAATAACTGCAGTGAGAAGAAAATCTGCGTAATGAGGCACTGAGCAGAAATCATGGGACCTTCATCCCGAGACTCCAGTTCCAGGCCGGTCATGTTGGATTCATTAAGCCCCGAATCACAAGACAGCCCTTCCCTTCCCTGGGACATTCCACGACCCTCATGCCAGCCCGCCGGACAGGAGCGAAGGCCCATTTGTGTGTCTCTATGGTGGGCGTGGAACTGACGTTAAATGAGAGGAGCGTGACACTGAGGGGCGCTTGGGGGTTTAAATCACCGTTTGAATTTGGATCGATTTAGTTCATCAGACTCATACGTGTACCTTTTAAAACACAATGCCATTAAATGTCCCAACTGAGAGTCCGCGTTTTAATGGCACTTTAGAATATCACACGCACCCCAGATAGCCAGCTGACGTTTTGTCAAAACGGTACCGACCGACGTCCGGTTGTCAGGTTGTGGAGGGTGTACGGCGAGTCGTACTTCATACAATTTAAATAAAAAACGGTGCCGACCGACAGACTGACTGACTGACGGCGCGTGCGTAACAAGTAGATAACCAGGTTGCGTGCGACTAAGCGGCCCTTTAAATGACTTGTATTGGGGATGCGGAGAGGCAGCAGGACGAAGGAAAGGAAAGTGAAATGAAAGAACTTCACTGAAGGCAAGTTAATCAGCATTAAGCTGAAGTGGCACAGAAAGTCCATTATTATTAAAACTGGACATCACTTAAATTAATTTCAATTTGATGCCTAAATCCGTTAGTCCGTCAGCCCACGGGAGCTGCCGACTTAAGTAAAAGCGCGTGTCCGGCCGTGCGCGCGACTCTGCAGCCGTTTTAAATGATTTGTATTGAGGATTAGGTGAACGTGGAAAAGACAGAAAAAAAGCAAACTGAAGAGGACTAATCTGACAGGGTAAATGTAATCAGCAATTGATGTGGTACAGAATGTCCATAATACTTAAACATGACATAATTTGAAATACCAAACAGACATTTAAAATCGATGCCGAAGTCCGCGAGAGGCCAGCTCGGGTGAAAGCGCGTGTCCGGCCGTGCGCGCGACTTTGCATCCGTTTAAATGACTTGGATTGAGGATCAGGAGCGGCAATCGGACGAGGAATGGAGGCAAACATACCAACTGAAAGGAACCCCACCAGAGAGAAAACCTGCCAGAGTGAAGTAATCAGTAATTGAGGCCGCAATGAATGCTCATGTTACTTAAACCTAATATTTACTGAAAGAAGAAATCATTGAAAGCAGCCAATGGGGATTAAAATCGATACTAAAGTTCAGCTACCCACTCGTAGGAATTGAGTGGAACGCGCGTGTCCGGCCGTGCGCGTGACAGCCACCTGTACGGAGGACGACGAGCGGCTATGGGAGTGCAGAAGAGAGAAGCGCACGTTGAAAGAACCTTTCTGAAGGTAACCGTGACGCCGTCAGGTAAATCGGTAACTGAGGTCACACAGAACGTTCTTCTGCTTTAAATCGGACGATTCTGAAGATCGACAAGGTTTTTTAAAATGGGAGTTTTTGGAATTATAAACACAGCACACTCTGTTCGATTTATCTCAACGAAAACCGAAGAATAAGTGAAGTAAATTTCAATGAGATTGAACCCGGAGCCACGTTGCTTCACGCAGACGGACAGGCAAGAAGTGCCTTTGTATTTTAAGTGATTGAACGAACCGAAAAAAAAATAAGCAGTAAAAATAAAATTAAAAACAGAAACTAAAAGGATAACCACATTAAATTAAATTAAAAATAACTCTCCGCCCATCAGTTATCTAACCTGTTTATTCCAACTAGCACTTGCTATTGGATGTGGTGGGGAAGACGTGGGCGGGGTTTACTGTCAGACCCCTCCCATATTCTGTAATCCACCACTCACTGCAGAACATGGGGTGTCCCGGGGACTGATGTGGGCGGAGTTAGATGCCAGACGTCATCCATATAATATAATCCTCCACTAACTGCGGGGATGGGGTGGGGTTTGAAGTGGGCGGGGTCAGGCGTTAATAATCCTCTCCATGGAGCATGACACATGAGCGTTAGCATGAAGGTAAGATATCAGATGAATATTTATTTATTTCATTCACTTATAATGCTATTCTTTATTTATTCATCATTGTACAATTAAACACTGCCCCCTACTGGACCAGAATGCAGCACCATCATAGATGTGCAGAGCTGCTGTGCCATGAAGTCTGTGCAGTTTTAGGATGGAAGTCAAGGTTTGGGTTTAATGGTAAGACTCAGACATCTGACCCCCCAACCTACATTGACCTCCATCCCACCACATGCCACGGGCTGCAGCCAGGACCCTCTCCTTTATCCAGTTCACAAAACATGAGCTAATGAAAAAAAAGGTTAACCAATTCATATTTAACAATTGGAGATTATTTAAAAAATGAATGCTAATGAGGGTCTACTGACCATAGTAAACACTGGTATTAAAGGGTGGGTGACTCAGCTGTTTTACAGATGCCTCTTGGGGTCACACCATGGGGGCCATTCAGAAGCCAGGCCCCTCCAAATGCTTCAAGCTGATCTATGTATGTCCAAGGGGGTCCTTTGATCGTTAATCAAATAGGCCGCTGACTTCCACGATCAGGAATGAATCGAGTCACTCTAATCTCCAAGAGGGATCCCACCAGACCCCCTGTAACTTGCCTGTGGTCCTCAAGTTTCTGATTTCATAAACATCTTATGGCTTGCCTGCTGACACGCAGAGAATCAAGGGGGGCATCCACCAAACCAGCAGATGTGTTGTGTTAAGATCTGCTTCTTCTAAAAATATTATAAGCAGTACTAAAAAGAGAAACTGGACTCCACGGAGTGAGCGGAGAAGCTCAGTGCCTCCATCTGTCCTGACTGTGTAGGCAGAGCTGTGACAAAGGATGAAATGATGGCGGTGTCATTCACCCCCCACACCCCCAAAGTCAGGACCCTATGTGGTACCCGCTTTCACCTTACCTTTGGCACACGGCCTGCGCCTCCTTCATTGTGTTTCCAGCCGATATAATGTCCTGAGGGTCAAAGGTCATCATGGCCTGCATCTCCTGGATGGTGGCATAGGTGAGGGCGTGATACATGCTGTCCTTTACCCTGAAAGAAAACCACAAATAAACTTGGAAGGGGCACAAAAGGGGACCGGGCAGTTTATTTTATTGAGTAATTTTAGACCGGCAATTACATGCAAGTGTGTGCCACACCGCAGGAGGGCAGCAGACAGCAGAGCTGGCACATACACACTGGAGCAGTGCCAGCTGCCATAGGAATGGCAGGACTGTCTTGGGTGTGTGGGGGACTGGTGATAATAAAAGGAAAATGACACAAGGGGACAAATAAAAACATTGAAATGACACTAATTATAAAACATCATTCATGTGCTGTTGTGTTTTCTTCATCTTGTTTCATGATTAATTTTGTTACCTTGAATTATTACTTCTCATATTCTTGTGTCATTTCTGCTTTAATTTGCTTATCCTTTATTCTGTGTGGTTTATATCTTCTTTGTATTTTGTGGATGGAGCCACGGGTAAGAGCGAGGGTCCCAGCAGAGTCTCATTGAGTTTTGTTAAGCGGTTGCTGGGATTTCTTTTCTTTTCTTATGGATTTTTGGACTGTGTACTTGGACTCGTTTTTAGCCCCCCTTCTTTAGCATTTAAAATTATTTTCTTGGCTGACGCCAACTTTTGAGATACATTTGGTTCCGTTTCTTTTCTTTTTCCAATTGGAGTCCCGGTAGGTGAAGTGACCTGCTCAGGGTCACACAACGTCAGTGATGGGATTTGAACCCAAAACCTCAGGGTTTGAAGTCCAAAGCACCACCCTGCCTGCTTTTTGTCTATTTTTGCTGTTTTTCTGAATAAATGCATCATTTGTATTGTCACTCGTCTCAACAAGCCTGTGATCTTCTCCGATTTATTGTATTTTTGTTTTAATTTTGGGATTAGGAAGTATTTTGAACGTCTACAGCCAGTTTGGACTTGGGTAGGCCAAAGCCTGCTAGTAGTAGTTGGGTCTGGCTGCTTGAGCTGTAGCCTTATCTGGGCAAGCTGGTGAAGGAACTGGCCTGCTTTGTGGCCCTTATTGGTGGCCTCACAGTCCTGTGTGGCAGATCGGTGGCCCCTTTACACAGCCTACACCTACTAATGGTGGTCAGGAAGACACAAGTGTCAAGGTCAGCTTACTGTAACACATTGTTGATTGAGCGCCCCACGTCACACTACAGCTTGGACAATCAAATGTATTTCTTATCAAACTGACACCTGTTGGTATGAAGTACCTGAAATGTCAAACCCTGGCCACGCTAGAGCCACCCCACCCAACAAATCAGCAGTATATTGAAAAATGATATGAAAGAAAATGAACATTCACATTCACTTCTTTGGTTGATGTCTTCATCCAAGGCATGTTGCTCCGGGCAGGAGGACATCACTCTGGTATGCAGACCCCAAGGTAGCCCCAGACTCTGGAATGAAGTTTCAGGTGTCTCATTATGTGACCTAATGTGCCACTTATGGACCTACTTATTGTATATTACTGTAGATTAACATGCTAAACGTGCTTTTGTATATTCACACCATAAAGGCTTTGGTAGCAGTAGTGCGCGTGAATGGGGGGCTCAGAAGGTTAAATTAGGCTTAAACACCACACAAGTGTATGGAACCCTTAGTGCACGAGTGCCAGGGATCGAGATGGTTCTCCTACAGAACTCGGGCAGGTGAAGGCACTCGTTCAGGGAGACATGGTGGCAGCAGTGGGATTTCAACTCACAAACCTCAGGCACTGAAGTCTAAAGCCGAAACCACTGCACCACACTGCCTGCCTTTCTGGTGGTGGCTTTTATGTCTATTATCATCTACAATTATATAGTGCCTTTCACACTTATCATTACCAATTTATAATTCTTATTTTTAAAGTACAAAATAAGTCAGACAGCTGTGTATGGCACTACATAAATTAACCAATAGATGTCAATAAACTCTATGAGCCTTTAAGGAACGAGAGGAGGCCATTCAGTCCGTCAGGCTCGTGGGTTTAGCCAACAGCCAAGCGGCCCCAGTGTTAAGGTGTCTGCTTCAGTTCTCTGGTTTATATAGTGCCTTTCACAAATCACTCTCTATTATATGTGCCTTACCCATCTATTATTTGGCCGACTCCTCTATCCAAGGCCACTTACAGCATTCCAGACACACAGATGGGTCACACAGCATCAGCAGCGGGATTTGAACCCACAACCTCTCGGCCTCAAGTCTAACGCCTTACCCGCTCTACCCCACTGCGTAATTCCTTAATATTTCAGGATATCCCGCATGTGACATTTCAGGTAACTCAACCCAACTGGTGGTCATTGTTTAGCACAAGCATTTGCCTGTCCAGGCTGTACCGTGACGCATGGCGCTATACGGAGTTCAGATGCTTATTTATATCAAGTTGTTGATTTAGAACATGTAAGTAAGAATTTCTTTGTATTTTGTATACGTGACTGTAAGGATCCCCTAGGCCTAAAATTAAAAGAGCTGCTGAGCCACTGGGGGGGGGGGACAGGTCATGAAATAACCAAATGAAAGGCGCTATATAGGGGGCTGAGGTTCAAACCCTTCCACTCATCCACCACCTGATGCCACATCCTATTTAGCAAATCCCTCCTGCCACCTCATTCCAGGAAAAAGAAGACCCCCGTGCCAGTCCCCTGGATTGAGAGTTACCTTGGGTGAAGCTGAGCCAGCGCCTCATCAAACTTGTTGCTCAGGAACAGGTCGAGTGCAGCCATGCTCTCCTTCAGGGCAGCCTGCAGGTCCGACGGCTCCGCTGACCTGGCACAAGGAGACAAAACAACAGGAGCAGCTGACATGGAGATGGGAGAGGTGGCAGAGTTTATATGAAACCAAACAGGCCCGCCGTCCTCCTTGGCACCCCTGAAAGACCTTACAGGTGTATGGCAGATGCCCTCAGGTGTGGGACGTGGAAGCTGCACCTGCATCACGTCTTCTGCCCCGTGGGCCTACAGCACTTCAGTGGCTTGGCATGTAAATTCCTGCACAATTTGGAAAAGAAAAAATGCCACGTAGGCAGAAGAGACACATGGGCACCATGTAATGAGTTCAGGGAGGGGAGGGGAGGGGGAGGGCGCTATATAGAAGTGAACTGAAGATCTGGACTGGCATCGATGCATGTGGTGTACCTTAATGGTGTAACACAAATCTAATTTGTTTATTTGTGTGCACACTTCAATAAAAAGCAAAATTAATAAATACCAGTCTTTTCAAATTTGAAGGCACGGTGGCACCTCTGACAGTTCTCCTTGTGTCCATGTGGGCTTTTCTTCATCCAATGTACTGAAAACTCTAAAGTGACGAGGCTTATTTTATAGAGCGCCGTGAGCAGCATTCACCTTCATGGGGTGCCCAACAGCTTCAATGTGTGAGTGATGGATGGGCGTCTTCACCAGCCTTGAGTTTGCCACTCTTGGGAACCTCTAATGAAAGAGCGGAGTTGAATTTACACAGTAAATTTATGAAATTGTATTTAGAGTTTCAGTATGTAGGTGGCAGGTTGGCACAGTGGGTAGTGCACAAGCCCACAGACCCCGCATTCGGTTGTTGAAACCCACACCACAGGAGAGCAGCAGAGTGCCCACTCACAGACTGGAGGGGTGCCCAGTGCCACATGATTGACAGGAGAGTTCAGTTGTCATCTGTGTGGGGTTTGCTTGTTCACCTCATGTGCCAGTGGGCATGCCGAGGAGAACCATAGCAAATATAAGGAGGAGCTCAGAAGTATGGCAGACATGTTTTAAGCTTTATGGTTGGATTACACGGCAGCATGGTGGCAAACTGCTAGCACTGCTGCTTTGCCACAATAAAAACAGGGTTCATGTCCCAGGTCCTGCCTGTGTTCATGTAGGCTTCCACCCACAGTCCAAAGATATGCAGGTTAGGAGGACTGGCAATGCTAAACTGGCCCATGATGAGTGTGTGTTCACCCTGAGACAGACTGGCACACTGCCCAGGGACTGTTCCTGCCTTGTGCCCAGTGTTGGATCCAGTATCCTCTGCCACCCTGCTCAGGATAAGGAGGCTTAGAAAATGGATGGTTGGCTTACAATTTGGAATTGGAATGCATTTGATTGTTTGTCATTGTCACTAATATGTTAAAGCAAAAAAAATATACCTTAATAATAGAATACGTGTCTGTCCTCTGTCATTCCAACAGGTGGCACATCACAAACATTTGTTGCAATGCTTTTTATTCCCACAGATGTTTGTGATGCGCCATCTGTTGGAACGACCAATGCAATGCATTTTATTATCACAAATGTTTGTGATGCGCCATCTGTTGAAATGACAAACATAATGCATCATTACACGCATTACAAAATATGTTCCACTAGGTGGTGCTTTGCAATCATAACTCTGAATACACCGAGGGCTACGTTGATTATTTCAATTTCAAGCCGTCTTAGATGGGCAGCTCAGTTAGTACATAAATAAGGAACTACAGTTTCTTGTTCTGTTATTTCCAATTCTCTTTACTTATTTTGGTGTTGTGATATTCACGTGTTTATCACATATTTGTCTCTTTAGCAGTTTGTTATTATTAGAATTATGTTTCTTAAATTTCAATTCCATTCCGATTCATTTCTAAATGGCAAATTCTGGATGCGTCACATTGCAATTGTATTTGTCCCGTTTGTGGCGTCAGGGGTATAACGATACAGCGGGGTCTTCAGTCTGTGCTCTCCCACGGGGTATAAAAACTCCCTTTAGTGTTTAGTTTGACATACAAGTAAGGAGGACTCTGGCCGCAGGTTTAGTTTCCGGCTGCCCTTTTGGTTTGGACTTTCTCTTCTCGTCTCGTCCTTTTGTTCTCGTTTGCCAGTTTCGCCCATCCTGCTCCTTCTCCCATCCATCC
This sequence comes from Polypterus bichir lapradei, assembly GCA_026402145.1. Classification (NCBI taxonomy): domain Eukaryota; kingdom Metazoa; phylum Chordata; class Cladistia; order Polypteriformes; family Polypteridae; genus Polypterus; species Polypterus bichir. The sequence continues at coordinate 2,297,323 of JANRMT010062855.1, forward strand.
TTTTCTTAGCGAGTTGCGCTTTAGCAGGAATCAGAGCGTTCTTCTGTTAAGTTTGCTTTTCATTCTTTAACACGTTGACTGCCACTGTGACAACAGGGGAGTTTGTTCCCAATGTGATTGTTATTTTAGCCTGTCGATTGAATGCATTTTATTACTGAGCAAAACTCGCAAGAAAAATTGATCTTGTAGTTGGCGCTGTGGTGGAGTTTTTTCCTCCCACTCTTGGAAAAGTACTGAAAAACGGCCACTTTGAAACATAGGGTGCATTTACTTTTCTACACGAATGACGCACGCCTTTATGTATTTTAACACACTCATATTTACCGTGGTACTGGAGAGCCCTGACATATTGCATGCTGGCTGGACTTTTCAAGATTCAGATGCCCCTCTACGTTTGCCCACTTCCTCATTACGGATGTTCTGTGCCAGTACTAGAAGCCCCCCCCGCACGCGCGCCAGCATGCATCAACGGCAGAGGGGCTTCTTCTCATCTTCAAATATGAGCTCACAGCCCCCTGTATGCAGCTTCTACCCCCAGCAGAGGGCACCCTTCTCTTTACACATACAGTCCCCGCCATCCAAACCTCAACATCCAACTGGATGTCAAAAAGTAAAAACCAAAGACGTAAACCGAGTGGTGAAGGCGACGGTCTTGCAGCTTGCCGAGGAGGCCATTAGCCAGCAGGCCTGACGAGGTTTCTATAGGAGCAGCTTAGGAGGCTTTGAAGCAAAGCAAATACCGAGGGGTGTGTGTGTGTGTGTATGTGGGTGTGGAGGGGGTCCTTCTCTATTAAAAAGGTTAATGAGGCCCCTGCTGCCAAAATAAATAAATAAAAACACAATAAAAGTAACTCCACAAAATGTCAGCTTGCTGGAACAGAAGGCTCCTACTGGGCCTCTAGGGATGGAGGATGAAATCCTTTAGGCTTGCAGAAAGCCCTGCAGAAAGGCGAAGCACACATACACACACGAGCAGCGAACTCGGGTTCAAAGTGAGGACATCACAGCTACTTCAGTATGGAGCGGGAACACAACATCACTCAGTCTGGGTTCAGCCCGCATGGGCCACAAGGTGGCGCTGCACTTCATACCGAGATAGGGAAGAAAAGTCCAACGGAGCAAAGAGGGGATCAAGGCCTCCAAGAAGAGAAGCAGGAGTTCACAGGTGGGGGACGCTTCCAGCCTTTCTGGGGACCTCATCCCTAGTCCTTGAAACCCGCACTCAAATCATTTTTTGAGACTAAGCAACCAGTGGAAAAACGTAAATCATAAGCCAGGTCGTGACAGCCAAGAGTCACCATATCCCCTGAAGTCCGAGGCCAGTCGCCACCCACCGGCCTGCCAAAGAGTGAAGTCACTCAGATCAACGCTCCTCGGGTGAAAGCAAAGCTAAAAATAATCAGAATGCAAATAAGCCAGCGGGCGGGGCTTAGAAAACGGCTGGCCACACCAAGCAATGGCTGCTCGATTCGGTCCGACTGGTTTGAGGACGTCACACGATGCCTCCTGCCACTGCTCCACGTGTATCTGCTACGGTGCCATTGACAGCACGTGCATCCCTAAACAAGCAAAGTGGGCAAAAGTTATAAAAATAAAAAGACAGCAAATAGAAAAGACATCAGGAGGAGCTCAGAAGTATAATTGACAATACTTTAAAATGCAAGTGCTGAAATGCGACCTTTTATTTTTCCTGATTATTGTTGCTTAAGATGGAGAAATCGTGAGTGCTCTCCCCTCGACTTTCTCATATACTCAGATATGGGGATGAGTATTTGAGGAGTGGCGGCACGGTGGCGCAGTGGGTAGTGCTGCTGCCGCGCAGCTGTGTGGAGTTTGCACGTTCTCCCCGTGTCTGCGTGGGTTTCCTCCCACAGTCCAAAGACATGCAGGTTAGGTGCATTGGCGACCCTAAATTGTCCCTAATGTGTGCTTGGGGTGTGTGTCCTGTGGTGGGCTGGCACCCTGCCCAGGGCTTGTTTCCTGCCTTGCGCCCTGTGCTGGCTGGGATTGGCTCCAGCAGACCCCCATGACCCTGTAGTTAGGATATAGTGGGTTGGATAATGAATGGATAGATGGATGGATGGATGGATATGTGAGGAGTAAATCACAAGACAATGATATTTTTATATTATATTCATTAAAGAACTGTCAACAAATCAAATTAATAATATACTGAACAATTATTATAAAAGTAAAGTTGAATAAATCGGACCCTGCAGCTGCATGAATAAAAGGTGAAGTACCACCTCCGGTTAGCGGAAATGGCCCAAAAGTTGATAGAAATCTACGTTTTGTACTGAATACTTGTATGCAAAATTTGGTTGACCGAAGTGAAAGTGTCCTCAAGTTATCCTGTTTACACACATAACGGTATTTTGGGACTCGGGAAGGTCTAAAACGTCGAGATTCATCAAAATCTCGACATTGAATCTTCAGACGATTACAATACTTTCCTTTACTACTATAACAATCGCTTGAGATCTGTCCACGACAGGCTCCCAGAGTCCACCCTGGCAACTTTGGGTTCCAACCCCGGGTGGGATGCCACTTGATCACCAGGCCACAGGTAAACCTAAACCTGCTGCCACCTTTCGTCTGCATAAGGTGGTACGCCACCTCAAATGGGCACCCAACCATAGGGCCACCTGTAGGTCAAAGAAGAATAGAAAAACCACCCAAGAGCGTGCCAGGTCATTATCTGTGTTGGGCTGCATGTTCTCCCCATGTCTCGGTGGGCTTGTCTCCACACATCCTTAAAGATGCAGGGTCCTAGGTGACCTTGTTTTCCCCTTTATACTCTTTATTGTGCGGACCTGAACAAAATGAACCTTCAAATGCTACACTGCCGTCTATACCTGTGCCCTCATTCTTTTGTTGTAACAGAGCAGAGATTTACACTTGAAATGAATTATTGCAGGTGATATGGCCAAATTCTACACAAAATAAAATAAGTGTGACGAAACATATCATTACAGCTTAAGTAGCAGTGCGTCCATAAGCGTCTCTCTGCTTACCTTCAGTCAAGCTTGGTCATCGCTACCACATGTCCTATGAATGGAAATGGACAGAGTTGTCTTCATCATGGCCAGAGACACAGACGGAGGTGGTCTTCTGTGCATGGCCAGAGGATGACAGAGGGAGACCAACAGATACCATTCCTATCAGAAGTCCTGAACCAACAGGGTGTTGGGGTACAGAATGGCCACCGGTCAAAAACAGCCATTCTTCAGGCCAATGGGTGCACAAACCCACCTTTTCATACCTGCCCTCCAGTCCCCCTCTGGGGAGGGGGGTTAGGCTTATGGAATGTCCTGCCCTTGCCAAACTGCTTCGAGGACTACCCCAGCACCCTGCAATAAATGACACTCCCAAAGCAGCACTTTGCATAAGCATTCTTAACGCTTGTTTGGGGTGGGGGGACAGAAAATGACAGGGGCTTGCATAAAGAAAATGGCTTCTTTGTTTAAATCACTACTAATACTTAAATGACAATTCACAATTATCAAAATATTCGCCTTAATCCGGTTATGTGTGTGCATGTAAACACAATGCATGACTGGAACAAAGAGCTGAGGCATCATGAAGAAGCAACACTAACCACTGTGCCACCATGTTGCTGCTCCACAGGTTTTTCTAAATTGTTTGACTACAGTAGCGGGGCATTCAGGGTGCCACTGGTCTTTAGAAGTAACGTGATGTGTGACAGGATTACCAGTAGGCAGAGTGAAGATACAGGAGCATTCCGAGCAAATCCAAATGTTATTTTATTACTACATGCATTATTAATGCCGAACATTACAACAGACTTAAACTGTTGGATGGACAGAAATCAACTCATCTACCTTAATAAAAGGACAAGTGTCTGTGTGTCCGTTTAGTTGTTATGTCACTGTCATTCCAACAGATGGCGCATCACAAACATCTGTTGTAGTAAAATGCATTGCATTTGTCACACCATTGCATGGCACATCACAAACATTAACACTGCTTTCACAAATCCCATACCAAAGGGCATATAACAGAGACATATAAATTTCAAATTGTCATTAACTGCTATTTTCACTTCTGCTTTTCATTGTCACGATACTTATACCGTTTTAAATGACAATAAAGTTGAATCTAATCTAATAATCTAATTATAAATTCCAGTTCCCATTCTCTCCCATTGCCTTGGCAGTCCCTGGTTGTGTTAAGACGAGTCAAAGTGACTCACTGGACAGTCGGTTTCACCCAGTACAACCCCAGGCAAATGGAACAACTCAACTAAATTTGAACCTGGCATCCTCTGGGGTGCAAATGCCCTTCTGTACTTAAACAGTACACTGGAACCCAAGCAGCATAAATCCGACAAACGAGGCCAGGGGCTACGTGATTGGTGCGCATCTTCTGGAGACCCGGTTTAGATTGTCTGAACAGATTCTTTCTCAAACAGCCGAACACTTTTAAGACCCCTTGGTAATGCTTAAAAAAAAAAAATCACCCTTAGTTCTGAGTGAAAGGCGCTTTACTGACGTGCCCGTTAAATACAGGGCATCCCCGTTCTACGTATTTTAATTTAGCATAACTGCGACCATCTAAAAGGGGATCCATCAATTCAGAGATGCGGGGTCTATCCAAGCCACTTTGGGCTCATCTCTGGGAGGCTGTTCAGTCCCATTCCAATGGCTACTCGCCTCCAAACTTAACTCGTGTTCTGGACATGCGACCACTGCACTCCACACCCTTTTTAAGAGTCCAGTCCCGTGACATTTTGTAAAAGATCGCAGTCTTCCTCAAGCTGAACTCGCTGGATTGAACGGTGTGCTCAACAAAACACGCACTCGCTTCTGGGTCAGCACTTTCACGCCGTTCGCTCGCCTCACTTTTTTAGACAGACGAACTCGGTCGGTTCAGTTGCCTTTCGCGAACATCGTGCCCGATCGTCTCACTGATAACTTCAGCACAACACTCCCAGCTCGCCAAGAGCCACCCTGGCTCGCGCCCACTTGACAGCCCACTTTTGAGCTTCACCCGGAGGACAGAGATACAGACTTACCTCGTGCTGCCCGGAAGCTTGGGGCTCATCCTCCATTCTCCGAGAAAACTCATGAGTAAGCAGCCAGCAGGGGAAGCGAAAAGAACGGGAACTTCGCAGGCTAGCCGAGCACGAGCACGAACCCAGAAAAGGAGGCGGCCACTAGGAGGGGGCGCGCGCGGCAGGTAAGGAGAGGCCTGTGCCCAAGAATCTCGCGCATGCCCAGAGGGACCAGGGCTTGGCGATGAGAATGTGGGAGTGTTAAGGGCGCAGAAACTTGCGGATCACGAGTGTGATTTAGGTCATTAGGATAACAGGGATAGATAGATAAACAGACAGATATCTGATGATATCACTCTTGTATAAAAAGTTCACTGTGAATGGCATTTTCTAACCAGTCTTCCTCCCAGCATCCCAATGCAGAAATTTTAAAGCAGACACCAAATTCATGGAGAGCAAGGAGCACAGAAGGCACCATGAACAAACAATACATCTACAAGGAAATACCACCTTACACAGGAAGCAATTTTAGTAAATCACAGCTCTTTTACCGCATGAATACTTACAAAAAGGCGAACTCCACCCTCTATTGTAAAGCTGTAATTCCCAGGGACATGGCACCCAGTATTATTATAAGCAGGTATTCCACCTTAGTGAGCTCATTCAGCTGACTTACTCATAGACAGAAATACAGGAATGTCTCCATCTGCTGCTTTAGTCTTCAAGGTGAGACACCACAGGCTTGCCATCTCTCTACAGTGCAAATAAGTTACAGCAGCACATCTGCAGAGTCGCCAAGCTTTGGGTCCCAACTTTCAGTCCATCAGGCTTATTTATTTAGCGAACACCTAATCTGTCCCGATATCTCATCGAGATCCTTCTTAAAGGTTGTCAACATGTCTCAGTAGACAGAAAGTTGCCTGGCAGGGATGATCAACCTTTGAGTAAAAGCACGTCGCCTACACTTTTTAAAAATCAAGGTGTCATAGCATTTCTTCAGAGCAATGCTGTAGAGCAGGGGATGCCAGCTCTGGTCCTGGTGGACCACGATGGCTGCAGGTTTTCATTCTAACCCTTTTTCTTAATGAGTGACCTGTTTTTGCTGTTAATTCACTTCTTTTGAACTAATTTTAATTGAGTTGCTCTTGAAGACTCAGACCCCTCAAGTGTTTCTTTTTCCTTAACTAGCAGCCAAACGATAATAACATACAAAATGAGCCAAAACAACTGGTGTCCATCATACAATATCTGAAAATAATGAAATATGAAGGTCTCAGGAATGTCGATCTGCTCAGGTTACCAGTGCTCTTAGAAAGAGAAAATCAACAATTTCAGAAATGTCTGCTAATGTACCACAAGAGCCACGAAATTAAGGAAGGAGTTTAATTAATGACAAGAATCGGCACCTCATTAAGCAACTGGTTGGAGTGAAATTGGTTGGAGTTTGAGGCCCTGACTTAGTTTGTCTTCTCTTGGCTCCCTCACTTCACATTTCATTTCTGTTTGGTTGCCATTTAAGGAAAGAAATGAAGCAACTTAGAGGAATGATGCAGCAATTCAGGGGAACAAATCTTAAAAAACCAATTCAATTAAAATGAATTCACAAGAAGTTAATTAGCAGAACAAACAGGGCACTCATTTTTAAAAAGGGTTAGGATGAAAACCTGCAGAAACTGTGGTCCACCAAGACCGGACTTGGCAAACCCTGCCGTGGAGGAATTGTTTTTGGTTCTCCAAAGAACCATCCACATGAAGGTTCCAGAAAGAAAACTTTTTTTAAAATATGTACCAAGTTTCATAAATAGCCATTAGCAAAATAACAATAGGTTGCTGATTTTAAAAGACCTTTTGTGGCACACAATAACATAAGGCAACTTCAGGATTTCTTGATCTGTCCGCATCCTTCCTGCTGGTTCCGACTAGACACGGAAGATTCTGGAGATGTCCACATTTTACGTGCCTTTTCAAAGCCTGAATACCCAATTTCACATGAAGAGAACTCTTCCCAGAATGAAAAAGCTCTTGGTCAAGCAATGGTTCTACATGAAACTACACAACCCAGTAAAGTGCCACTGAAGAATGTAGAAGTGCTTGGGAATTCACCAGGTCACTTGTTTTACTTTAATTCACAGAGTGTTTCCATTGAGCCTGACCTGAAGGCATAGAAATGACTGCTTCCATTCAGTGAGCAACATCTGGGTGCTAACTTGGCAAAGGTATGCATGCTCTCCCCACGTCAACTTTTAGTCCGATGTTCAAATGGACTAAGTTCTGAAAGCCTAAGAGGTCTTTAGGATAAGCAGAATTCACTCTCATATTCCTTGTAACATGGAGCATCCTGCTGCCTTATGAAAATATCGATGTTATGGATGTTATGTTGAGTACCCAATGATTACTCCAATCACAAAAAGATGACAGAATGTTAAACATTGTCAAAAGGGAAAGAAAGCATGGGCCAGGATACCAGAAGTCAAAAAATAGAAATGAGCTCCCAAAACGCAGAGGCCAAAACAAAAATCAAAACCTGGCGGTAGGGCTTACTTGCTAAGCTAACAAGCACTAGACCAATCAAGAGATTTTGATCCACCAAGGGATAACTTGAAAGTGCCATCACACTACTATTTATATGTATTGAACAGTGACGAGAAAGGCGTGACGGTCACACAATCAAAACTAATGCGTCACGTAAGCAAGAAAAAAAATCAAGACAGCAATGGTAACCAATTCTTGCATTTCAACTCAAAGCACGAAACATCAGAAACAGATTGTGCAAGTGTAAAAATCTAAATCAGCATATAAAAATGCATGAATATTGCAGTCCATTGATGGATGTGTACACTGCTGCCATGAATTTGGTTTGAGAAACATTTTCAGCTATCCCTTAGCATTCAAACACTGCTTCAAAGGATGCAACCAGTGCTGTAACAACACACCACACATGACTACTGTGTAATCACCGTCCAGCACTCTGCGGACTGGATTCATGGGCTCATGAAGACTGGTGCAGCCCCTCAGTAGTATTCTGACTTCATCAGAACAGGCCAAGTATTTCTCAGTCCTCCAGTGTTCTCATTCTTCATCACCCATTCTTATTTCGTGGTGACACAAGTAGAGCTTAGTTAGGCTGGTATATCCTTTCTGTGATTAGTTATACATTCCAATATGGCTTCCTGTTCTGGCGCTCTTGTACTCAGTGGACACTTTGCACGAGACAGGACAGCACATACTAACAGCACAATAGCAGTTTTCTGGGTGGAGGCCCATTCTTTTTGCACTAGTGACAATATTGTGAATGTATATACTTGCAAAATTGTGGTTCTTGCTACCCTGAAAGTCACTTACTGTAAATGTTTGTTCTTGACCAATGTCCTACAAAGGAATCCACTGGCACCTACCTACCAGTTTCAAAGAGTATGTTCTGCAGGAGATGCTGCTGCAGTTTATTTATGGAAAGGGTAAGACAACCTAATAAAGTGGATATTCAAGGCTACGGCACACACTTCATTAACAGGTAACAAAACTGAGGTCTGAAATCAAATGGGCAGACACTCCAGGGATGGGCCAACGTAAAAGGTGGTATTAGTCACAGGCCTATTTTATCTGTCATGCTGTCAGACCTGCACATCCACTCTTTAGCAACAGAAACAGGCAGCAACACTCCCATTTGACAGTTTAGCTCATTCTTTCATCCTAATGCATTCAAGAAGGAAATCGGCCACATTTTTTATTTTATTTTTAACTTTCAATTTCAATGCTCTTTTAAAAGAATAGGAGGACCTCTGCTCAACCCAAGTCATTAAACCTACAGCTCACTTCACACATGAACAAATGAAGTTGCTGTCATTAATATAAAATTAAAAGCAGGCTTTGAAATGAAAACTAAATGGCCAAGTCTTTTCTACAGAAGTGTGCAAACAAAAAGCTCCTCTATGGAATGTAGCATCCAGGATCAAAGTGTGTCCAGCTGCTCTGATGCCCTACCTTCAGGCGGCCTGAAAGAGCCAAAGCAAACAGCTAAAAGTCACACAGAAGCTCAGAAACAACATCACCCAGACATCTCCCATGCCAGGTAGTCAACAGATCACTAAGAATCCACAAGTCTGACCTATTCTGATCTGGTTAAAAGGTTAGCCCAGAATATCTGAGCACCAAAGGCCAGTTTAGATTTACCTAACACAAACAAATCCATAGATCTGTCCTACAAACTCAGCCCGTAAACCCCCACCCCACCCCAGCAAGACAGGCTTGTTCTAAATTAAAATAAAATTGTAAGCTCCCAAAAAATCTGCACCTCTAGTCCCAGAGGAATCTATGAACACAGTAGCTATTCACCAGGGGTACTCCAGTCTTGGTTCCATAATTTTGTTCCAATGAATTTCTTCTGCAATCCTTGCTGAAATAATAGATATTTTTATTCTATGGGTTATTTTGTGAACCAGTATGGTTACACATTTTCCATGCTTAACAATTTTTCATTCTGTTTTTTCCAAACTATAAAAATATCCTGTGTGATGAGCTCAAAATGGGACCAGGCTAGTTGGTTTAGAAAATAAAAACTAAAACAAACATGAATCCACATACTTAAAGCTAATGTAAAATGTATCGGATTCTATCTTAACAAGCAAATTAACTAAAGACTATATCACATTGGCAGCAATAATCAGCTTCAAATTAAGAAATTTTCTGGAACAAATAAAACAACTTCAGCCAATGTGGTCTCCAGGGCCAAGACTGAGACTACATCCACACTACTACATTTTCATTTTGAAATGGCGTTTTTAAAAGAGAACAATCGCAGTCCACACTAGCATTTTCACATTGTTTACAAAAGCATTTCTGTCCATAATAAAACTGAAAATGCCTACGACGGAACTGTTGGCCTACACTAAGCATGCATGCATGCATGCATGCATTGGCAGAAAAAAACCTCAAAGGAATGACAATACTGCCGGACTTATTACGGGATTTTTTACAAAAAAGCAGATCCCAGTAAATTATTTGCCTTTCACGCATGTGAGCAACACAACCAGCGCCATGGAAAGCAATTCTTCTTGTTTGCTATGTTGGAATTGTTTTCTTCCATTCAGGGTGATGCAGTTTTAGTGAGCAAGACACTATCAGGGAAGGGCTATGGTAGAAGCATAGACAAACAACAGCACGATTAGAGTCTGCACACTGCAATGGTGGGCTGGCAGTGTGCAGAATGCTGGGGTAGTGTGGATGCACTGTTAAATGTCAACGCAGCAGTGTGGACATGGCCGGAGAGACTTGTCCTACTCAAATCCAAAATGTCAACTCCTCTCTCTTTTTAATTATAGAGTACTTTACACCTCAGTAGAAAATCAAACTAGAGAGGATCACTGCTGAACACACTGAAGCTACTGTAAAGTATTAAATAATCCAGACCTTACATTTTAACATTATAGTTATTTTAATTACATGTTATATACTCCAAATTAATCCGTTTCAGAAAAATCTCCAGAAACAATTATTATGTAAGGAATGGGATGGGGGAAACAAAAGTGACAAGTTAAAAAATAAAATGAGACTGTGTAAAAGGTCCCGTTAGGGGTTCAGTGGTTTCTGTTCTGTTCTCTATTCTATGCAAGTCACATGAGCAGAAGTCCCCACTTTGAAACCCGTGGTTCGATGAGGCCAGCCCCTCCATACCCATGGCCAAGTGTGGATGAGGCTTCCTGTAAAAGCAACAGCAGCATTGCAAGAGTCAGAGCACACCTTTCATCAAGTCACTATCCAGTATTGTAGTGGTTATTCACATTGCCCAAGTAACAAAAACACCTCCTTGTAGGGTCGAGGAAGAGACTTTGACTGGAGGATCTGTGCAATGGCTTATTATTTGTTTAAAATGATGCACATGATGAGGGGTTCAGCTGCAAACTGCCACTAGTCCTCCTCTCTCTAGCTTCACAATATGGCATTCCTAGCCAGAAGCCCAAACGTGGGAGAGGCTGAATGGCCATCCCTCAATAAAGTATGTTATGGGAAAGCAATCAGAAGAACTCATTTTGTGGCAAGTAGCAGAAGTGTTCTACCTCAGGGAGACTAAATAAAGCATAAGGGATGCCATTTAAGATCTGGTTCCACCTGGCTTCGCAAATTTCTAAATCTTCCCACCACCAAAACCTTCCCACCCCCTTCTCTATCCTTGTTCAAATCAAGCAAGGACGCCCGCAGTGCTGATTTGGGACAAAATCCATCAAATCCTTTGCAGTAGGTTAGTTGCCTTAAGGTCTTGAACACTTGAGGCCAGCGACATCTGGCCATGGTAGCCTGGCTTCCTGCTCAGGCCTCTGATATTTCAGACTTGCTAAGGGCAATGGCAAGCTCCAGGTCTTCTTGTTCTTGTTGGGTGAGGCGTGCCAGCCTCTCTTTCTCTTCTCTCTCACTCTCTCGTTTTGCCCACTCAATCAGGTCCTCCTCAGTTGAATACTGGGTTTTATGGAAACAAAGTGGAGAGGAAAAAAAAAAAAAAAAAGAATTACACAAGGACTTGGAAAGTTTACCAAGGGTCAGACAAGAATAAAATGCCACAAACTGGGTTACATGAAGTGGCTTATTAATTAGCAGGGGGAATACGCCTTCTCATTTTCCAAAAACCAGATTTTCTGGATAAACAAGTGTTGTGAATTGGCATTTTTTTTTCCCCTGTTAAAATGTAAAGGCCAATGCTTTGCTGTTAACTGCCCAGCCTGAAGCTGGCATCGTGTTATTTAATGTAACACCAGACAGCCAACTAACAGGAGGTCTCATTACTGGAATCAACCTAGGCTCAGCTCATTAGAGTCACACAGGGACAATATGTTATACGCAGATACATTTAACATGATTGGGACAAGACGGCAAGGGAAAAGATACAACTTAGAAAGTGCCTAAATATTGGTTAGCTGCAACACAGTTGGTCAGAACATCTAAATGACTGAATTGGAAATGGATAAGTATGCTAGCCTCTCATCGTCATCTGCAAATATTGGAAAGTAACAGTTCCATTAGTGGTGCAAGTGGTACTGTCAGATATAATATTTTGCACAATACAAAAAAAAAAAAATCCTTATCAGTTTTCAGTCTGAAGTTTTAACATGAAACATTTTGAGCACTTGCTCCTGAAACTTTTCTTCATGTGCTGTGTGAGAATTTACAATGACTTGGAGAATCTGTGTAACTGCCATATTTCACAAAGTTGATGTCACCTCCTACTAAGATGCTGGAGATGGCATGATGAAATTGCTCTAGTGTTCCTGAGAGTACTTAGAATATATCTTTAGAATCAGTGTTCTCCTGGTAGTGTTACTCTTGGTGAAAGGAGGATCTAATCAAAGAAGGATCACATGAAAGGATATTCATGATAATTCAAATAGGAGCAGAACAGGCCCTGTCTTTAACAGTGACAGCAGACTCCACTCTTGGAGAGAAGCCTAGGGTTATGCTAAACTGGAGTGCTCCTCATCACTGCCATAGCCTGGTTGGGCTCAAAACCTTCAGTACTATGAAAAACAGCAGTGTGGGCTCATAGCTCAGGAATGATGGCTAAGAACAATACTAATAAAATGACTCAACAGAACTTAGCAATTGAATCTTTACAAAGATGTGCGACTGTAGTTCTCACCCGGCATGCCAAGGGTGACATGCACCACAGCTCACTAGGGCATGAAATCACAAATAATTTACATTGATTTCTCTGCACATTTATCACCAAGTTATATGTAAAAGTTCATAATTTGTATGCCTGCCTGATATGTTTATTAGAATATTTTATAATCCTTAATGAATATTTCTAAGGTTTCCCTCCACACCCCCAATTTCCCTTACACACTACAACCAGCAAGTGCAAATGGAAGACAATCAGGAGGTGGGGCATGCAAAAAAGAGGGGTGATGGAAGTCAAGAGGCAACGTGTTCTAAATTTGAGAGTCAGAAGTGAAAAGATTAAGTGAGCTGCGCACAAAACAAGTATTAAAAGTATGAAGGGGCAATTCAATTTGCTTAAACAACTGGCATATCAGTGTACAATTTCTCATTATAGCGACTCTAAGCTTTTGATAACCTCTCTCTTTGTATGACCCTTAACTTTCCAGCTATTGTGATTCTACCTCTGGAGGGGAAAAAAAATGTTGTGGGTGCAAAAAATTTCAAATGGAGTTTGACAGTCTTCATGTAGAGCGTACTAGTGGTAGCTCAACTATTTGCAAATTCCTATCCCACACCTCATTGGTTAGCCGGACTTTCTTTTTGCTTGTGTGCTATCAGCATCCTCTGCTGCTCTTTGCTTGGTTGCTCACATGAGCCTTTTTTCTGGTGTAAAGTCCTTTGAAGTCCAAAGAAACTGGAAGTACAAACACTCTTACTATATTCCTTTTTTTGAGCCACTCCATCCACAGTAACTCTAGGGATGATCTTTCACTAATATTAATGTCATTGCCAGGTAAAGATATATTCTGTTTTATGTGCATGAATAACATTTAGTGTTCTTTTCATGGAAAAAGGGTAAATACGTATTGTGAGGCCCACTTAGCTTGTTGCAGCACACTGTAAAATAAGGTTGAGACCCACCGATTATGGAATATTACTTAACTACTAAGATTATTTGCAATTTTCGTGCGAGATAAAAATGTGTCAGTCAGATATAGATGGACTGAACTCTTTTCAACAAAATTAGCTTTAAAAACGCCATGGAGTGGCAGCTTGCTGGCACAGTGGCAAGTGCTGCTGCCTGGGGCATTCAGCATTCATTTGTTGTCCATGTGGAATTTGCATGTTATTGCCATGTCTTCATGAGTTTTTCTCCCACATTCCCAGAGACACGCATGTTATGTTAAAATGCTATTTGAAAATTGGCTTGGTTTCGGTATGAGCAAGTGTAAGTACATGAATGGTAAGGAACTGTTATACCATAATGAGCTGGCATTGTGCCCTGTGCTTAGTGCTGCCAATTGATAGGCTGTCGCTCATTAGGACCTTGAACTGGATTAAGAGTGTTCAAAAGACTGTTATGTGACACTTAGGATGTTGTTACCAGGCATATGGGAGGATACTTAAAATCTACCAAGACAATTAAATACAGCTGGAATTTAAACTGGTGGATGGAAAGTTCGCTTTAGTGTTACAAAAGGTTCCATTGTTCTGAAGCTGGTCATATTCTTTGCATTGCTATCGCTACTCACATCAGAAGAAATGGATGGAAAATGGATAAATACGTATGAATGTTCATGGCAGTACATATGTATAGAAAATGCTGATGAGAAGAGACGCACACCTTTGTAGTTAAAATGCTGTAATGTCATTACCAACAATGAAAACTAATACTTTTTTTTAATAAAGCACATTTTACCACCATATCTGGAAGTGTGTGAAATTCTCTTTGTAGTGGATTGCTATCACAAACACCATACCAACCCAAGCTGTGATGACTAATGTTGCCTCATCGATCAATCAGTGGGGACCACTTTTTCTCACAGTAGAATAAAAATGGATAAACATGCAAGAATATCATCAAAGTAACTAAATAAAAAGCAGGCTCACATTGTTGAACTTGGCAAAGTTCTCTGGGTCTGTAGAAGTCTTGTTAGTGGAGAATGAAGAGAAGGGGTCTGGTAATGTTTTGTCTGTAGAATCAGGATGACCGGAATCACCTGAGCCAAGTGGAAGAGGAGGCTCAAGACGCCTAAAAGATTCAGTTTCCGATCTGCAAAGGGGTGGCCGCTTACCTGCAGACATTACAGAAAGTGATTATTGGATGTTTTGAAACTAGTTCTGTGGCTTATTTAGCTACGCAGTAGTCTGCTTATCTATAGTCACTTTCCCACCGCAGGGCCTTTTTAGAAACTCAGGAACTTTTCTAGCCTTTCCACCACACGAACTTGGTCTGTTTGTAGTTCCTGGTACTTTTTTAGCTGCTAGTCCAGGGTATGCACTTCTCCTTCAAAAAGAAATTCTTTGGTGTGGCTTGGGTGATGAATTGTGCTGATTAGCTGACCATAAGCACAAGCAGATTTGTTTGTAGATGTAAAGACGGCGGTAAAGACAGAGCAAAGCATCACTCCTCATAGCTGCCTCCCTGGTGCACCATGCCCTATGCCACATCAAATGAATGAGTGCTGGAGGGTCCCCATGAAGTCCAGACAGCATCAAAGCAAATGTGGAGGGGGTGGCGGGTTAGGGGGTTTTGGTGGGGGGAGTTCCCCATATACAACAGAATGCACCTTACTTCGTACTGCATCACTCTTCTTTGCAAGACACATTTTTGGCATAAAGGTAACATTTTCTGTTATGCTGTGGGAACACAATGTACAAAAGTGGCCAGGGACCACAAGTTGCTCAGGGGCTACATTGTACAGGAACTCAATGGTTTCTAAAAAACAAAGTTCCTGTGGTGAGAAAGTGCCTAATAATACATTTTTTATTCATATTATTATGCAGGACGTCTGTGTGTGTGCATCATCATTTACAATGCTTAAAAGGTAACACTTTCCTTGCAGACAATCTTTAAAACATAGCTTTAGACAGCCTTTGAGATAAAGGAGTCAAAAGAGCAAATACAAACTAGAAGTTACCTGGAGGAGGAGGAGGGGGGCGTGTGGGTGTTCCTGTCTTGGGTGGCAGTGCTGGAGGAGTATCTGGATTCTTTGGCAGTTCCTCTCTAAATATATTTCTGCTTCCAAATTCTTCCACACCAAATGTGGAGCTGAATGGATCAGGGCCATTAGCCTGTGAAAAGTGAAGCAACTTAACAATACACATATTATAAAGCATTCTTGATTAAAGATGGATGCTATATACTTTTTTTTTGATGATTTTCTAAATTGCTTCAAATTCTGAACAGGGTGGAGTTTTCTGTCAATATAAGCTGTGCAGTAAAGGGAAATGGAAAAGTGATAGTCAACTTCTTTATTTTTCTATGGTCAACATTACTTAGCCTAAGATGGTCCTTACTTTTTGCAGCCCAAGACAGTCAAGACTGACTGGAAATTACTGTGGCACTCACCTTGTCCAGATTGCTGAAGTCTGCAAAACTGCTTCCAAATGGGTCATTCCCAAATACGGAGGTGAAAGGATCAGAGCCTGAAATTCAAGGACACAAGTTGTGACACTTCTGAACAGAAAAGCTGTGATGTGTAAATGCAATAATTGCTTATGGATACACTGATTACATGTTTGTGCTATTTTTAAAGATAAAAATATAAAAAGATAAACTGTTAAATCTCTGCATTTTAAAGAGTACATTTCATAACAAATGTTACTACAATTAAACAAATGGGTAAATTAAATAAGCAGTCTTTCAGTGGACATAAACAGAGAAATACATACACAGTTTGCAGATACACATGTCCCTTTAACTGTGCTCATACACTCCTTTTCTATTTGGTTTCACTGCATTCTACAGGTAATCAGTAAAGCAGAGATAAAATTGATTTACAGAGGTAATAATTACAAATTTGGGGTAAGTATTGTTCATAATGTTTAATGTTACTTTTGATAATCATCAGCGAAAATGTTCTTTAGAAATTCATGCAACTTTCTCTTTGAGCTGGCCCAGTTCTGAGGCAACACACACACACTGAAAATGGAAGAATACTTCAGAAGGTTAGCTGAAGTTTGTTAAAATAATTACTGTACATACTCACATTTAAGTTCTCCCGCAGATAAGTCTGGGCTTGATTTTACCATATAATTTCCGGTATTTTATAATGTCAGTTGTATGTCGAATGAAGAAAATTCACACTATTGGTCCAAGAGATTACGATATGCTAATGCCCACCCAAGAGAGTAACCACAGAGCATACTGCTTTTATTTTTCTATGTATTGTGCCAACATGACCACACAGTAATACTCAAACTATTCCGAAGTGAGGTTTGCATTGTTTTGTATCTCATACACCTTTATTGTAAGAGCATCCCTTATCTACAATGGAGTGTTTGAGCAGAAGAAAATATGAAGAGGAAAATAAATAAATAAGAGTGTTGCATTTTTGAACGGGCATATAAGTCGAGGTCTGATTTTATGATCGATTTTTCAGGTTCCAAGACCTGACTTATGCACGAGTATATACGGTAACTGGTCAATATCTTTTAAGAACATAAGACCTACATGGCCATAATAATGCCACTGTACTATAAATATGGTAATATGTCCCAGCTTACAGGTAAGTACTATTATAAATCTTGGTCCTGACTGACCAAAGCCATTCACTGTGCAAAAGGAGAGTGAACAGAGGATGATCAGAGAAGCACATTTCAGATAAAATCTTTTAACCTCAAGAGATTGAGAGCAACTGCAGAAGGGCTTGGCTGTGAAGGAGACAGTTATGAATTACGTAGAATGAACTCAAAAGCATAAAACAACAAAAATAAAAATCCAAAATTAAAGTGGCAGAATCTTCATCTTCTTCTTTTGGCAGAATGCAAAATCCTAATTATTTTACTGTATGCTAGAAATGTATTCTAGCAGTGTATAAATAAGGACCTAAAAATATTGTAAAGGAAACAATTAGCTATCACAGATGATTTATTATTAATATTAATAACTAATTACTGCATGTCTTCACCATGCTTCTGCAAGATGATGCCCAGATGAGCTTGCAAAGTTACCTTCTTTCACAACCTCTACCAGTTCCAATAGCCATTGCATATACATTTTCGTTTGCACATAACTGATAAATATTTTCATTCAAAAAGTGTGCAACTAATGTTAATTTTCTCTTGAACATAATTATCTTCCTTGGATGTACAGCTCATAGACATGTGATCTAGATTTGACAAGTAGTGTAGTGCATCATTCTCTTATGCAAGCCTAAAACTAATGCTTTTAAAAGTACTTTAATTTTTGTATTTATGAAAAGCCTTAATTTCTGAACCTTCACATGAATGTTGTGTTAACTGGCTAATCTAAATTCATCCTGTGCAAGAGACTGCGTGTGTGCATAAACATACAGTACGCTGTGAAGGACTAGCAGCACATCTAAATTCATGTCTTGAACCTGACGCTGTTCCTTTAACTGCACTGAGTCACATTAATCTCACCACTGAAGTTTCTATAATGTTTTGAAAGACCATCTTGATGCAGAATGTTTTTATATCAGTTTTTAAGATTTCCCTACAATGTATCAATAAATAATCTAGCTTCAAGAAATCTCAAGCTCTTTCTTTTTCATATGATGTTCCATGAGATTGTTTTCTTCGTTCATCAAAATACCTATATTACATTTTGAATGCCTCCAAACCATCAAGGTGTTCTTTTAAAATGGTCCATGTCTAGGACTGGTGTTCTGATCAAATTTTCCTTCAGGTTCCTCAAAACTTGCCTTAAGTATTCCTTACCCTGTAAATGCCTCTTTCCCATTGATACTGTTTATTTCTTGATGGTATTTAAGGCTTTCTGATTAACCATATACTGTACATACAATATCAAAATAACCTAACTTGAAAATGCAAATCTAACATGCATGTTCTGGAAAGAAGCATGGCATTGCATGCAGAAAGTAATTTGAAAAATGTGTACTGTATATGCAAGTTTGGGTGAATTAATGAAAGCTAGTATACATTAATCTGGCAGTTATTTCCTAGAAACATTCTTCCAAGCTTGCAGCCATTGAAATTTGCACTTTTGAGGTTCATAGATAAAAAAAATGAATCTACACTTTACTAATTAATTTCATTATATACTAATCATGAACATGACAGGCCCTTCCGTATCCTCACCACATAATTAGGCTAGAAATGGTGCTCCTTACTCACCAACATCTGAAGCAGGGGTAACAGTTGTGCCTCCTGGGGCAAATGGGTCATTTTTCTGCAACATTTCCATCTGAAAAGCAAGAAGGTACGGATTTTACAAAGACAGCTGTAGGACAATATGAACTCCTATTCTCTATAGCGTAGCTTGCTAAATGAACTAAAGTTTATACTAAGATCCCAGACAATATTTTTCTCTTGAGAATTAAAAGCATGAACACAACCTATTTCAGTTAAAAATAATGGATAAAAAATTCTGTCAGTCTTGGCACAGCCATAGTATGAGTCTAGAGCTGTCTGGCAAAATAGACTAGTAAATTCATCATAATCATGAGTCTTAACAGTAAAGAGCAACATGAGGTAAGCTGGCATAAGACAATAATTCAGCATCCAACTGGTCATTGCAAGTACCGATTACAAAATAAACACAAATTAACCTTAGTAAGGGGAAAAGAATGTTAACAAATACCTACTATAATAAGTACATAAGTTTAATATGTCACTGTGCTCTGTACAAAAAATATTTTATAAATCCACTCATGTACAGCTAACACAAGGACAGATTTAGCACACAGGGGCTCATCATTTAGAACTGCTAGGCAAGCATTAGAAGAAAAGAAAGGGACAATCGCGAAAACGGGCCTTGTACTATTTCTGCGTGACAGAGTCAGCATGACATTGGATCTTCTTTTCCTTGTTTGGAATTGCATGATTTACCCAAGTGGGGGCCTGCACATGGGAAAAGGGTATAAAACCTTGGAACATTGCCTGGCACACCTTTGAAGCCGACGGACGGATGGGAGCCGTTGTCATCCGATCCTAAAAATCTTTCCAGTGCAACGATAAAAATAGCAGACTGTATACATCGAGCTCCCACTTCGGTGAAAAGTCTTGTCATGGCTTCCTCGTCTGTTATACCACGTAAATTGTCATTAAAGAAAGCAAAGTTATTTCTCCTATGTGATTTCTTACCGCCGTATCACTAAGGGTGGGGTATCGCCTTTTAATATTATATCTATTTAGTTTCAGGTTATGTAACTTGCCACAATTAAAAAAGAACTTATTCCCATCAGGGAGCTAGAGCCCCCTGCTGGATAGAGTGTGTAGGGCCTGTGACATAAATAAAGGAAAGTGGCAAGTGGTTAGAGATCTACAATGAAAGCAGCTTTATGTAATTCATTTGCTAGTCTTGCCGGGTCTTGCACAATTCTCAAACGAGAATACACATCTGGGGACAAGTCATTAAAATGTTTTCACTGAATAACTACACCCATAGGGCAGCTTCTTCCTAAAACACCCTTCCTCAATTCCTTCAGTTTGTACACCTTATACCGCCAAGGTTCAGGAAGACAGCAAAAGAAACTGAACAAAAGACTTGACACTGAGATGTAAGTAAAAAGCTATGGTCAGGTCAGGCCGAGAAGCATGCACTGGTACAGCAAATTACCGCACCCAACACACAACAAAATAGCTGGGGATCCTGGTTGGCAACCCTCCAGTCAGACATATGGTCTAGTCCCACCCTCTGAAAATGACCATCAATCTCCCATAGACAGGTGTAACTTGGGTGTCCTCTTGGCCTGGTCCAGCCTCTTGGGTCCTTCTGAGCCAGAACACTTCCGAACAATCGTGCCACATTGCCGTAAGTGTCGTAACTGACACTCCCTCACAATGCAGGTAATATGTGAGCACAAAGTCGAACCAGCGGTACCCAAGGTTCCTCCAAAGAGACACAGTATTGAAGGAGTCCAGTCTTCATCTCAGGTCACTGGATAGCATCAATAATTTGCAGCCATATAGCAACACAGATAGCACAGATTATCAGGAGTACCACACATCTCTTTCCAGCGACCCCATGACATCCCCATGCTCTCCCAATCTGTCTACTGACTTCATAGGAAAAGTCAACCGAGAGACATGAAAAAGCTAAAATTGCTATTATTAATTTAGGAGCTTAGTAGCACAAGGTAAGTCAAACTTAAAGATTAATTTGTATGTTTTAATGAGTGCTTTAACAGAAGAGATAGTCATTTGGCTCCATGTGTTCGAGTACTGCTTCTGTTTGCTACGTAATATAAATACATGCTGTTGTAATCTGTCAGTTCAGCTACTGCATCACTACATGTCATGGCAGTGAACAAAGTCTAAATAAGCATTGTGGTCTATGGGTACACAATGAGTTAAAACGCTGTGGCTATTCTAGGGTGGTATGTTTGTGTTTCCAATTAGACAGTAACATTAACTTCCTTCAGTTTTTTGTTTAGATGTGCAGTCAGAAGGGGGTATGCTATTGAGCCTTGTTGTGTTTCTAATGGTGAAGTTATGCAGATTTGTTGATTTGGGTGTGTTGTGTACTGAAATCTGCATCTCCTGTGGCTCTTCTTAATCAACTCTCTTATCAGCACTCCTTTTCACAGTGTATTATAACCAGAAATTTGCTCTCCGTCAGACCAGGTTAGTAAGAGCACCACTGCTCTTTGCAGTGCAAATCACCACCCCTACCTTGAATGCCACCTTCATGAAGTATTTAGCAAGTGAGACTACATTTTCACTGGTATTACCATGTCTCTTAATCATGCAGTAACAACTGAAAAACAGCAGATGGTGCCATGTAAACACTACAATGTCACCTATCTACTTACACAATACTTTAGGATGAAAACAGCTGTGTTCACAGTAAAGGAGTACAAGAAATGCAGTTGTACAAACAAATGCAGTAAGAAATGTACAAAGATTATTAACTAACCAAAGATTAAGTGTTTTAAAAATTCATCACAATAAAGACCTTCATTTTCTCTATATAGTAAATAATGCATTTCTACATTAGCCAATATTGGAATTAAGCTGGGAGCGTTTGCAAAAAAATGTTTCCTCTAAATCAGTAGGGAAATGGATGGTGCATTATAACCACCTACATAAAAAAGAAGAGTGTAACCAAACATACCTGTCTTTTTCAGATGTGGAGAACTCTTCCGGAAGTCATATTACACATAGGATGTAATGAAAGCTCAAGTTTTGTTACATGCTCTAATATGCTGGGCAAGTAGAAGAAATATACTAGTGTCACTTGGTAATGACACCCAAATGAATAAGATACAAGTTACAAATACTAAGTATGTGCTTAAAAGTGGAAATCTATCAATAAAACTAAAAAAAACTATCAAAAATACTAACATTAGGATGCTCTGGACTTATAGAGGTACTGCTGAAAGGATCTCCTTCATCTCCAGTTCCAGTTGCAGTGCCATTTGTAACTCCAGCTCCTGTTTCTGTTCCTGATTCAAAAGGATCTTGCCTGATCTGGGCATTGGTAGAGCAGCTAAATGGGTCCTGAGGTGCACTGCCAGTGGCTAGAGCACCAAAGAGGTCCGCATCGGCTGTTTTGCCAGATGCCATGCTAAATGGGTCTGCTGTACTGCCAAAAAGGTCATCAGTAGGTTGCTGGAAGAAGGAGTCTGAAGCGAATGGATCTGTGCCCTTGAATGGATCTCCACCAAAAGGATCTTTGAAAAGAACAAAAAGGTTCCTCAATTCCATTACAGTTCTACAACCTCTTTTACCACACTTTCCAAACCCAAGTAGAACAACACTCCTAAGGCTCAGTCCAACTACAAGATGGTTCCATTCACATTACTTAACATGTCAATCAGCATGCTACAAGAAAAAGATAAACACAAATAAAACTAAAGTTACCGGAGTCTTCTGGCTTTCCAAATGGATCATCTTTGAAGGGATCGCCTGAAAGAAAAAAAAATAAAATGAACACCTTCATAAATAAAACACCCTGCCTAAAAGAGTATCAAAAATTACAGTAGACTGCAACCATCAAGCTCACAGCCAGAACCCTGTAGCAGTTCACTCACTGTCAATGAAGGGGTCCGTACGGAAGAAGTCCAGGTTACCATCTTCAGGTGGGTTTATTTGAGGTATCTGTACTTCTTGATCCTCTGGCACTATAGTTTCCTCCTTTGGGGAAAAAGGGAAAGACTAGTCATGTCAGTTTCCTATCTGACAGGTCCACCTATGTTTTTGTTTAAATTAAGGGTCAGAAGGAAAATTAAACCTCTACATCTCCCAGCAGCCTCACAGTGGCATTCACATTAATGAACTGAGTTACTGAAGCGCAATGAAATTTTGTCCAAGGTGCCTTCACTTATTAGAAACACAGAAAAGGCACCTGCTGCTGAAAAAGGTAAAGTTCCTTGATTGGGAATAAAGGGACGACAGGACTTGACCAAAACTGACAATTGTGACCAATAGAATTGCCATTAATTCATAAAGGGGGCTGCCCAAAATAAAAACAGCAAACATGTTTAATTGGTTTAAAAAATGTAAAAAAAATATAAAAAAAGTGTTCTACTTCAAAAGACACCGCTGCCAGCCCAGCACTTCAGCAATCATTGTATTTTATTGTACACAAACACACACACTCACCTTAGCTTGAAAACTGACTTCTAATCACCACATTACAAATCTGATAGGTGAATAAATCATTCAAAATGAGTTTGTGTGTGCCTTTATTCCAAACAAGGAAAATGGCAGGAAAAAAAAAAACCAAAAAAAAAAAAAAAAACCACATACTCTTGACTGCAAGTCTTTGCCAGCAATATCTTCAGTACTGCTACAGGGCGAGTGCTCAGCAGATGCCTGCTTGTTACTCGTCTCCTACAAGATTAGAAATAACACGAAAAACAGTTAGTCAGTTTATTAATTTCCCTAACTCCTGTTAAATATAAAAACATTACAACATCATCATGCACAGCAACTGCAACTTGTATCTGCTGCTCCTTCAAATACATGCTGTACTCAATGTTAGCCTTTCTAACAGTAAATCTTGGTCACATCACAGACAGGACTGACTACCCACCCATATTCATCCATCCATCCATTATCCAACCCGCTGAATCTGAACACAGGGTCACGGGGGTCTGCTGGAGCCAATCCCAGTCAACACAGGGCACAAGGCAGGAACTAATCCCGGGTAGGGTGCCAACCCACCGCAGCCCACCCATATTAACAATTCAAATTTCCTTCCTTCCATGAAACAAATTTCCGGTCTTCCCTCACTCCACTTTGTCAAGAAAGTAATTATGTGCACTTTTTTGAGAAGTCACTGGCAGTTGGTCAAGTGGAATTGTCCTGCTGTGGTTGTCATTTAAAATTACAATAGCTGAACAGGGCTGACAGGGCACAGAACAGTTTTTCTGCTTGATTTCACTCAATTGGCGTTGTTGCAGCTGGCCCAACAGTGCAGATAGCAGGCACTCTGTATGTGCTTTGCTTGCACAATTAGTTGGGTTGCACATGAGCTGAATTCAATGGTATGGTAAAAACATGTAGTTGAATGGATATACAAGTGTCTGGTAACTTGTCTCCATATATCTCTTAGCTTCGACAAATCAAAGCTGTCAATGTACTGACATAAATTCAAGTGACTTCTTTAAGGAATCTCTGCACAAAGCACCTAGGGAGGCATACCTTCAGTAAGAACAGGTTTCCTATAAGGATTTAATAGCTTGTGCCATCACTGTGACTGAACAGAACTACTAATTGTGCAGCAGCCTCTACCTGGGCTTCAACAAGTGCTTCCAAAGGGGTCTCTGTAGTCGAATGCAGCTCTGTAGCCTCTGTTCCTTGATCTTCCTGATCCACTGAAAAGTGCTCTTCCCCTGTGCCATTAACTAGCTTGAGATGACTGCGCCAAGACAGCTGTTTGGTCACATCACGGTGAGATTCCTGTAGTTCAAACAACTTGCCCTGTACCTGTAAATAACCACAATTACAATAGGGTTACTATCTTCCACATG
Source organism: Polypterus bichir lapradei (assembly GCA_026402145.1). Lineage (NCBI taxonomy): Eukaryota > Metazoa > Chordata > Cladistia > Polypteriformes > Polypteridae > Polypterus > Polypterus bichir. Next base: position 2,321,890 of record JANRMT010062855.1, read on the forward strand.
TATATATAACCACATCTGTGCAGTGGTGGCACTTAGGAGAGTCAGCCCTTTCAAGAGCAGACATCTTAGAAGTCCAATCAAATCACTAGCAGTGTTGCATGACCAGATGTGAATGACTATTCACTGGGTGTCGAAGTGCCACAAGGAGTGAGCTGAAAGCTAGCTAGTAAACTGTGTTTGAGGGTTACTGTTAAGAAAAAGAAAGCATAAAACAATTTGCACTTCAAAAAGACAATTTCATCATTAGAAGCTTCATTATGTAATTGATTATGGGAGCAGAAAACATTAGAGCTAGAGCAGCTGCAGCTTTTTACACCTCATTAAAATAAACACGGATAACAGGGTGAAGAGATACATTTTACGGGCTGATCTTAATAGACATAAATAAGTAGCAAAAAGAGGTATGGTAAATGGGTATCTCATTTAAAAATCACTTTCTGAATTGCTAATCAATATGATCAATAGCTTAACCTCTATGAAGCCAGAGAGTGACTATGACGTGTGTGTATGTGCGAGTGAGGTGTGAGCAGGAGGAAAATAATGTGTCAAGCATACATGTAAATATGAACACTAAAAGGGTTTTCAACAAGCGAAAAAGTCCAAAAATGTCTGGTCAGAAGTGAAAAGGATGTGTATGCAAGTGGCTGAGAAAAATAAGGATACTGGAAAGATCTTGGGGCACATATCTGGGTAAAAGAGAAAAAGGGAATCCTTTAGATAAAGTTCAATCATATTTGAAGGATGGTGCAAAACAGTAATAAAAAGCAGCTTAGGCAGATTCACCAAGACCTTTTTCAATCAAGAAAACTAGGACTTAAGGAGAAAGTAAAATGACAGCCTTCATTCAAGACCATCACCTTTAAATCTTCAATATAAACTTCAATGCAGTGCGATCTAATGATGAGTCTTCATGTGGAAGCAAATAACCAGTGAAACTTTAGTTTAAATCACACCATTGTATACTGAACAATATCTCCGTTAGAACCCACTTAACAAGAGTTTGAGAAAGCCCAATTTCAAATGTGTTACAGATGTCACAGAACAAAGACTCACTTCTGTAATCTCTAAATGAGAATCACGTAGAGACATCTGTAGTGGCTCCAACTGCTTCTTGCTCTCCTCAAGCTTTTCTTGCATTTGTACGGTCTCAACTTGCAGCTTTTTCAGATCTTCACGGGCCTGAAGCAGCTCTTCTTCATACTGTGAGATCTTCTGCTCCTGGCTTGACACCTGAGTTTGTAGGTATGATATCTGCCAGGCAAGAAACAAAGAAGGAAAGTTAAAATCTGAATGCAAACCTTCCAGTTTCTTCTGTAGTGTTATGATGAGCATGGGGGGTAAATCATTTTCCATGAAAAAACTAAGAAAAACTGTTTAAACTATGTAATACAGGTAAACAAAACTTAGTATTTATTTATATATTATTTATTCATATATTATATGAATATATTTAGTACAATCATTTGCTCTTCCGAAGCAATAACTTCAGAAATTCTCTAATGACATCTGCTATCAATGGCAAGGAACTTAAAAGTGTGATACAAAGATTCTCAAGCAGAACCTAGAGATTTTTTTAGTTGTAACCTGCTCACATTTGTTATCTTTCAGCTTTGCAATTTGCCCTAAATTACCAATTGTATATAATTGTTTATTACATGCAAAGTCAATATAGTAAGGTCTATTGACCATTTCCACACTAATAAACAAATCCTGGCATGGCTGATTACTTTTAGGCAGAACTAAACAGTAATGCAATGTACAGACAAATAGATAGATGTAAGTTCTATCAAGAAGCATTTTCTGATCACTGCATTTGCTTGCAACAAATTGTAAACATCCATTGATTAGCTGGAGGCTATCAAACAGGGACTTCTGACAATCTTTAGGACCCATCACCAGGTTTTAAGAATGAAATGATGACTGGGGCTTACAAAGGACAGTAAGATTGTTAACTTACAACTTCTGGGACTGCGAACATCTGGTAAAGACTTAAGGTTGGTCTTTAGTGCACCTTTGGGATTATTTCCACCAGTAAAGAAAACCTTATGCTCAATACAAGTAACATCTTAACACTTTTTACCAATAATGCTGGGTAGACATCATCCTGGTCCAAGTGACCTTACTAAGTTTTACCATCATGACAAAGTAAATACAAAAGCTATATTGCTTTTGACCCCCAGTACTAGTTGAGAAGAGACATGAATAACTTTTGACAGAAATCAGCTGGATTTCAAATGCTAATCATGAGATCTTCACAGCCTAAGAAAAAGAATTGGCAAATTACGACTTTAGAAAAGACAGCACAGTGGTAGCGCTGCTGCCTCGCAGTAAGGAGACCTGGGTTCATTTCCCGGGTCCTCCCAGCGTAGATTTTGCATGTTCTCCCCATGTCTGCGTGGGTTTCCTCCGGGTGTTCCAGTTTCCTCCCACAGTCCAAAGACATGCAGGTTAGGTGCATTGGCGATCCTAAATTGTCCCTGTTGTGTGCTTGGTGTGTGTATGTTTGTGCCCTGTGGTGGGCTAGTGCCCTGCCCGGGGATTTGTTGCTGTGTGTATCCTCCAGCAGACCATCGTGACCCTGTGTTAGGATATAGTGGGTTGGACAATGACTGACTGACGACTTTAGAAAATAATTATGGCTCTATGATATGCCATTTAGATATAAAGCTACCAAAGATAAAGCATGCTTAGCAAAGACTGCTAAAATCCTGCTGGCCTTACTATTTAGCAAGGAGCTTATGAACCCTACCAACTGGCTCTCCTGGGTACACTGCTGCCGAATTTGACTGAGTTGTTCTTCCAGAATGACCTTCTGTTGGTCCAGCTCATTAAGTGCCTCTTGAATCTCTTGCCGCTGAGTTTGAAGTCTCTGTAGTTCCACGTTTTCCCGATCCACTTCATCCTGAAGATCCTGGCAACAGTAAACAAGTAAAAAAAAATGGGGATTACTAAAAAGATTTATAAAGGAAAACAATTCAAGATCCACCCAAATGAAATGGACCATTGAAGGAATAACGAGACTCCTGCCTCAGACTTTAGTTTTTTTTTTTGTTTTTTTTTTAAATCATTATTTTGCACAGTGTAGTTAGATCACAAACATGCATTTTCATATAAAAAGACACAAAAACATTATTCTTATCGGGGAAAAATCCAAAACAGCAGAGTTAATTATGAAATTGCAGGGATTCAAGCAGCATACATTTTTACTCTTTAGGAAAGGTAAATTAAGCTCCGTTTCAAGTTCTGCAAATCCTGAGCTTCCTTTCAGTGGTGGAAAACAGCATCTGTGAAATGCACTGTCATGTCTGGTAGTGACTAGGCAAAGCTAAACATTTCTTTCTTTAGCTTGTAATGGGAGAAGATCCATAAAGGCTTGTATAAAAAATGGAATATCCAGACTCTTTCAAATAGCTAGCGTTTGCAAATTAAGCTCAGATAAAACTGAAACAGTGCTGGTACACTATAATTTGCTATTGCCGGAGTTTGTAATGATTGGTTCATTCACACAAAGGTCACTGTCTCAAACACAGAAGACAAGAATTTTTACATGGCTTACTCAGCAATTGTCTGACTTTGTTCACATACATGGTAAGCCAAGAACTATACTGGGTCTTAAACTGGGCAACAATTGGGCTGACTTTTATGGAATTTGTCATTTGTTTTGGCCCTCAAATCACTGAATTTACCTGAAATTTCTGCAATAAACCGTATGTGTGGACAGAGTCACTGACTGTGACTCGCAATGAGGAATGAGGAATTACTAGCAAATCTACTTCCAAGTCAGTTGAGAGAGGTTACTGAAAGGTCTGAGAGAAAACCTCACCATTCCAGTTTGCCTTGTTTCTGCAACAATGGTAAGGAGGATTGTTGAAGAAATAATCTCATGAGTGCTGCAATGCAAAACACTGATGCTTCAATTATTTGTGATCGAAGCAAATGGATCAGAACCCATTTGCCACTTGGTTGCTACTTTTCTGCTTTCCAAAAAAAGGTTGGAAAAGATAAAAGATGAAGTAGATGAAAAAAAACTTTTCCCTCATGGAGTATGCAGTTGGGAGATGCTTATTGTGGTTCGCAGCGATAGAAAGGTAATCAAAAATTATCTTTACACTGCATCTGTAAATTAACTAGCTATCAAAAAAGTAATCAGTATTTTCAACAGCATATGATGCAAACATAAATATACAGCTTGCTTACTCTTACTTATCATGTTGACTCCAAGTTGGATTCACTCCAGCTGTGATTCAGTTGATGGGGTTTCAAGGAGTCATTGAGGATATGAAGGCCAGCTTCTTAGCCGCTAGGCTTGAAGTGTGTAAGAACTGTATTTTGAGGTTACAGCACATACGGTTTGTTTCAGACAACTTATTGATTTTTATGCTAAAAAACTAACCAGTTACCAAAGATTCTTGCATTTGAAATTTCACAATTGTTTTAGGAAAGAATACTATGATCTTTAGAATGAGCTAGAATGCTTTTTTCTTGAAAACATCCTACAAAGCATCAAACTTCACACATGTAGACACAGGCATACATGAAATGACATTAATTAATACCCATCATCGACACCCTACTCACTAATGTGACGAAACCTGAGCGTGAATATTCTCCTGGGACTTCAGATGCAACACCTTATGGAACTTGCATTCCAAAGAAGCCAAACCTGTTCTCCATGGCGTGGTCTACCAATGTGCCATCCAGATCAATACACGTCTGAAGACAAACCCAACTTTGAAAGACATTTGCCGCAAGAGCCGTGCTGGCATCAGTACACACACTCCTGGGCCTACCTGCTTCCTTCTCTGACGAAACAGAACCGCTGATGTCAAATTTTGTGTTTATTCTTGAGATGGTTAGCACACTAGGGCCACTGCCACCAAACTCAACTGCCATCCTCCATTTCACCACCTCATAGTTGTTTGTTATGGAGTATAAATGCACACAACGTACACGCTGCTCTAGTGACAATCGATTTGCCACCATTCTGTACTCGAACACAGCAGGGGTTGCCCAGTCCAGCACACCGTTAGTCCCATTCTCAGGCTACACAATGATGCATTTTTCGATTCTTTTCGCGCAGTAGTTTAAATGCTACAGCCTGTGAAATGTCACATACATAAATATGGGCCACCCTGTACATCAACAGGCTGTTACTAGGTGGTCTTATCGCCCTCGCTTATCTTTAAACAGCAACTTGTAACAGTGCTATTGAGCCATTACCACAAAAAGTAAATATTGGTACCAAAAGTCTCCGCTGGGTGACTTCCATGGCTATTGCACTATAGTTGTTTTGTGCATGCCTGTAAAAACTTCACCGTATATTTGAGCCCCCATTCTGTTTGACAATCATAATTGCAAACTAAAAGCCAGATCCACTTCTGAGCCGCTATGATCATGTTAGCTGCTTTCACAAAGACAACTTTTCAGACCGTGGCTTAAAGTGCTGATGGCATTTAGTCTTGCAGATACAGCTAATCTCAGAGAAATGATGCAGTTACTGTCTGCAAAAAGCTAATTCAGTAGACCATAGCACTGATTTGTGAAGCAGTTTTATAAAGGCCAAGATTGAAGTGGAACCCCTTACCCCCCCCCCACCACTCGGTGGGTCAGACACTGGATCATCGTAAGCCCATATCTCCCCCCACCTCCAATACTTTGGCAAGTCACATTAAAAAGCCCTAATTCTGGGAACAAGAGGTCTCTGCTGAAATGACGCTTGGATGCTCAATCACATTTTTAACACTACAGCAACTTTCTCCCCTAACAGACATCATATATAGCATCCAACAGACAGGAGAAATAGGCAGAAGCACCAAACTAAATTCAGTCATGTGCCTGGAGAACGAAATGAAGCAAAAGAGACTAGTGTAGCGTAAAGAAAAAATGCAGTACTTGAAGATCCCCCCCCAGCCCCCCCCCCCCCAAGCCACCACTACCACCTTTCATTATCCAAACCGTACCTGCACCTCACCAGTCCTCTGCTTGATATTTTCCTCCTTTTCCTTGATGTCCTGCTCCACAGATGTCTTCTCCCTGGAGGACCAGCACAGGAGACACGAATACTTAATTGCTGCTGACACAGAAGCAACAGAGAGCCAGCCCCCTGCTCCTTCAGAGAGCTCATTCTTCACAAGCATGGCCGCCAACTCTGATGATGCCAGCAGCTGACACTGGTCTACAGGAGTGAAAGGGATGAGGTGAATGAGAGAAAGTCGGGGAGGGGGGGGGGGGGGGCGCCGCCGGGGCGGCATCTAGATAAAGAGGAGAGGGAAGGAGGGAGGATGAGAGGAGAGGAGAGAGATGGAGGGCTAGCCTGCAAAATGTTGGGCTGATATGGGTGGGTTATACAACACCTTGCACCACAGTTAGCCAAATCCACCTGCTCCCTCTTCTACTCACAATGAAAAGAGTCCAAAGAAAAGAAAAGGAAAAAAAAAAAAGGGGAAAAAAAAAAAAAAAAACGCCAAGGGAAGAAGCCGAGAGCCATCTTCACAAATCAATGCAAGCAATTACCATGGCAACAGTGAACTGTCAGCAGCAGGAGACATTCTTTCCCCTTAGCTATAAACACTTTAGGTACAGTTGCTAAATTTAACATACAGTACCTGCACCTGCAGTGTAAAAATGGAAAATAACTCCACTGGCTAAAGATGGATGTGTTTTTTAAAGCTAGTTAAACCCTTCATCTGCCTCTAGGTGTATTTTTTGTTTTTTAACATGATTCATTCTAATTTTACTAGGGATTACATACAAGAAGAAAGCAATAAAAATCCTGTATATTATTATTAAAACACACCACTCCTCAATTTAAAAAAACAGACTTGTTTCATATTGCAGAGATGAGCACAACCAGTGCTTATTAATATGCCCACCTTAAGGTTGTCACAGTAGGTTCAAATAAAATTAGCATGTTGTTAAATCCTTTAAATAGCTTGGCTAAATATTTAAATTAGTGACACTTAGAAACAAAACACAAAACATAAAACATAAAATGAAAGAAAAAAAAAAGTAAAGCATGGCAAGAGTGGCCACATTTAAGAATATAAGAATATGCATCACATAATATGCTCTATGCAACAAATTTGGTCAATAATTTTAAACTGAATGCAAATGTTTTTGTCTCATTCCATACACTTTGTCATAGACAACAAGCATGGGCTGGCATCCTGGCCGAGATGGCTCAAGGTTTCTTTCTGGTCAGGAGGCCAGTATAATGGAGGGACACAGGGAGACAACCTGTATAGAGAAAATAGGTGGCACCCTCTTTGCATGGATACCCACAGGGCAGGCTGAGAATTGGAGTCCTGTGGGATAGCCTTGGGTGACGTCAGGGGAACTTGCAGGGGAATGCCACCCCTTCTGAATTTCCATAAAGGATATTAATTCATTGGTGAAATTAGGCAACTAATTGTCTTACTAAGTGTTAGTATTTGCATTATCACTTATCACATATGATTGGCTACAAATGAACACTAAGAGTTGGTAAGTTTGTTTTTCATTGTTACATGTTATTTTGTCAACAAAAGAAATTTGTGTTATAGGTAATTACAGTAGTAGTTTGAACTAATTTCATAAATTAAATTACGATCAATGAAATCATTGTTTTATAATTTTCCGGTAAGAGATAATTTTTAATTGAAGTATAGATATTCTTTAAAATTTTGAAATTTACATACCGTACCTTTGATTTGCGCTATGCATTTACTTCTTTGTCCTTATGTCTAATTTCACAAATTGTATTTCATATATGTTTTGATCTTTAATTCATTTTGTACTGTTTATGAATCAATTCACATTTCTTCTCACTTTCTGAATTTTTTGGATTGCTTTTACCTACATTTAATTTTTTATTTGAAAATGAGAGTTAAAAAGCACACAGCATCACAAAGGCAGAGGGAAATTAATCAGTAGCATACACATTCACGCTTTGATTTTTCATTTAAACAGAATGAAAGAGTTAAAGACAGGGCTAGAATAATATCTCATTTTGGGAAAATCTAATTATTCATCTTATTTAGTAACAGTTTATTAACTATGTTGCATGTATTATTATTTTTAAGTGTTATTTAATTTATCAACAATACAAAGAAATTCCATGGTACAAACACAGAACAACACCATAATTGGAAATTTATTTAATCAGGTAAAAGATCTATCAAATAAACTTGAAATTTGAATAGGTGCATGTTTTGTTTCACAAGTTGACATTTTCATACAATTATTATATAATCTCTACGTATTGGAGAAAGTAGAGTGGAGAACACTCCAGGATTTGTATTTTTTTATTTAAAGTTGCTGCCTCATGGATCCAGTATCCAGGGGTTTAAACCTGCGGCTGGCTGCTGCCCATATGGAGTTTGCCACAACACTCTGGGATCCCTTTCAAATCCCCAGATATGTGCAGTTTAAGAAAGCTAATTATTCTAAAAAGGCCCTGTATTTGTATGTAAATGGCCCCGAGACAGACTGGTGCTCCATCCAGGGTATATGTCATACCTTATGTTCAATACTGCTGGGCTAGCCCCTGAACTCCCAATCAAATTTAATGGTTTTGAAATGGAATATTAATGGTGCAGTAAATTGTGCTCTGGAAATGAACATTCTAGATGAAAAATACAAGCCAAGACCTATGCAACAAAATGGTTTGGTGCCAAAACACATCCTGGCAATTGTAACACTGAGTTCATACATCAAAAATTATATGAAACAGTAGAAAAATCTCTTATGGCATTTCTGCTTGTTCAGAAAGACTACTGGCCTGTGTTTAAACCTTCTCCAGAAGCATCAGGAGAACTAAATGCACAAGAGAGTGAGAACATGATTTGTTCTTAAAGAGGACAAGGGTGTTTTAAACCCTATAATTGCATGCATGTTTTCAAAGGTTTGGGAAAAGGGTAATGAGAAGTGCATTTTGGAAAGAAGCCAGGAAGCACTTCTTTGCTCCAAGAATTGTGGGACTCTGGAACAAACTGTCGAGACATGCAGTTGAACGAAAAATCTTAACAACGTTTAAGAAGTATCTGGATGAGATACTAGAACAACGAATGGTCTCCTCGTCTCTCAAATTTAAATTAATAAAAAAAAGAGGGATATGCAAATTATTCACAAGAGTTCAAAGAACCTTCTCTAACTCATTCAATGGTTGGGTAACATAACAAAACATAAAAATGACTTTCACACTGTAAAACCAGCATTAGCATTACACATGGCAAGGGTCTTTGAATCATCGACTGTCTATTGTTATTTACAGCAAGGGAAAATGGCTTTAATGAGGGTCCTTTCTGCAGATGGTGTACATCTAAAGGCAGGAGTGTAGTACTCCCCTAGGTCTTCTTTTTAAAGTGAACATTAACAAATGGTAAAGATTAAGTGAGGTGCACATGTTTGATACATCTCTGTAGAGAAAACTTTATTTGTCCCAAAGGAAGAAATTTAGCACACATCAACACAAATTGAAAGTACTATGAATCAGTATAAAGCAAACACTCAAAAATATCATCACGCAGGACGAACTGGCAGCTGCACTTTATATATTACATCTGTCATATCAGTAACTTAACCAACAAAGGTAACTGCTAAAAACAGCCATCAAACAACATTCAATGTATGAAAATTTTGCCACTTTTTTAATATGTAAAAAATCAGACACCAATCAAAATTCTAGCAATTCACAGCTTAACACTGATAGGTTTAGGCCATTTCTAAATGTACAGGCTATGGGAAATTCATATTTATGAAGTATAAATGAATATTACAATAATTTAATGTCATCCTACTCAAGGCAATAAATTCAATGTACTACAATTAATTCAAAATTCTACAGCAAGAATTATTAAAATATACATAACTACCTAGCAGTGTAAAGTTCATGCATTTCTGCATTGGTATCCACTTAAGTACAGATTTATTTACTAATGTAATAAGCAACAATAGATGTTACAAGCTGTAAATGGGAAATGTGCTAAATAAAAACACAATTTCCCATGTTAGTATTTACAAGGAATTTGTTTGCCAACCTTTACAACTTTTCATTAAAAGTCATAATCCTACAACATAAGCAGAAGAAAATTTACCAGCGATGTCCTTATTACCCTTCCTAAATAGGAGGGACAAGATAGTGAAATGCTCACAACCTTCCTAATCCACAAAAAGAAACAATTAAATCCATAATCGGTCTACAGAATGATATAATTTAAAAGTTCAGGTGAACATAGCTGAAAAGCAACAGTGAAATATTCATCTGACACACTGCAGCTCCTGTATTTCCTTTGAGTTATCCACGTCAAGCCTTCAGAGTTCTAATTATGTTTTACTGATGGTGTACTACAGTTTACTGGATTATAACAAATTGCCTAATGTGCATATCATGATGGCAAAGTCTTTTGGAATACAGCATTGCACTTGACTGAACAGTGAAAGATCATGTCTAGTTTCTGCAGGGCAAATGACTTAATTAGACCATTTTAGTTGAAAGCAACATGGCAAGTTTTACTCCAAGTTGATTCTTCAAGTAACATCTAATGCAATTCACAGCATCTATCAGTGTTTTCAAGACCACAAGTTAAAACAATTAAAATTTAGTGGATATACATCTTTTAAAAGAAAAACATACTGTCATTTGTCAAAAACTTCATATTTCGAGCATGATAACACAATGGTTAGCACAGCTGAGTCAAAGTTCGAGGGTCTTGAGTTCAAGCCCTCACTCTAACATGGTCTGTTTGGAGTTTGCTTATTCTGTACATGTCACCCAGTTTAACTGACCAATCTGAACTGGTCTTATTATCAGAACATGTTCGACTGTTAGTAAACCTGCCTTATGATGTCTGCATGATGTCACATGCAGCGTGGATTCCTAGCTTACACCTAACGCTGATAGACTAGGATATGTCCCCCCTGTGACTTTGAAACGGATTGAATGTTTTGATATTAGGCATATGATGGGCTCAAGTTAATGCTTAGATCTCTGCCTAAAAAAGCTACATTTCAGGTTTTGTTAAATAAATAAATATGGCACTGTGTAACTATTTTACAAATATTTGGTTTCATATTCTTTAAATACAACCTGTAAAATCTAGTTTACTTTTACTGTATGCTGTGTTTAATCACCATATTAGCAGGATAACAGTCTTATGGTACTAGTTTATCATTAAGTAAAAAAAAAAAATACATATTTTAAGGTAATCTACAAGCTTATGTGAAGAATATTTTATTGTGAAAATGCCTTTGAAGGCTAGAATTACGCCACAATAAATAAATAAATAAAACACAAAACATACAATTACTAGGACCGGCAGTGATACATTTATCAATAAATAACACTATCTCTTCCATCTATAAGCAAAATTTGTCAGTGATATTTTAAATGTCACATATTCACCTCCAAATCTGATCCTACTTCCATAAATGATGGACAAGTGCAAGTGTCCGATTCCACATAAAAAACAAAACACTGAAGTGCTGTCTAAAATTCCTACTTCTGTATTGAAAATCCAGAAGACACAAACAAGCAGCATAGCTCAACATTGTGAAACAGATGTTTCTGCATTACAGGTCAAGCTATGAAAAAAATCTGTTGGCACATCCTGTGAAATGAGCAATGATGTGCCCATGTGACCTTGATTCAGTAAAATGAAGGAAAGGAATCGTAACGTCAACTGTAGAACACCCACTATAACAACATTGCAAGGTGGGGGGTTAGGGTACAATTGATTCAGTTTCAGTACTGGGATAGGAGGCACCTCCACATTTGGTGCAAGGGCCGTATGAGTTTCTCCAGTTTCACACAAATAAAAATCCAACCGAGTATTGATTTTCTTGCACTGCTGCAGCTCTTCAGTCTGAATGTACATTCTGCTTTTGACATTAACTCTCCAAGAAAGTATCAATAAAGAAATGCACAGCACAGTGTTCCCTAAATAATCAGCACTTTTATGTTGGTCAAAACTAAACTGCAACTTATTCGGCTAGGCAGCATTACATGCATAAACAGACAAAAGAAATCTCTCTCATATCCCAGCCCAACTACTGTGCATGTGCTGAATGCTAATTAATTATTTAAAATGTTCTTCAGATTTTTCTCTTGCAAATTTAAGGACTGCAGCACTGTAAAGTTTTGAATTTGCATTACTTGATTTAATCCACTGAGGTAGAAAAGACGTTTAGACCTGAGTGAAGTGCTGCACCACTTCTTGTCTCGCTTACCTTTCACTAGAGGCACTGCGTTGCCTGGGCGATTTCAAGCAGTCCCTCACCACACGCATCATCATTGCGGCATGCTGTCCCCAATCCTAACACCGCATAGCCCCAGAGCTGCCCTTGATCTCCATATGGACATGAGCCATCAGCCCCCTCCTCCTTCCCTATCAAAACACACACAGAAATACACACACACACACACAACACATAAACACACGTTTACAAGCAGAGAAGGAGTCAAATGTACTCCTTCACCTATTCCTCCCCTGAAGAATTTATTTCAGCTGCTCGGTCTCACATGAACACAATGGCAGGGGCAGCACAAATATTCAAATCAAGCAAATACGACTTGCCGTTGACTGATTGCCCTCCCTCTCCTCTATTTAAGCCTTGAGGCAGCTTGTTACACAGGAGGGCCAGCCTCTTAAAGGTGCTGCTGCTCCTGCTTATAAGATTGGACTGCTCCTGTAAGGACGCCAACCTCCCTTTGTCACTTGTGCTGTGCTTGGTGTCTTTCCTGGCCAGAGGTCAGGTCGCCTGTTAACTTAATTGTGTGTGTGTGTGTGTGTGTGTGTGTGTGTAGGGGGGAGGTGTCACCACTTCTGACTTTACTTAATGGAGAATTCTTTTGTAAAGTGTAATGCTTATGATTTTACTTGCTTGACATTAGCTGCAGTCAACATTTTTCTGATGCTTAAACAAAAAAATTTGTTGCACCTTGACTTTGTGAATATGATCAGTACTAACTTAAACTTCTGACTCGGATACCTGCAGACCTCCTGTCCTGTTACTTCTGAAAGGTGGGGGGGGGGTCCATTAGAATTTGTGTGTTATTTCTAGCTAGCACCCAATTAAGCAGCCCCCCCCCTTAAACTGAAAGGGATTAAGTGGGTATGAGGGTGCTATGTTATGTATCCCTCCTCAAGGCAGGAACAGGATATTAGATTTAGTCTAAGACTTGATTTAAAAAGGGACTGTTTATTTCTAAGAAATCACATTCTGATTTGTCACATTTAACTTGTCTTTTTTAGTATGAAGTTATATTTTTCTTGCAAAAACAGAGTATCTAAGTATTCAAACTTGTATTCCATTTTAAAAATGCTTAATAGAAGACAGTTGCAATATAAGGCAACAGTGCCAGATTTATATTCATTATATACCTGGTAACGTATTATAACCACTGGAGCCGAATGTTAGCCTCAGTCTTTAGTTTCACCCACCTCATTTTATTTTGGTTTCTCAGCACCACCCACAAACAAAGACAACTCAGCCAGCAAAATAATTCTGTGTATGTGGTGAATGCAATGAAGAACAATGCAAGCAAGGCAGATGAGGAAAACACCTGCCAAACTGAAGGACTAGTAAATATATTGTGGTTCTGAGTGGAGACCCTGCAAGAATCAACACATTATATACACTATAGCCCCATAATGTTTTTCTGTCTGTACATACAAGCAAGTAAAATTATGCCCTATGTGAAGGGAGTTTATTAAAGATTATGGAAAATCCAGAGCCTGATTTCACGCTGTACTGTTTTCCCCCAGTACAGCACGGTTTGTTTTGCACCTCTGTAACAAATCTCCAGGGAGACAGAGACTCCTGGTCCTAAGCCACTTTACAGTGTTACTTGGGAACACTCAATACAATATACAACACCTGTGTCTAAAATTTCACTGAACCAAAACAGCTCTCCTGTTTTCACAAATTGCTGTTGAAAATAGAATCAACAGCATAAGTAACTTATTTTAAATATTCTGAACATCACTGCCAGTCATTTCTGACATGCAAGTACAGAGATTAGAGCTGTGCCTCAGGGATAATGGAAACCAAACAGACTGAGATTAATTATGCTTTTCTGGAGTCAAGAAAAGTGAAAAACATACAGACTAATAGAGCTGGCAATGAAGTGTGTCAATGGTTAAGAGATACCTTTCACTTAATAATAGCATACAGCTATTCTGAATTCTCATGACACATTCTAGATCGAGGGTTTAGTTCTGGAGGGCCGCAGTGGTCTCAGAGTTTTGTTCCAGCTCCACTGCTTAATTACAAGCCAATGCTTACTGATTACCACAGCTTATTTAATTTCATGGCTTGTAGTGTTCTTACTATGCCAAATCAAGTCAGGTCATTCTTACATTGTAGGTTTTCCTTTATTAGGATATGAATCAAATAAATCACAGCCCAGGGCCAATTTGTAATTTTGAGTTTACATTTTGTAGTTCCATTTCTTTCTAAATCTTTTATTACAACAAATATATCATGATGAAAACACACTTGTAAAAGAGATAAAGTCTGATGAAGAAGTGCTGGTTTCCTTGTTATGTGTATCTCCTCGTTAACTGCAGACAGTTAAGAAAATAAAAATTTTAAAATTAGGGGGTAAAAAAAAAAAAAAAAAAAAAGTCTTCAGAATCTTAATAAGAGAGTGAACAAAAATGAGCCACAAAATAATTGACTTGAGCACTAAATGCTTCAGTAGCAATTGGCTTCTTGTTTAGACACTAGATTGGAATAAAAACCAGCAGCCAGTGTGCATCTCCAGGACAGAACCTAAGCACTCCTGTTCTGGATGATGAAAGATGCCCCATTTGAAATCACTGCATTTATTCTTAAAGATCTATGAAGGCTAAGACTTCTACAATTCTACTGCACCCTCGTCATCATTTCTCATTTTCAATAGTACACAAAGGCACAGGTATCTACACTCACTAGAGTATATAGTATTATATTATATTATGTATTATATGGCCCATGAAACAGTATTTTGAATTAATCACAGTTCTCTCTGGAAATGATTCACAAATATTTTTCATCCCCTAGAATATACAATATCTCCTATATTAGGCTTGGTAATAACTGCATCTGCTGTACTTTTGGGCCAGGAGTTCAATCACTGGTCTATATTATGTAAGGGGTATAAAGATGGTGCCACACATAATTTGCAAGCACAGGTTTATATGAAAAAAATTCACCCAGATCCATGAAAATATCCCATACACTCACCTCTGCAGCTCCACTATTTCGTTGTTCAGAGAATCCAGTTCTTTGATAGCAGAGAAATCAGCCATTAAATTACCTGGAGAACTGCTCTGCTGAAATTAAAACGAATGGAGAAGAGTCTTAGAAAACCAATGCAAATAATTTAGGTCTAATTTACAAAGAAAGGCCTGTTTTGAGTAAAGTGCCAGATGATTTTAGGTCACAGAAAAAGAGGAAGGTAGAATATACTGTAGCTCGTTCAGTTAAGTATTTTGCTCCTAAATGATTCTATAAGTGTTAATTAAATTAGAATGCACTGCAGAATATCGCTGGAAGGAATGTGTTGCCTTGTCTAGATTAACAGGTAGACAGCAGAACCAAATTCCTCAATGTTGAGTGGCAGTTTTATTAAAATTAAGCATGCTCCCAATAAACTGATCAAAGTGTTAAAAAAAGCATGAAGAAATGATATATATTCCTATGCAATGAACTCAGTTAATAGTAGCACCTAAAAACAGTTTGAGAAATGACACCAGGTAGTCAGTTAGCCTTCCATAAATAGACAAACTTGAAAAACCTTAATTGTGTTTTCAGGATTTTGCCAGATCATGCAGGGGAGGCCAACTCTACTGTAACTCCTGATCTTGCATTGAAAAACAGCAAATTTAAAATAAGTACCTATTAAAACTAAGGTAAACATTGGTGTTTAAGATAGCCCATGCACATGATGTCATCTGCTAAGATAGTATCTTCCAAATGGAGATAACTTTGAAGTGTGGTATTCTCAAGATGAAGAGATCAACTTAAAAACTGAGTTCTTATTTTTTTGATTGACAGCTCATTTGGCTTCCTCCAGGTTCTAACACCTCTTAAACAAACTAGAACCAGCACAAACTACTATCTGTGGTGGGATGCATCCTGGGTATCAAAAGCTCACAGACAAACATTTTAAGTACAAAAGATTCATTTCTGTGGAGTTATAAAATGGGTTTAGGGCATGCACCACACTTTTTTCCAATTTTACTGTTGGTCTTACTTTCAATCAGCATTATTCCTTGGAAAAAGGAGGCTTTGACTACACCACACCATCTTACTTGTAGCATATTGATCTGATATTCCTTCATGACAGCAGTATACCTGTTTATTACTTATTGCCCTTGAATGGCCACTCTTTTCAGGTCATGTTCCTCATCTCAGCTCTTTCCTCATTTTTCTTTTTCCATCAGGCCTGTATGTGCTCTTTAAACCAGTCCAGCTTATCTATGTTCTAAAGCTCTATATGCATCAGTTATTGCCCAAAGTTTTTTTTAGATACAATTCTTTCCTCCATTATAGTCATGGAAGCCTGGTTTCTACAGTTCATTTGTTTTTGCAGGCGGCTTATTCTGTAAACATTTTCTTAAAAACTCAATTTTGTGTAAAGGGCTTTACTGTAATGCTACGGATTTTTAATATTTTAGAAATTTTCCTCTAGCCTGTTGCTGAAAGTTTTTAATAACCTTGTGTTAAATTGTACATTCACATCATGCTATTAGTAGCAGAGCTAACCAATAATACATCTTCCAAGACATATATAAATTTATCTTAAACTTATTTGAAATATCTGGTACTACTTGTATGTAATCTCATTCATGTTATTATAGGACTCAGGAAGAAAACTGTCTGCATTTGAGCCTGCATGGATGAGTTAAAACAAACAGGCTGAATATTATTAAATATGTATTGTTTTTTCAAATGTTTTATTTCCAATATTTATTAATTTTGAGTGATGTGTATAATTGCTCTCACCTTAATGTTTTGCATTTTTTTAAATAAAGGTTAAGTGTTATATCACAGCCCCCTCTAACTGTAAATAGCCAGGCTTAGCAACTAAGTTGACTGAACAGTTAGAGCATTAATCTTGAAAATGAAGTCACTGGTCAGCATTAAACACCATTTAAAAAGACACTAGCAGGGTACAGAACGCACATTTTGTAAGAAAGTGAGGTATTTACGTATATGAAATTTAGTGAAGAGAAGATTATATGCCATACTTTTCATGAATATCTTTGCAGAAATGTTCTAATCACAGTGATGAAAAACATAAATTGTTTGATAGTTTTGTCAAGAACACCAAAGCCACTGGGGACAGAAGGGTGTCAGAAGTCCAAAGACACCATAACAACCTAATACATTTTACAGATTCATTTCATTAAACTTGTCTGGTTAATTAATAGCTAAGATATCCCAAAACCTCAACATTTGTCAGGATCCCAGCCTCAACTACCGAACTTAGTAGTTTGTTCCAGTTTCCCCCAACATTTTGCATTAGAATTGGTTTCCTTTTTGAATGTATTTTCCCTTAACATCTACTAGTGTTCTCCGTTACATGATTCATTAACTAAAGAAAAGTGTCAGATATATGAGAATCTTGTGTTAACACGGCCTCACATTCATTCAAGAGCTTGTTTTGTGTAGGTCCATATTATATTTCCAATTAATATTCCATTCATTAACAAGTAGCACTTTTCATGTGTCTACATTAAATGCATTTCCCAGAGTGGATTTAAAGCTTAGGGTGACTGCTTAATAATTAACAGATTTATGGAATTTGGAATGAAAACTTGGATACTGAGGAAAACATGCAGGCCTTACACAGAAATTGCTGCGACGGAAACTCTGTAGCTGTGAGACAATAGTGCCATCCACTGCACCATTGAACCACACCATTTCAGTTTAACTTAATGCAATATGTTTTTGTAACTTATAAATCCACGATAAATATTAGTTACTTCTTCTACTGAAATGGAAACAAAAAAAAAAAAAAATGCAGTAACATAGTACATTACGAAATGACACAGTGAAGCAGACAGAGATCAGTAAACAAAGCCATAGTAATAAACAATTAAAATAAAAATGAGCAAGTAGGAAACACTAGAAAATGAGAATTCTAAAATATCAGACACGCCAAGTAACACCCAGAATAAAAAAAAAAAAAAAAAATCAGCCAGCTGCAAATTGGTCAATCAATCAATAGTGCAGATGTTTATATAAAATAACAGTCTTGTGATAGGTCAAGCAGAGGAGTTAAAAATGTAATGGTCTGCCGGTACTGATTTATACCAGATAGTAGAAAGCATATACTGTAGTTAATTATTTGAGTGTGTAAAGTTTAACATTGCAGGATACATTTTCTTCTGTCATCCCCACCCCATAAATGTCCTGTATGGATAGGAGTGTGGCTCCAGTGTTCAATAAAGCCATTTAAATAAGCTGGCTTAGGGCCGATTTAGGCTGGAGTTTATACTTCACGCGACGCGATGCATGCTGCAGCGGACGCTCCTGCTACGCAAGCGTTGTAGTGTTCATACTTGCGCGCGTACTTTACATAAATCTGGAGGAATCCACCAGGTGGCAGTGCGAGATATTATCACGGTGAGAACATGTTCGGCTTCTCTGTGTTGTGAATTGCCTAGAAAACCTATTAAATTCTGATGACACCTTACCGCAATATCTCTGAAAAGGATGTTTATTGACTAAATCCATCAATCCAGGGATGTGTCCATTCCAGCAAGCATTGGGCACGAGTGAGAAACAGTCCCTTGACGAGGCCTCAGTAGTAGTCCACTTTAACCTCGTGGTTTACTTTATCATTAAAGCAGACCATCAAACGTCATCCCAGTTTTTAATCGCTACGAGCTTCTTGGACCTGACAGCAGCAGAAAGCAGCAATAGATCGCCACGCAGAACAAATTAAATGTCTGATATTCCAACTCTCTGCACATTTAGAATCTTTAGATTTATACTTGATATCACTTTCATGATGAAATGCATTAAAGTGTGTATGTTACATTTTACATATAATTTCGTTTAAATAATGAATACTGTTAATTACACACATGGGGGAATAATTACACACATGGGGGTGTCATGGTGGCGGAGCGATAGCACTGCTGTCTCGCAGGGAGTTATGTTGCTGGTATTTCCTGCTTGTATTCCACACTGTGCTCCGGTTTCCTTCTAAAGATATTCAGATTTGGGGATTTGGTGCCGTTAAAATGACGCTAGTGTATGTGTGTGCTTATATTCACTTTGCGATGAGCTGAGGCCTCGTCAAGGGATTGTTTCTCAGTCGTGCCGAATGCTTGCTGGAATGGACACATCCCTGGATTGATGGATTTAATCAATAAACATCCTTTTCAGAGATATTGCGGTAAGGTGTCATCAGAATTTAATAGGTTTTCTAGGCAATTCACAACACAGAGAAGCCGAACATGTTCTCACCGTGATAATATCTCGCACTGCCACCTGGTGGATTCCTCCAGATTTACGTAAAGTACGCGCGCAAGTATGAACACTACAACGCTTGCATAACAGGAGCGTCCGCTGCAGCATGCGTCGCGTGAAGTATAACTCCGGCCAAAGGGTGACACAGTGCAGTTGCCATACTAGGCTGTGATGTAGCTAGCAGACTCTCTACTGTCTATCTGTAGAAATCATTGAGGATTTAGGAGATCAGATTAGCTTTCTTCTGCATGACTTCTGCATCCTCAAAAAATTAATGTGCAGTCAAACCTTCTTAATAAGACATGGTGTTAAGGGACCATAAAAAACCCCAAGTGATGCCAATCACTAAAAGATTAAAAGGTACCCGCAACTCCATCTACAGAATCTCCAATTTTCCTGAAAACCGTAACCTTTTCCCTTGTCCTGTGGATGGTGAAGGGCAAATTGTAATTGAACCATTCAATAAGTATTTTACCATGCTCCTAGAAGGCACTCTCACCATTGCTGGTTAAAACCATTACAAGTACTATATAATCAGTAAAAGTCATGACAGAATTGTGTTGTACTTGGAAATACAACTGCATTTTAATAAATTTTAAAAAAGTGCAATGGACTGTGAACAGACTCCTGGAATGCTCTGGGGTTCAGAATAAGCATTCCCACAAGCTTGACAGTCTGAGGTCAGGGGAATAAAAGAGTTGAATGCTGAGATAAAGTCAATAAAAACTCATAATTGCTCCTTTTATTAAGATGGTTTAGTGTTTTGTGGATGGCTGTGAAAAATCTACCATTACTATTCTTGATATCTGTCATGGCCAACTGCTCAAAGCACTTCATGTTGTATAAAATAACAAAGGCTAACCTTGAATAAGAGATGCTTTAGCTATTGCAGCATGTACAGCAAGATAGTGTAGGTACAGCAAGAGAAAGCAGCCAGCTGAGAGCATGAAAAAGAGAATGTAAAAAAGACAGAAAGTTATGCAACACTGCACTGATCAAATAGCAAAACTCTAGGAAACACCACAGAGAAGGCTTCAAACACACAGTTAAATCTGGTCACAACTGACTGAAAGGACTCATTGGGAAATAATGTGGACATATTTCCAGTTCAGTCATAAGAAGCCTAAAAGGCACCATCAGGCATAAGCAGGTTTACATGAACCCAGTGCCGAATGCAGTGCTGCTAAAAGTTTCTCAATCTGCCGTTCTCTCACCCCACCCATCCCCATACCTTATGTATGACACCTCGGTCAGAAGGAGGTATCATGTCTGCGGTTAGCACATGTGGAGGGTCAGTTCCTTTTACCAACTTCTGGTTGATGAGATGTAATGCTAAGGCAAACTGCTCCTTGGAAAGTTTCCCACAGTCAGCTGTGTCACAGAGCTCCCTGTATGACCAAGTCAGATATATTAGATGAAGAGCTACCACATCTTTACCCAAACAAATCAGTTCAGTTGTTACTTTCAAATCTGGCACTATTCAGCGGTTTCAATTACAGTTATAAATGTACAAAGATCCAATCAAAACCAGACAACAAAATTACTTAAAAGAGACATAAAATACTTAAAAATAGAGGGTTGACATACCCTGAATTGTCATTCATCTCACTATATACGAGTATAGTGCACATAAATTCTGCTTAATTACATAAGAGGATTTGAGCAAACAAAAGAATTAGGAAAAAAAGCAACCTCTGTGTACATTGAAGAGATAAGTATTTATAGAAAGAACCAATTAACCAGAAACTGTGCTAAGAACCATAAAAAGCAAAGAACAAAGCTTTTTGATACTCTGTAGCTGAAAGACCAGAAAATGAAACTCCCAGATACAAAATCATGGGTGAAAGAAATACCGTCTCAAAAAAAGAAACACTTTTCTATACATATTTCCAAAGATAGCATAAATATGAAATACAGTCATGCGTCAATTTATGGTCGACACAGCTTAGACAATTTGTACATATGGTAGAGTGCCATAGGAAAACAACAAGGTAACAATGTTCTAGAAATGGCCAAAACCAGCCAGTATTATTTAACAGGGTCTCATGTTTTCCGACTCTTGGAGGACCTTTTAAGGTTTGTTTTCATTGGCACTGCTCAAAATGGCTAATTCTTATGCAGTCTGCCTGCACCGCCTTCCTTCCACCAGTGTCTCTCCAACTTAAGGTCCGGCAACTCAGTTTTCCCTTACTAGCAGTTACTGTGAACTGCCCCCTTGGTGGCATGCACATGATTGGGGCACATGATTGGGGCACATGATTGGGGCCCCCCCCCCCCTTGGTGATAGGAGCTCACATTGAAATAGGGAAACATACTGTATCATGCAGTGCTGCTGCTCACTGAGGCGACCCACTCGTGAACCAATGACAGCAATCTGCTACCCGCCCCCATTGACTCGAGTCATGACTTAGTGGTTGAGAAACACTGGCTTAGTTAACCCATTCAAAATCCAATGATCCAATGATGGTTGGAAAACACTGCCTTCCGTGGACTGACTTGAAGATCGGTTTGTGCTACTCGTTACCAGCAATTAAAGTATGCCTATCGGTGTCCCACACCAGACCCTTAGAGCATCAGTTGCAATGACCTGTACACTTTGTAATCGCCATATGGCGGACAAGTAAGTTGGCGCATGACTGTATTGGATAACTGTATAAAGTTAATCATTACTGCAATTAAAACAATGTACTGTATTTCTGACAATATATAAAAAAACAAATAAATAGATAATTGGCTCCTGCACCTTACCATATGTGAGCCAGCATGGTGGAGGGAAGGCCTGTTTTTAAAAAAATGTCCCTGACCTCTGGTCCAGACACCAACCCATCTTTATCTTTATCTGTCTTCAAAAAGATTTCGTCATACTTGGCTTTGTCAGCAGCACTTACTACCCACTGTTGAAATAGAAGAGGAAAAGTGAGAAGCCACAGGGGCAGAGAGGTGGAAAAAAATACCTGTAAGCATGCAGATGATAGGCAAGTAACTGCTCAGGAAGATACATCAATGGAAAGGTGTGTCATAAAAATGTAATAGTTCTATTTGAGCATGGCATTCTGGGACTGCTTCATGTCGCTAGGAAAGTATTGAATAAAATTACAATCGAGAAGCAGGTTGTACCCATACCGGCAAAGTTTTAGAAGCCACCACATTGCTGGCAGGAAGAGATTGTCGGGTCTCCTTGGAAGAGGGAGGAGAAGGCAGAAGAGGCACTATGCTGGGAAGAGTGGCTTTCTTCCTTTTAGATGGTGGTACTAGAGCAGCAGGCAAAGACATTGGCACAGGCTCCTTTTCTAGGGCACGGTATACAAGGTACATTGCCTGCAATACACAGATGGAGAGAGACAAAGGATGAACAAGTTCTTCTGCACAAAGGAAAAAGGCAGCATGAAACTTTTAAATGCAGTAAACAAGCCCCTCCCACTTTTAAGTGTGAAAGAAAGTTCAAACTAAAATTATTACCAGAGGAGGACACAAGATAGTAAAACAATTAAAAATGCTTGGAATTTTTTTTTTTTTTTGTATAGTGCAGAGGTCCTGAAAGACTACATCCCAGCAAAAATGGAACATTTTAGAACTAGTGCTTTCCAAGGTAACGATACTTAATCTTGAGACCTATGTACAACAATAACAAAAAAAGACCCATCTTCTTCAAACAAGCTGCATCATGCATGCCTTGTTAGAGGCTCCAGGCCAATTGTTTTTGGTTCAGTTTGGTCCAGCACATACCCCCATATCCTTCAAATACAGTCTGAACTATGTCCAACAAAGACTGCCACAGTAATTGTTTAATTTAACCCGGATTTTTGCAGTTTGTTCCATGGGACTAGGCATATTGATTTGCTAAATTTTTGCATGAGTAGCTTGCGATACATCATTTTTAAATGTACATGTACACACAGTCAAGCGTGCGCACAGACAGAAAGAAAGAAAGAAAGAAAGAAAGAAAGAAAGAAAGAAAGAAAGAAAGAAAGAAAGAAAGAAAGAAAGAAAGAAAGAAAGAAAAGAACATAACTGACAGCTTGTTTGCCCTACTAGATCATATGCTTGATGATGAACAGAAAGAAATGAATGAATGAACACACACACAACTAGATCTGTAAAGTTCAAGATGGACAATGATATTAAGTCACCCTGCACCAGCCTATCTATGCAGATTTTTTACTTAACTTGACCAAACTGTGTTTAGTTTCAAATGAAATATTATTGAAGTTGCTCATTACATCAATTTCCTGCTCATTTTACTCTAGATCACATTTTATTTGTGTACATAATACATTTTACACAAGTTAATGTACTTCAATATATTTTGTATTTTCCATTGAGTGACTTCCTGCAGTATAAAGTGAAATTTGCTTGGAAGTACTGAACAGGCCATTCCATACCGATTTTTTGAATTAGGTGTCAATATAAAT
The DNA here is from genome assembly GCA_026402145.1 of Polypterus bichir lapradei. NCBI lineage: Eukaryota > Metazoa > Chordata > Cladistia > Polypteriformes > Polypteridae > Polypterus > Polypterus bichir. The sequence continues at coordinate 2,345,748 of JANRMT010062855.1, forward strand.
GGTAGCACTCAAGAATTATGCAAAACTTGTTTTACACATTTATTTACAGTACTGTTGTATGGAGCTGACTTTATAATGATCTAATTGTCAAGTATTTCATGTCCAGCATAAGCATTTCTAATTGCTCTACTGCCATCTACTGATTGCATCTATAGATGCAGACACTACTATTCAAATGTCAATAACCGTCAACAACAACTCCTCAACAGAATTAAAAATTGCACATTTGACTGGCTACCTAGAAAAATAAAAATGTCTGGAAAAAGAAGTGTATACAGTGTATGATATCTTATTAACTTATTTTCTTCTCTACAGGGTCATACAGACATGCCTAGCAGCACTGGGCATAAGGTTGTAACTGAAACTAATCCTGGAGAGATTTCCAGTCCATAGCAGACTTGTACTGATTCAAAAATAGAAACTCTTCTTGCAATTGAAGTAAAACACATGACAAGCGCTAAAATGCTACATTTCACATAAAACAAATTAAGATTCTTTACCACAGCAAATTCATCCCGATCAAGCATTCCATCTCGGTCAATGTCACTCAGCTCCCAAACCTACGAGGGGAGAGAGACAGAGAGAAAGTATCTTTTCAGCAGACATTTACATAATATTTTTAAACATATCCTTTCAGATATTCACTTTGTTTAGGAACATCAAACATTTTACAAGAAGAAGAGATGATTGATTCTATTAACTTTGTATTTTTCTTTCTAAAGATGCTCTATCCGGTCTAATTTCTAAATACAGTAGTGTCTAAAACTACATTTTCAAAAAATGAAGTTACAAGCAACCCTTTGGCTTTCAATTGTGCAATCATTTCTTATGTCAAACAATGCAACACCACATTGTTTAGTATTTAACAAAATAAAAACCTGCAGCGCATTAATTTAATGAAAGAAATTAACAACCCACACCTACCTCTAAGATGAAAATAAGTATTTAATGTGCAAGCAGTTGATTGTATCAAATTGATGACCACACTTACAACATTATTGCCCAGGAAAATAAAATACGAAATTACTTTACTTCAAATACGAAATTACTTCATTTCATATTTCACCCACTTGCTCTGGTAAGGGTCACACTGACAAAGCACTGAGCTGAACCAGATGGGATATTTAATCCCCAGGATATTCCTGGGAAACTCCAAGGGATCCCATGCTAGAATGAATGAGACAGTATAACCCTATACTGTAGGTTATAGGACTCTGCCAAGTGTGTGACCTTGTTTGCTAAATTCATGGAAAGTATAAATACAGCTAAGAGTGGAACAGCTTTTCAGGCCATGAGCCCAACTATTTTTGTATCTTGATTTCATGGTTAGTTCTCAGGGCCTTTTTACAGAATCTAATGGAGTGTGTGTTCTACTTGCCTCAGAGGTATCTAAAAGTTGTCATGAATGTTTCCATTAGGACTATCATGTTTCCTTGCAGAAGACACACTAACGCAGTTGTAGTGCTGCTGCATCACAACAAGGAGACCAGGGTTCATACCCTGTGTGCTCCCTGCATTGAGTTTGTATGTTCACATGGGTCTCCTCTGGGTTTTCTGGTTTCCTCCCACAGTCTTTGAACTTGCAGGTTTGGTGAACAGGTGTTGCTAAATTTGCCCAAGCGAGTGTGCACACGCACCAAAGTGTTGTTAATGCCTTGCGCCTGCAGACTGCTGATGACAGCTGCCCTGGGACCCTGGCCTAGATAAGCAGGTTAGGAAAATGGAGGGATGTTTCCTTTTTATAAGACACACATAGCTGACCACACCAGGCAGATGAAGCTGCTTCTTGTATATTTGTAAATATCTGAGCCACAGGGAGGAGCTGCCTGCACTGTATTTGTAGGCATCGTTGACAAGCAATATGAGTGTAATGGAACCAATATAAACTGGCAATGACTAAACGATATTTGCCTGTAACAGGGCATTATTTTAAAACTGACTTAAGTGTTGATTTTGCCAGAAATCTTTAATTTTTTAGGTGATACACTGGAGGATAACAGAGTATTTCCTTAAAATGCAAATCAGTTTCAATGATTGGAGTGTTTTGTTTGAGTCAGTCTTCTATATATGGGTATGTATTAAGTCTGGACACATAGAGGAGTTTAGAAGCAGCAAATATTTTCATGTAGATATAATGGAGTCCTAACAGAACAATTGTGAATTGGTTGAATTGGTTTTACGTTGGCTTATGAACCTGAGCAGACATTGGGAACAATTTGTATTAGGTCCGGAGAAAGAGTAGAACTGGAAGGATTTAAATTACTAGAAGCATTTTTTCCCAGTGCATGAAAGGTTCCGTTTACGATAGAAATATAAAAAGGGATGTAATGGTGCACAAAGTTAAAATGTGTATACTGTTAACTGTGGTATAAAAGGTCTGCAGTCTAATCTGTGTGTAAATGTACATAATACTTCAGCACCAAAGACATGTTGGCAAATAAAAATCAAAACACATACAACTTTGAGAGCAAGCAAAATTTCAAAATTCTAAAATAAAATAAACATGTTGATATTAATCACACCACTTACTTAATGCAACCCTACGAAACATGAAATGCACCACCTGATTCTGTCTGTGATTTGAGGATGCCTAAGTCTTTCAACTTATCAGGTAGATGCACCTCCTCCTAAGTAGTAATCAGTTAAGTAGTTTCCAAGCACGAACAGTGAGCAAACTTTTTCTACAATTATTTTTCTGTGCAAAGTCAAGTGTAAAGGCATAGTTACCCATATTAACCTGACCATTAAAATGGAACACCCAGTGTCCTGTTTTACTGTACACATGGAGAAGTCCTGCATAGCCAGCCACGGTTAAAGTAAAGATACCATCTGCCCATGAGCAATACCGGAGTTAAGTGCTAAAAGTAACTGCAGCATTAAAAGCTGACAAAATCCAGTTTTCAACAAGCAGTGGCAATATCCCACTGCCAGGTCAGCCTGACAAATAGGAAAATTTCCTGTCACGTGAAAGCAAGCAGAAAATTTTCTAAACAAATGATGGCAGCACCAGGAAACCATATTTAGTTTGTAACATTCTGTATCTGTGGCCGAATGTCAAAACTGCCAGCTGATGTAAGGTTCAGTACAAGCTGTTGAGATCACCATTTTTCTCAGAAACGATATACCAGTGTCTATACTTGTACTACGTTTAGCCAAGTATAAACATATGCTTCTCAGGTAAAGATTGAGCAAAAGAAAAGAATGAAACTAACTAGTCCCCATAACAATTTTTATGAAATATTACTCCTACTTACCCTTCCCAATACATCCACAGGCAATTTGGAGTTTAGCAGCACTGGTTTGACTTTATCTCCAGAGAGCATACCCTTTGCTGGGCCAAGGCTTTCAAATATAGTATCAAACTTTAACTTCTCCTCTGGCTACAATGAGAGGGAGTAAAGACACATAACCATAATGCAAAATGAAGACACTTCCTTGCCAGCAAGAAAAGTAAACATATTGGCTGCAACTAGAGAAAACTACAGTAAGTGCCAGCAATTAAATTTGAGGAGGATTGAGAAATTAGCTATGCATTCTACTCTTTGACCACATCTGCTGGGCTGGAAAGGAGTTGTAAATAGCTATGGGGAAAGCCACTACTTGACTTGGAATTACTGAAATAAACAGCTGAGGGAGGGGAAAATGATGTGTTTGCAGGTTAAATAAAATACCAGTGAATGCAACAGCCAAATTGAATTTATTGATTCCCAATGTTATAAATTATCTGGATTGACACAGTTTGCAAAATTAAAGTGAGATGTTGGCTATAGCTCACCAGTTGGCTTAGCAAAATCTAACAGTGAACAAATTTAAACTGAACATGTACTCTTCTGATTTGTTGTGCTTTATTCCTTTTTTAAGGTACCTGTGTAGCATCCATCGTTACACTAAGTAAAAATAATAAAATATGGAAAAATGTTTGGAGTTAAACACCAACTATATGTGAAGAATAACTATTTGACTGCAACCTGAAAAAATTAAAATAACGAATGCTTAGGCACATACCTTAACTGACCAGGCCACATCACTGGGCATGGCTCCTGAAACCAGCAGAGGACTGCTAGTGTCATGCTAGAGAAAGAGAGGTAGAGGGAAAGAAAGTACAGCAGAAATAGGTTAGCCAAGCTCAGATAATTAGTTCAGACTAAACTACTTCTTGGAGAGTACTTTATTGACTTATTGCTACTTTTAAAAATATCCTTTTAAAAAAGACTAGTGGCAACCTACAACTCTCCATTTCAAATCCACTTACAACCTTCACAATAACCAACTCATAAAGGCTGAAATGCTTACAGCTATTCTCATTAACCCTTTACCTTGTTCTCTTTTAAAAAATGTAGGCAGCACCATTCTATAAAATATTTTACACACAGTTCTTGCCAGTTGAAAATTCTACTTGTTGAACATGGACAGTACTTTTATTACTGTATTTCTCCTCTATTAAATACAGACACTTTGGCAATATTTGGTTTTTATTTGCTCTTCACAGAGTACAATGGACAGCATACTGACAAGCAACCAAAGTCTGCTTAATAAAAATAATTTACATACTGAAACCAAACCCAAAATGCTCACACAGTATAATCAATAATACAATAATACAAAAAGTGGTGTATTCTCTTATGTTAACAGCATTTGCTGCTAGGTCATACTGCTTGCAAGTCATACTGTAATGCATTTCAGATAGATAATTACTTGAAGACATAGTTTGCTTTAAATGTTTCACAACCATTCATTCAGAAGTTTAGGTGAAGTATAACAAAAAACACACTCTCACACACACGAGTGACTGCAAGCATTGTTTGTACATGTTAAATTGCATTTTTTCTTTTTAATTTCAGCAAATGGTGGAATTAGAATTGTATCCAAATGGTATGGTACTTCTGTAACTCTTTAAAATAAGAACAGGTTCTTTTTAGGAAGATTTACTTAGTTGTAAGTTTATTTAGTTGGAAGAAATTTATTTAAAAAGTAAATATTGCAATTTGACTGGTGTGAGTGGTTTGACTTTTGGCTCTTCAACAGGCACTTTCAAGCACTGAAGCTTATGCCCACAAGGAGATGACTGCCAAATAACTCCATAAATAGATAAGCAACTCACAAAGACAGGGGGTGAGACAGCCAGGCTAAGACTGCTCAAGGACACTTCAAGTCCATTCTGAGCACAGGCGATGAGCCGCAAGACAACAAAAAACTCCTGAAAGAAATAAAGAACATACATTCAGGCCATCTGATATCACACAGTTCATCAACATGCATTATATGATTATTATAACTCGAAACAAGCAGAGAGTTCAGAACTAGTCTTTAGATTTCTTTGCAAAGAACACTATCTTATTTATAAATGTCAACTCGTGGAAGTGTATGTGTCTGTCCGGCCCAGAAGTGAGAGGTGGAGTCAGGGTAAGGACTCCGCCTCCGAGGAAACAGAAAACTCGCTTAGCCGCTAATAACACAAGCAAGGTCAGCACGTCAGCAAAAAGACACATCAGAAGAAAGAAAGTCACTTAGCTGCTAACATCGGCTAAACGGTATTTCTTTTACTTTTTCTCCCGCCGCTAATGGACAAACAAGGTAAGCATGTCAGCAAAAGAAATCCTCCTAGGACAGTGATGCCCAGAGTAGTTCCTTTCAATTACCTGACATCTCTATTTTTCAATTTTTTTTCTGACGATTTCAGTAGTTTTTAGGATCCCAGGCTTTAATACAGCACGGACATGCACTTGGATGCAGATTTTTTTTTTTTTATTTATTTATATAAAGGCTTAATGTCATCAATCAATATAAAATAATTTAGAATTAGCCACTCCATCCTGGGTATGAGGTTAATCTGCATCCAGCCCTGCATGTATGCCCTTCGAACCTGAAAGGAAAAACTTGGGAGTTGGTGGCAGAATTGGCTCTCCAGCCACCATAAAAAACCTCACATTGTTCCACTTCATCTGAACTAGTGTGGTGCTGAGGTGTCACCCATTGCATGGCTGCACTTGGATCCTAATCTGGGATCTTGAGTTGGATTGTCGAGTGATGGGTGCGGCAATGCGCTCTATCAGCGCCTGCTCCTAACCGCTCTCTGAACCTGATCGTCTTAATTTACTCACCATATCCTGAACACTACACCAGCAGCAGAAGGGTGCACATACAACTGCAGCCTCGCACCAGTACAGACATTCCAGTAACAAGTATTGCACTTACATAATAGTTTGCACTATGACTTTGTGTACTGTCATGCTGCTGAAGTAAATGGATTTCCCTTCAGAGATCAACAAAGTAGTGACTTTGAACCTGTAATAACGTATTACCACTCCACTGTATGTTTTCAGCATATCATGCAACAGGCATCACAAAGTGCAATGGGTGAAATTATTCTGCAGAGTGAAAGCAAAGTTAATACCCGTCACCCTGACTGAATTTAATGTCATAAAAAAAAAAAAAAAAGTTGTCAAGAAAGAATTGTTAGAAACATCTAAACCACCAAGTTTGTTGCATAAATTAAGGTTAAGCCATCAGTTTTCTTCTGCTTACCAAGCCTCTCCTTTAATCAATACCACTCTGTTTTGCCCTCTATCAACAAATTTATGATTACATTAGCCTGCTCACATTTTACTGCACATCTATAATCTGCTGTTTGATCAGGCATTTTTATTTAATCGTGCAATTTAATATCACCATTTGCATTTGCTTCTTAAAACATCTATTTCATTTTAATTGAATAAAGATTAAATGACTGAAGTTAACCCACCTACCTGTTTGCTCAAAAAGCCCTTCCGCTCGGTATCTGCCAGGTCCCATATCTGTAAGAGAACACACTTTTGTTTTATCAACATACACACACACACTGATATAAATTTCAAGTACTGCCCTCTTGCTTGTATCTTAAGGTCTTTCAAATGCTATAAATATGCACAGTTTCATTTATACAAATCTCAAAGCTTGTGAAAAATAAAACAAGTGAAAAGTGAGGATTTGGGGAATATTTTTTCCTTAACAGCGTTTTGAGAAATTTTCATTTTTATTTATAACAATGGAATAAACTTTCTGATGTTCCCTATTTAACAGATGGAGCTCTGCTTCGATATGGATATACTAAATATCTGTTAATATGTTGTTTGTATAACTTTTCAATTTCTTCTCATTAAAACCACTTTACACTTTCAAAACCATCTTAACAGATTATCACTATAATGAGTGATATGAGTAATATATTACATTTATTATGCTCCATTACCTTAATACTGATATTTTAAACAGTTAATTTCAAAACACAGCTGCTAAAGGACCTAACCAGAATCAAACACACTCCGCATGCACAGACTGGTTTAACTGCACTAGTTTCCTGCACAGTGCAGTATTATATTCTGGGGTTTAGGGGAAGCATTTTAAAGCCCAGCGGCAGTGCAACTATACACTTCCCTGAATTATCCAACTCAAAAGCAAATTATTTTTAAGGAGGGGCAGTAACGGAAATGGTCCAAACTACAAATAAGAATCTCACTCTGCCGGGCACATTTGACAATAATGACCCTGTAAACCTGTACACTGTCACACACGTGTGCATGGGAAGCAGTTAAAGGGCTTGAGTAAGGGCAGTTCAGAATCATTAGGGGATGTGGCAGAGTGCACGGACTCATTTTCTCTCTTTCCTGCAGACCATTCACGGGAGATTCCACCTGGCCCTCTTGACACCACTTCCAGGACCGAGCCTATGGAAGAAGCCCTTGCCGGCCCCTGTGATGTCACGTCTGGGCTCGAGCCTATGGCTGAAGACCTTCATGAGCACAACCGCTTTGATCTCACTTCCTGTCTTCCCCTTTAAAAGCCTCCACCTTTTCCCTATTCCCTCAGTTCTCTCTTGGACTTGGTTTTGTGCACAACAGTGCTATCATGACTCTCAATTTGCAGCCAGGAAACCAAATACACAGGTGGCTGCCTCAAATCTTGCTATGGCTCTTTGTGGCTTTTGTGACAACACATATAAACGTACAACTCCTTCCAACACAATCAAAGTTGTTTCCAGATGTACTTCAAACACAGGCTAAAATGGATACATGTGATAACATGAGTTTTTATTTAAATAAAACACAGATTATGACATTTATATAGCGCATTCTCGATACTCAAAGCGATTAGACAGAGGCGAACCACTTCAACCACCACAAATGCATAGCACCCACCTGGATGATGCAACAGCAGCCATTAATTTCCTAATACGTTCACCACACCACTTTAGCTATTAGGTGATGAAGGGGTGAGAGAGATAGCCAATTAGAGACTGGATAATTAGGGGGCCAGGACTTCAGGAGAAACCCTCCTCTTTTCAAAAGATGCCCAGTGATTTTTTTTATGACGACAGAGAGTCTGTACCTCGGCTTTATGTCTCATAAGAAGGATGGCGCCATATTTACTGCACAGTGTCCATATCACTGTCCTGGGGCATTGGGATCCACACACAGATCACAGGGTAGGCATTCCTTGCTGACCTCAGCAACACCTCTAACATAAACTGCTTAAGCGTAGAAAAACTTTTAAACAATTTGATAGTAAAATGTTATTAATTTAGCAGTTAAAAAGATCATTTATAAAACAAAGAAGATTAAAGTAATGGAACACAAAAGCTGAAAACAAAATGTTTAAAATAAAGCAAAGCCTTGATTAATTAATTTGTGCTCAATGTGGGCAAAGTTCAAGATAGACGTTCAAACAGCATTAGGCACAAAAGCAAGCATTTCATCTGCAAACAACTGGAGTAAATGAAATCCATCCTAATGTAAAGGCAGGCATCATGCTATAAATGCTCTCCAAAAAACACACAAAGTGACCAAGTCAGCATCTGAAGATTTAATCTACATACAAGACAAGGGCCAGCAGTGGAAACTGCTGCAAGTCAAACACCTGGGGACAAATGTAGATTCAAAACTGACTTTTAAATCAAGCTATAGAAGCAGTCTGCGGAAAGGTGACAACACCACCTCTGCTGTCTAAAGAAACCGAGTCTTTTTGAAGTGAATTCTATCATTATGTCAATTTTTTTTAAAAGTCATGTATTGAGTCTGTCTTACGCTCCACTGTCTTGATTTGGAAATCTTAATACATACTTACATACATGTAAGTCAAATTGTAAAAATGGAGCAGTAAAATAAGACGGTTCCAACAATTAAATCTGACAGACTTGTTTAATAAGCAAGTACTGATGAAAGCAGATAGTATTCTTTCTGACAGAACTCACCCATTATATTCACAAGTGTTGTTACCGTCCAATCACAGGTTCTTTCATTTCTGCTGTTATTAACCCTAATTAATGTGTAAAATCTTAACATTAGCTTCATTTTTTTAAATGGAGTGAAATTTGCATGATCTGATGTTGGTATAAATGTTGCGCTCACTAATATTCCATATTTACACAAAATTTATGCTTGGTGGCCAAATGCTTTGTTGCTGAATTTTTAATGCTTGCTTTTCTCTCTGTAAAATCATACTTACAAACCAAACTTCCCAGTTTGGGATAATAAACTTGAATTGAACTGAATTGGTTACAGGCTTGGCAATGACTGATGTGCACCTTATCCCTACTCCCATTGGAGTAATGCCAAAATGGGTAACATTTTACTACGAAAAACCTGCCATAATATTCTATACCTTTCTACTTCTAATTGAGACCTTTTTTGTGAATCCTAATCCACCTTCTACAACTCAGTAGGAAAGGGATTTTCTACATTACCTCAAACTGGTGGGAAAAATGTTAAGAGGATCTGTTCAGATTTTCACAGCAGCTTATTAAATGCAGCGGTAAGATAAGCACGCCAGGCCTGAGCTGAAGACTTGCTGTAGAGTGGGCTTTCTTGTTGTATAGCTCTCTCAGTTGGGTGGGGATTTATTTATTTATTTTTTAAAATATAGACCGTTTTTAGAACATATTACTGTACTTTTATTTTTATCCCCTAAATCAGGAGTGGCCAATACCGGTCCTGGAGGGCCGCAATGGCTGCAGGTTTTCATTCCAACCCAATTGCTTAATTAGAAACCATCCTTGCCAATCTTAGACCTTATTTAATCTTATGGCTTGCAAGTGTCTTATAATCGTAGATTTTCTCCTTTCCAAGGATATTATCCGAATGATTTGAAGCCTAAAACAGATCATTTTCAGTGTGTCACATTTTCTATTAAGTGTTTTATTAAATCAAACAGTGCATGATGAACATACATAGATGTAAATGGAAAAAAAGCTAGCTGGAGAACTTCTGGCTGCTTTGTCTTTTACATCTTATTGCTAATAAGGATACATTAAAAACACTGAATGCAGCAGTTTAAGATGGAAAAAAGCAATTAAGGGTGGAGAACCTTAACAAGTGAGACCACTAAAATGAAGCATCAAAGTGTCACTTAAGCAATAAGTGCTTCATCAGCAATAATTGACTTCTCATTAAGAAACTGGGCAGGAACAAAAACCTGCAGCCACTGCGGCTCTTCAGGACCGACATTGCCCACCCCTGCCCTAAATGGACTGAGCTTATTTTTAAATAAATGTTGGTCATCGTAGTGGTGTCAACGTGTAGTATTGGATTTGGTTTCAGGATTATTTCTAGTGTGACCATTACAGAGTAAAGCATGCCTAGAACAACCACCCATTTAAATCAAAAACTGTCATAGCTATTAATTAAACCTCATCAAGACACATCTGGACACTACTATGGATAATTTGCCACTCTGTAGAATACAATCAAGAGATGTTATCATGAGTCTTGAACTGGTTTTCAATAAAGAGACCCTGAGGCTGTTAGACCTCTATTCCCTTTTTTTTTTATATATAAGTACCATATTATTTCCATGCAGTTTTATTTCCCCATCCTCAACAAGGCATTGTACTACTCAGAAAAACAGAAGCAGCTAGGTTTGGGATCTCTCTGCATAATTGAGTGTAAAACATCAAGTACATGTTTATATGTACACATGAAACCTGCCTCACACAAAATACCATTTAAATGTCAAAGAGTGTGAATACAGTCTGTAAAGCAATACAACTTTGTGAATGACAGGAGATCTTTATCAAAGACCTGTAGTGTTGTTTGTGTGTGCATACATACATACATACATACATACAGTACATACATACATACATAGTTCAAGTGGGGGGTGAAATATAACATACCTGCTAAAATGGAAAAAGATCCGCATACAAAACAGAAGCCATGCAATTTACAAAACACTACACTGTAGGTCAATTCTGGAACTAATTACTGAAAGACGTTGCTTAGACTCAAAATTGCCAGGTTCCATATGTACTGTATTAAAGCAAAATTAAAGACTGGGGTAGACTGTCAGGCTTTAAAAATATATTACCTTTCCTAAAATCAGGTCAGCTAAGCCGGACTTCTTCAAAAATAATGCTGCTTCAGTTGCTCCCACCCGGCCACTATTGGTAGGGTCCACCTGCAAGAAATAATGTGTAATGAATATTGACTTGACACATTCGTGCCTTTAAAGTTGCATGCACTTAAAGGATGAACCTTTCAACACACTTACTTCAATGGGAAAAATAAGGCTCCAAGGCACTGACAAAAAAAATCATGGATAAAACATTTTCTTTTTTTCCAGCTATATGTACATACCAGCTGTGTTACCCCGGCTTTTCCTGTGAAATTTACTGAGACAATAGTGATACACCTGTCCATGTTCTTTAAAATTGCCTTTTTTTATTATTCATCATACTAAAAGATGTCACTTGAAAAGTACTATTATTTTCTAACAGCACTCAGAACATGTTCCGAGTCTGGGCGTAAATCAAATACTAAACTTTTAATAGGCCCTGGTAAGTCTTCAAAAGGTTATAATTTGATTTTTCCCACTTTTGCACATATTCCAGGTGGTTCATCAGTTCCTTTCAATGCACAACCATAAGGACATTTAACATGCATGGACACTAAGAATTTTTTATTAGATTCACAATCAATGTGTAAATTATAATTAAACTCATCATTTCAATCTTCGGGTCAAGGCACATCTCTTTTAAAAACAGAAATGTCTCTGTTCGTATCAATGTATTTTGAGGTATTTTTAGTAAGAGTAGTCCTGGGATTTTCTGGATATTTATACATGTATTTAACAACCGCAACTCTGTTCACTTCAAGATTTGTGTATATTTAGTGACCACAAGTCTGTTTACTTTAGGATTTTTGTGCATACTCGTATTTATTAGCTGAAAGTTGGTTCACTCTGGCATGTTTTCATATATATATTTAGCAATCACAAGTCTGTTCACTTTAGGATTTTTGTGCATATGTGTAGCAACCACAGCTCTGTTGCTCTCTGGACTTTTTTGTGCATATGTAGCTGCAGATTTTTTTTAATTTTTTTTGTCCGATATTGTCTGTATATCAAGCACAGCGCTTACATTTTCCTGTTTAATTAGTGTAGTTTTGAGATAATTCAGTCACATCAGATAAGCAAGAGAATGAATCTGATTGCGATGTATGGTGTAACCAAATAGAAGTTTAGCCAGATCAATCATAGCAATAGGTTCGTGAAAAATAAGAATAACCGCCACACAAAGCTGCTGTGAAGGGCAATCTTTTAACTTGTCAATTCTTTACCCCAAATTTAGCTAATAATATACCATTTCTGCAAACATACAAAATTTATGATGCAGCTTGTGCGATTTTGCATATCATTTAAATACAATACAACATCGTGGTTGCCACCATTTGCATTATAGGAGAAAACTTTGTACTACTCCCACTGTCTCAATACAGACCTTTTGATGCCAAATTTCCAAACCTAATACATACAAGTTCCACACTGTATTATACACGTAAAGGCTGATGAAAGTTATTCTGTTGTCTATCATAATGTGAATACAGTGCGGATGTATTAATGAAATGTTACTCCCTTAATAATTGATGAAAACCACTATAAAACTCAAAACAAGCATTGTGTAGGAAAACAGTTTTTAGCAGAACTTTCCTCTTTCTGTCCACTTCACAGTTCTGTCTAACAGAACAGGTCAATGGAGTCTTTTTTCCCCTTCTTCTCTTGTCAGTCCACCCTACTTCTCAGTGATGCTGTCCATCTATACCACTCATCTACTGGAGACCTTCACTTGCATACACGCCTCAAACAGGCTACTGAGCAGCCGTTACTCTTTCTATTTTGGCTTCTGTCAGCGCTGCACTGCACGTTACCATAGTGTATTGTAGAGGGGGCTTTAACCCCTAAATATGACATCCACTACACATGCATGACAGTTTTTAAGACTGCGACATCTGACAGAACGGAAGCCAGGCGCCTTCAAAAGTGGTTTTTGGCTTTGACCTTTATGCACTAAGAGTTGACAAGATTCCTTCAATCTTTGAAATATACTGTGCCCTGGACAGGGTGATACACCCAAAATCCTGCAGATTTGTCTGTGGTGAACGTTGCTCTCAGAGTTCTGGATTATTTGTCGATGGATCTTTTAGCAAACTGGCAAGCCTCAAACCCACCCTTGATTTAAAAGGACAAGGCATTTTCTAGAGGTCTGTACTATAGCACGATTGACTCGCCTCTTTCACAACACCTTTTTATTTCAACTTGTCACCTCATTGTTAGTCCTCAACTACACTCATCCCACCTTTTTTGGAATGTGTTGGATTAATTTCAGAATAAACGCCTATCCTCAAAAAAAAAAAAAAAAAAAAAAAAAAAAAAAAACAATGCAGTTGATCAGGTAAAACATGAACTACCTTGCCTTTATACTGTTTCTTTTAATATAAGTCAAGGTAAATTTGGAAATCACTCCATTTTTATTATAATTTTTTGTACTGTCTAACCTTTTTTTGGAATTGAGGCTGATATTTAAACTGCACTGTCAGGTGGGGGAGAATAGAACTTAAAATATTCAAAGAGATGTTCCTCAAACCATATCTTTAAGAATGTTCAAATGCTTGCTTTTATAAGAATTACACTGTAATTTGCATTAATAGTGTTGAAGAATTCCCTTCTAATAACTTAAAAAAGGACAATATGCTAGATGGTATGGTGCACCATGAGTCACTGAACTAAAAAAAATGATGAGGTTAAAAAAAAAAAGGAAAGAAAAGAAAATTGGTAAACTTCTCCTTTTTATTTCCTCCACAAGAAAGTCATAAACTACATATGATGCAAATTAGTACTAAGTCTTTTATGAGCAATAACAAGAAGAAGGAAAAAACCCAAAAAAAGCATAATACTGACATTTAAGGATGACTAAAGAAGTAATAATGTAGGGCCCTCTGTACAATTAGATAGTAATAGCTCATAAGTGTATTAAACTTGCACATACAAAAATAAAACCGTCATTCAGTATTACATTTGAAATCATTTACTGTTTGACTGCAAACCCATAATATTGTGAATGTGTTACAGCATATTACCACTCTGCTACCCAAAGTAATAAGTTCATGCTTATAAAGACATTGGTGCAGCATTAGGTGAATACATAAACCTCAGAAACCAATAAAAAGCACTAATGAAGTCCTCACATTAAGCCTCTTCTTTTATAAGCCCGATGACATGTTTTTCCAGTAAGAAGTTAAGGATGAAACAGGATAGCATTACATGTGGCCACAGACAGTGCACCTGTAAATACCACATATGTTCAGTACCCCCTCTGGGAATCTAAACACGAACACTAAAACAGCACACACTTCGGATTTCTCACTCTCCACATCATTTTTATTCATTAGAAACCTCTGTATGCAAGTGCATATCTACAGCATATATTTTGTACATACTGACTGCATGATGTTTTGCATTCAGAATTCTTTTTTGTGCTCTGTTGTAAGGTATGGGCTGAACTGTTCTAGTAGTACAGTCACATGAAAGGTTATTATAGTTAATTAAAATTGAAACTAAAACTATTAATAAAAAAAAAAATTGTAAACTGAAATAAAATAATGAAAAAAAACGAAATGAAAAAGTAAAACTAAACAAAAGTATTAAAAATAGCTGAAAAGACTAACTGAACTAATAATTTATTAAAAATATTTTTAGTTGTTGTCACAACCAGACTTGTACAAGGGCTAACCTGGGCCTGTAGGGGTCCCGAAATGAATCAAAATATATTAGCAAGAATTTCACATTTGGTTTGTGAATAAATACTCCTGCCGTTAGTCTTTAACTCTTGTGTGTGTATTTTATATATATATATATATATATATATATATATATATATATATATATATAT